>OZ014530.1:181258082-181805837 GCA_963966105.1 Volucella zonaria | reverse complement strand
CCCCACTGTTCGACCATATGCCTGTCAACAATTGCAGAAAAACTCATGCATAAATTGCGCGACATGTGATGTTTGTGTGTGTTGATCTGCGTGTATATACATATTTTCGATTTCAATAGCGGCGATTGAATTAATTAATTAAATTGAAGCTCACTCCATAAATTGTGGAACGTTTTCCACCGTCAGTTAATGTGATTATTAATTGAAATTTAATGAGGACTTACCTCGGATGAACGTATTCTGTTCTGCGAGACCATTTTCACATTTATTGCCTTTTTTCTCGAGTACACGAATCACACGCAGATACTTTATCGGCAGTCAATAGTTTATTATGGCTTGTGGTCGGATTTGGTGAATGTATTGTATGTAACGTGTAACATTTAAATAGTCATGAAGCGAAAGGCTAAAATGCTAATTTATGCATTTGATACGTCGTTAGTAATTAATGAGCAAAATACTAAATACCATTACCGCGATGATGGAACTGCAGAAAAAAGCAAATTCCCATAAAAATTATTCCAGCACGTGCATTTGAATGCGGATGGTGTTGTGCTGTTGTTGTATGCGTTGACTCCTATTTATAACAAGAGAATTAATTTCATAAATTAGTAACATGAAATACAATAACGTTCCTTTCACTGTAGAGGAAGTGCTCCACTGGTTTCTCTTCCTCTTCCTCTCCCAGTAGAGGAGAACGAAAAGGTTCGGTTAACGAGGCACTAAGGACAGTAGGGAGACTCACAACACACCAGGAGCCCAAGGTGCTAGAAGAGATCCACCACGAACACCGTTGTCGCAACGGGTTTCATCAGACAGGACGTCTGGAAGTCGCCGTCGGGTGGGGACGGACGGTCCTTTCAAGCCAGATACCCCAACACGATGATGACGGGTGGAGAAAAACGATTTCTGGAACTTACTCGTCAACAAAAGCCAAGTAACATCAGGCTTAACGGACACCACATCCCGCCACCGATGTGGAAACAGCACCAGCATTACATCTCTACAATGGATGTGGATGCACCGAGCCAATTGATGGATTGGTTGAAGAGACGACGATCTCTTTTATAGCAACACCCCAACGAGGGAGCTACAGTGGTGTGCAGGCGGACGGCCAACACAATCGAGCACACGCCAATACCAACTTTAAAAGTTAGGTTGGATGGGTGAAGGGATGGCGACCCCTTTTAAGCCAGCACCCCACTAATCGTGAACCGAAGGAGCAGCATTGGCGTGTAGGCGGACGGCCAAGTAATAGGACAGCCTCCGACGAGGAAACATACAAACATACTAACAACATCAAACATCCAACAATCAACACACAACAAGTAACAACAACAAACAACTACAAAGAACAAAATTACCAACTGCAAAACCGGCCGTAACCCGATGGCAGAAAGGTCAGAGGCCAGAGGGCAGAAGGGCCCAAACACAAAAAAAAAAAAAAATAATTGTCAGGAGTGACACGCTATTGGTCAGTCCTCAGCAACCCCCCACCCCCCACCCCCCAGAGATCTGTACGCCGATCTACCGCAGTAGTTACGGATCAGTGTTTTTGCTTTGACTAGAAAAGTAAAGGACGGGAAAAAGGGAAACAGTAAAAGGAGGAAGGAAAGAATGGATCTAGTGCCGGGATCTAGCCGGACGAAAGATTGTGCCAGAGAGGGGCACAGCATGTCCAGGAAAAAAGATGTACAGTGGAGTGTAGCGCAAAAAAAAAATCCGTTTTTGGATTAATATTAGGTGGCGCAAAATTAATAACCCTATCGGAAGATGGTATAATTTATGCAAATGGCATCGTACGCCAATCATATCTGACATTTGTGAACTAGACAGCTGCAGTATATTAACAGACAAGCAAGCGCTACACTCGGCAAGAGCGTGGAATAATTGTGTCGATGTTTTTGACCAATAATCGGTCGAGGGTGTTATCGCAGAGTGAATTTCGAAGTCGATATCCTAATCGCGTCGCGCAAACTGAGCAAACATTCCGGCTCTTAACTACTCGACTCAAACAAAGTGGAAGAACAGGATACCATACAGGGAGCGGCCGAGAATATCGCGGCCTTGGCTGCTGATGTCGCTGTGAACGAAGAAACATCAACCAGACGACAGGCCACGCAATTGGGCATCACTAGACGGACCCTACAGTGAATTTTAGTGAAAAACTTACACATGTTCCCGTACAAAGTGCAAACAGTGCATCAGTTAATGCCTCCTGGCCGTCAGTCGCGCATGAATTACTGTAAAGCCATCCTCAATCTCAACAACGAAGAGGAGACTTTGTGTCGAAAATCATCATGAGCGACGAGCGCATTTCCACTTAAGCGGTTACATCAATAAGCCAGATCATCGTTTCTGGGGCACTGAAAATCCGCGTGTGATGCACGAAGAGCCATTACATCCACTCAAAGTGACCGGAGTCGTATTGGGCCGTATTTTTTGAGAACGCCATCGGCAATACGGCCATTGTTATTGGCGAACGCTACAGCGCCATGATAAACGACTTCTTACTGCCGGAATTGGATGAGCGAGGCTTGGTGTAAATGTGGTTTCAAGAAGACGGTGCAACCGCACACAGCACGAGCCACAATGGATATTGTGAAGGAAGCGTTTCCTTGTCGCGTAATCTCCAGTTTTAGCAATTTGGCATAGCCAGCAAGATCGCCCGATTTAACCATCCCAGACTTCTTTCTTGAAGTAGCGGGCTTATGCCAACATGCCTCAGACAGTCGCAGCCCTTAAGGAGAATATTCGACAGGAACGCGAACAGTTATCACCGGAATTCTTGCCGAAAGTCATGGAAAATGTTTCCACTTAACAGAAACAATTATAAAGGTCCAAATAAAAATTTCCTTGATTCAAAATCATTTGTTTTTATTTACTAAAAAGGTAATTGTAAAACAAAATTGTATGATTAATTTTGTGCCACCTTGTATATTGTACAAGTGTGACTCCGAGACAACGAGTGTAGCGCTATGACTTAGTGCTAATTCGTCGAGCTCCAACGGAGTCGTTATAAAATTTTTTTCGGGAAGATTTCGCTTGTTTTTTTCTTTTTCTATTGCAAGCGTTTCGTGATTCTGGAGGAAAAATCACGTGGCGCCCTTTTCATTTTACCCAGGTCTAGCTGCCGTCCAAGCGCTACCTGGAGGAACCCACAACTGGGATAGCGGGATCCCAGGCGCAGCCATATAGGCCCATTGTGATGCCACGTGGATCTGTGATCTTCCTACTCTTGGAATCATTTTGAGCTTCTGATGAAGCATAGGAGACTGATATCGTCTATATTATTTAGATCGCTTAAGTACAAGCTTGTCCTCAGAAACTTTCTCATGCACAGTACCCTCCGCTTCATTTATCACAATCTTGCTGAGAATGAAGACGACCTTAATATAATTGCTCTTTAAGGTGGTACCATAGGTCTTATCGTTTTTTGATGACTAGCGGTCACTTTGGCTGTTGATCTTGTTCAACTTGTCGCTGATAACAGAATTGTTATCCGTTTGTTAGGTTGAGGTACTCCGGCTGGTACGTACCTTAGGCTTCCAAGAGATCGACTATGGTCTCTTAACTCGAAGCTTGACTCTGCTGCTATGATTGGTGCAGCTACTTCTGTACTATATTTACTATCTGTTTTTTCATTATTTGTTTGGTTAATTTATTTATTTTTTGTTTTAGGATTTTGGTCCTATGCGTAGGTATGGAAAGGATGAGTCAGTCGGTCAATGGTCGACTTATGTACATAGCTCAATTGTAGCCTTCAATTTAATTTTAAAGGTTGTTGACTTCCTGTTACAGCTTTTCACGTCTGAACATTTGGTTAGCTATAACTCGTGTCCTCGGTCGCTGCTGAATACACGCTTTTTGCTTTCAATGGCTGTCTGACAGTAGAAGTGGTATGACTAGTACTCCTTAGGCTGGTGGAACCGATACTCTCCTGGCCTTAAACTTCCCCTGTGACCCATAGATATCTTAGAAATCTGGTAAATCTTTCATATACAATATTTCTTGGATGTGTTGCAAACGGGGGAGGTGGATCAGGTTCCTAAAAAAATAACGTAGAACATGATGCGCCACTTGCTCTTGCTACCATCTCCATTTCGATATCATGGCTATAAATTCCTACACGACCAGAGCCTCAAACATGTTAAAGGAATGGAAATGAGGTTACAATTAGATGTAAGGGGTCTCCTTGAACGCTGCCGTCGTCTACTTTTTGATTGACTCTATTGGATTTCTTTGCTGAAACATTTGCACCGGCCTCTTCAGATTCGAATCTTTTCTCATAACTTCATGCAGCTAAGCTTGGGTTCTTTCGGATGAAGCCTATAGGTGGCTACCTCTCTTGCTTTATTGGAGCTTTCGACCTAGTGTTGCCCAGATATTGATACAAAAGAAGGCTGATAGTAAATTTAGGGCTACGAATTCAACGCACACTCTCTGCTCGCTCTTCTGTCCTGTCTCCAGTGGCGAAATCTATAAGAAACTATTGACTGATAAGGCTTATCCTGATCAATCTGTTTCACCATATAAACTAAACAACACACTTCGACTTTTCTTTATTTTGAAACTACACTCCATCACGCCCATCACCTGTTGGCTCATTTTAAATTTTCAATGATGCTCGGACTCTATAGCATTTGAACTCATAAAACAATACTTATGATTAATTGCACAATCAACTGCACACGTTTGCTTTTAAATAGTTTCCTCCGTAAATCATCACCACGCGCTTTCACTAAGCGACGCACATACCCGAACCAGGCACTCAGTTCTCGATAAACAAACGACAAAACGCTTCCCGATTCCAATGGTGTGGGCCACTGCCATAGGCCGTTCAGATCACTCGCAAAAATCGGCTCAATTCAAAAATGTCCAAAATATTCTTCAGATTGGTGTTTTTGTTCCCTCGAAGATTTTTTTTAATTTATTCGCTCATCATCGTCATAAATTAAACTCGCACACAGGAAAATGCTTACAGAGCAGTCGAAGAGGAGCACAACACCAAAAAGGGGGCGCTTTTCTGACTTGGGGCAACCAGATACTTGACAAAAATCTGAAAAAATTAAAATAATAATAAATCAAAAACAGAGGAGAAGACAGGGAATCGAGAGAGCATGCGAATCTATCCGTGCTGATGCGGATGCCCCCAGGGAGTACGAGTATTTAACACGACGCGATACGCGCATCCTTCTTTAATTGATGGCATTCTATTCATTGCAATTGAATTTTAATTACAGCGACGTCACTGAGGAATGTCAGAGTCGTTTATGGACGTGGCTCTTGGCATCTCCGATCTGCGGGCTTCTGTCTCGGACGATGCGTATTCGTATCCTTCAGGCAGATTGCGCATTGTTATCTTAGCCTGTGGTGCAGAACAGATGCTTCAAATTTATGCATCTTGTTGCACATTCTCGTCGAGTGCACTCAAATGAACTCGACAATGTGCAACAAGCCAAAGCCAAAAGCAGCTGCTCCAACCGAGCATTCCCAGCGCATCCTAATTGCCAACATTTAGGGCTGTCACGCAAGAGGGGTGCACATCTCGATCCCGTCAGTAGTATAGTGCCAACTAGAGATGCGCAAACAAGTCGCTTTCATGTCGTGCAAACATTAAGCTGTCTATTGCCTTCCACGTGTGGTAGACGAAGAAGGGTGCTAGCGTCCCGTATTTTTAGTTTGCGACAAATTCAATTTCACACCCCTGAGAGTTTTATGTGGCGGCAAAACAAGTGCGAAATAGCAGCGTATCGCTTTGAGGTATCCACTCGAATCCGAGTACGACTTCATCGCTGTGCTAAAAAGTGTTGAATTCATTTGCATCCAAACAATAACAAAAAACAAAACAGGTCACAGGCGCTTCTTGTGCTGAATTGCTTGAATTACTCGGCAGAAAATCGTTTACACTCGTAGTCGTACTCATACATCATTAGCTGAGCGGATGGATCAAATAGCCATGCCGCGCTAAAAATTCAGAATACACACACTCACACACTATACTGGGATAGAAGTGTTGGGAATAATTTGAAAAATTAAGGAGATTAGCTGGAGACTGGTGCTCAAATTTCTGACATTGTTGCGATTACCTGTAAGGTGTGCGGGAAATATACGGCTACCGCTACCGAAAACTGATAAACAAGTGCCCAGCTAAACAGATTTCATCGAGCGATTCCGGTTAATTAAGTGCTGGCCGTTTGGTGAAGCGATCCACCAAATTGGCCGCATAATTGTTTTGCCAACGAGGCAATTTGACGACGCGCAGATACGAGTACACAACACATTTCCTCGTCTACAAGGCGATTATTTGAGCTCTGCCACGGTATACAAATATACGAGTATGTGGTCAAATATTTGTTTGGCGATCTAGATTGCATGTAGGTATCTATCCGTAGATACTCAAATTTTCATATACATATTGTATGTTACTATGCAAATGGTGCAGCTTTGTGGAGGCAATTAAGCAGAAATAAAATTAGCCACTCGATTAGGTTTCATTTATTTTGGCGGACAGAGATTCAATTGAGGTTTAAGTGCGACGGGAACAGCTTTCCCACGGACAGGAAAGGTGTAGTATGAGTATCTTATGCCAATGCATTTAAATGTAATTGTATTCTAATGGGCAAGGGCATATCGGGTGCATATCCGATAGCTTGAAAGTGTGAACTGAAAATGCTGTCACAAAATTCGTACTTCTTGTTTCGGTGATGGATTTTGACGTCAAAACTACGAGTATGGAAGCACTTTACAGGCTTAATCTTCATATTAACTCTTCTCACAATTCATGGAAGTGAAGTATCATATTGCCAAAACGCATGCGATCATTTGAAACCGCCTGCGGTTCATCCCCAATGTTCTGGCGGTTTTCTTCGCAGCTCTGCACTAAATTTTTTTGGTTGTGTTTCGCGTATGATACGGGTATTACAGTACATGCCACTTCAGTATTTGGTTGCCCCTTTTCTGAAGTACTTACATCACTGAAGGCCACCAACATATGTGTTGACAACCCTGACTTCATAATACCAAGTCCACGATGATGGTGTTCGAGGAATTGTTTATTTCTCATCCACACTACCATATTTGAAGCATTCGCTCTACCAGTTGGATAAGTCCTTGAGCAAATGCAGCAACCTGCATCGAATCCTCTTATTTATTTTTGTCACATCTGACACTACGCTGCACTTCTTCCATTTACACGTAATACCGGACTTCTACTTCGTGTCTGAATAAGAATGAGAATAAGGCCGCTACGAAATTCAACCTTTAACTCGATACTTTAATCTATCCGATATTAGGAATCGAATGAATGACTTGTGAAATGGTATTAATATCTCTTTTCATTTTAGAGGCCTGCGTAGCATTTTTCACGGTCTGCCATTGATTGTTGCAAGGTGGTCCCGTAGTTGATACCCAATAAAAGATTCTGAAGCTTTCGTAAGAGGCGATTAAAATCCACCCTCCGTATACCAACCATACGTAATGAACAAAACAAATGGACATTCGGCCTTTACTGGAAAATCCATCCTCTTCGCAGGTTGGCTCTATGGACTCTAGGGAGAGCCATTTATTGCTAAAACATGATCCCTTCACAAAGAGTCGTAAATTGGTTTAAACACCGTCATCCCAGCCAACAAAAAAAAATTCAATGGCATTTTCTATCACTCTTGCCAGAACTTCCGGCGATAGGTCCTCGTATTCTTCACAGATATTCTGTTTAAGGGCTTCAAGACTCTGAGGTTTGTTGTCATAAATTCGTGACTTCAAAAACCTCGTGCAGTATGCGCCGTTGCTCCATCCTGTTGGAAGCACATGTTGTCCAGCCCCAATTGAGGAAGAAGAAAGTCGTTGAGCTTGGCTCTGTTGCCCTCGTCGTCCACTAGTAGTCGTTTGGCCAGCTGCAATATTCTAAGCAGAACGGCTGCTCCGGGACCGTCCAGACCTGTCAGCACCTTGTATTGTCCATAATCGGTTAAACGTCATAGAGTGTGCCCGGACGAGAGGAGAAATCTGCGCCGAGGAATTGACATTTGCCGCCATTTGCAAGAATTATAGCATCTTCCGATCGGGTGATGGCTTTTGCGCCACCTTGTAGTTGTGGGCGCCACTTAAGGTGAGGTCACCCACTACTGCGTTGTCGCTTCGGATTTGATTCGAATATTCTGAAGGCCGGAGTATTGATATCGATTGGTTCTACATGTCTTAGCCATCTCATGCGGCTGATGCTAACTAGGTACAATAGATGTCGCTGTACAGCTTATGTAGATCGTCGTTGAATCTTCTCCTCCAAAGCCCGTCAACGCAAGCGCGACCGAATATGTTTCCCTGGATCTTCCTCTCGAAACGAAAGAGGATATCTACATCCCCCTTCGGTAGAGCCCATGCTTCAGCCCCATAAAGTAGGTCTAGAATGATCAAGGTCTTATATAGAATCTCCTTAGAAGGGGCCCTACTAATCAATTGCCTTCTTATTCCAAAAAAACAGCAATTGGCAAGAATGATTTTCGTTTAATTTTTGCTGAGATGATGTTAGCAGAATCCATTGCAGAGCCAAAGAAGACAAAGTCCCTTATTTACTTAAGGTGGAGCTAGCCCAGAGTATTCCTGGACCTCAACCATCCAGCCAGCTCGATCTTTAGCCAGCTGCCTCCAGTTTCGCACGCTAACAAAGTTGGCTTGGGTCCCCTTCCACTTGCGTGCGCAACCTGGGTCGCTGTCTTCCTCTACTGCTCTGTCCTTTTCAGACAGGAGCATTGGTGTTCATCTGCTTTACATGGTCCAGACATCTCAGTTGTTCGACCTTCACTCTTCTGGCTAAGTCGATGTCGTTGTATCTTCTCCTTCACTAACCCGAAGAACTTTCCTCTCAAAGCAGCCAAAAGCATGCTCTTCCATTTTTGATAAAGGATTATTAGGGTCTTATATGCGGTCATTTTTGTTGATCGAGAGAGGGCTTTGCCAGCCTTCTTCGTTTGATATCAGCGCTGGTGTCATTGGTTGTATTGATAGCGGAGTCTAGGTAGGCAAAGTGCTGAACTGCCTCAAAGTTATATCTGTCGAGGGCAATGTTCTGTCCGAGACGTCGGTGTTGGGTGTCCTTTCTTGTGAGCAGCATATACTTGGAATTGCCCTCATTGACCATACTTGACAATACTTCGGAAAGCCTAACTAACATCACGCTGCGTTCTTCTGATTATTTTTTATATTAACGGCGTATGCGAGTAATTGAATGGACGCCTGAAAGATTGTGCTTCTTTTGTTGACGCGCGAGCATCCTTTCAAGAATCGTGTTAAAGAAATCGCATGACAGCGCATTTCCTTGTCTAAATCTTTTTATGACATCAAAGATCTCTAGGAGTTCTTTCCCGACTTGTGCCTCAACCGTATCGAACAGACGCACAAGTTTGGCTGGGATGCCAAAACTAGACATGGCTCTGTCATATGCAGCCCTAAAATCGATGAATAGGTGGTCTGTATCGATTTAGAGTTCATAGGTTTTTTTCCAAGATCTGCTGCAGTATGAATATTTGGTGGATGGTGGATTTTTCTGGCTCAAAGCCACACTGATATGGACCAATCAGGTTGTTGATGAACCAATGATTACGAGACTTATGCCTTTATAGTCGGCGCGGATGAGGCGGTGTCATTTTTTGTGGAACTGGCAAACGATAGTGAGATTCCATTTATCAGTCATACACTCTTCTGACCAGATCTGAGAAAAAAATTGTGTATGCTCTCCATAAAGTCATTTCCAACAGCCATCAGGTCCAGTAGCTTTGTTGGTTCTATGCTTCGATATTGCTCACTTTGCTCACTTTGCTTCGTATTTGCCAGGCGAATGGAAGTTTTGGCTATCGTCGTCTTAGTTGAATGGTCTATTCTGCCTCACGGCGGGATGTTAGGCTTCTTCGTCGTACAGTGTGCGGGGAAAGTTTTTCCATATTCTCAGCACCGACGGTGACTCTACTACAAGGTTTCCTTCTTCATCTCTACAGGTGTCCGTAAGGGTCTTAATGCCTTGACACGTTCTTTTTACCTGTTGGTAAAACGATCACATGAAAAAAGGAAGCGTTTTCTAAAACAAGGAGAAACAGCAGGAAGTCCGCTGACTTCTTAGAGGCATCGAGAACCATTCGTTTTGTCTACTGTCAACCTCGACCATCTTGCCATCTGCAGCTGTGTTCGTATGAAACCCAAATGTCAATGGAATCCTTAACCGAGGACGCAGATAGACTTACCGTAGATTCAGAGCCTTGAAAAACTCTCCCCTGAGCCCTGAATAGCAAGTTCGTCTGTGATTCCATTTTTCGTGATCCCATTATGAAATGGGACACAGACAAAACTCAGTGAATTTAGCCTTAGGACTGCGTTCAGTAATATCTGCATTTTCTTCTTCTTTGCAGTTTGGAGAGGATTGACTGAAATCCCGTTTCTAGTGCACGAATCGTCGATCACGTCCAGACCCGCCTCTGCTTTAGAGTAGATCATGATCATGAGACATGATAAAACAGACAGTACAGCTACATCACCCGCGTTTGCTTGTGCATAGACGTCAGAACTATTGAGGGTATTGAGCAGTGAGTCGACCAACATGGACCACAGCAATGGGGACAAAAAGCCGCTTAGCGGGCTGCCCCTGTTTACCCCCGCTATCACAAGTTGGCCGCAGTCAGCTTCCGCCATCAGTATCCTATTCAGGAGTATTACTTTTATCCACAAAACTAGTGATCTGTGAATTGTGTTGTCTGGCCGAATTACACATGCCCTTAAAAGTTGGCGAAAGCATCCTTCATGTTGATGAAACTGCCCAGCTCGTGCTCCCTGTCGAGTACGCCTTCAATTCTGCCTACTAGACTTTGAAGTGCACTTTCGCAAAATCTTCTGTGTTGGCAAGCATGTGCACCGCAGACAAAGGATGCATTCGCAAGCCGATTTTGCGCACATGGATCTCGACCATTCTCTTCTTTCTGAAGGAAATCTGATTTATAGGTCTAAGGCTGTTGACGAGCGTGTAGCCCTTTTTTCAGATCTTCGATTACTCTCAGAGTAGCAGTGAAGCTTCTCTTCGTAACTGCCAGTATCTGGTCTATACGTTTTTATAATATAATTGGGTATATGCCATCGGTACCATGCGACTTGAAGCAATCAAAGGAAGAAACAGCATGTTTAATGGCCTCATCTGTCATCACAACCGATGAGATATACCAGCTATTACGTGTTGTGTTATTTAAGTCACCATCAACTACGTTAGTAGGAGCTGGCTACACTCTCGACTTAGTGTAGGTGCATCAGATGACAGTTTTTATCTTTTCGGAAAAGTCTTTACAAGCGGCAGTCTTCGGTATCCGAATAAGCTTCGTATAGTCTTAAGTGACCTGCTTGGAAGTTTTCTTTTGAATATGCTGCAGATCTGCGTTCCACCGACGAACGGACGATCTGCAGGATAGCTTTCTAGCTGGGCACACCAGTTCAAAATATTTGGTGAAGGTACCGTTCAGATTCTGAACAGCTTCCTCTAGCTTTTGTTTTGTCCTGAGCTTAGGGGGAGCACTGTTAGACTTGTCGAGGTCCTCCTGTGCAGTTGGTTTTCTGCGGATTCCCCCTCTTCAACAAGGTCGAGACCTCGCATCCGACTTTGAATTCGATGTAAATATGGTCTGACATGGAGATCGTACTTTCTAGCCAGTAATCTCCTTAGCATACCTGTTGTGAACAATGCTAAGTAGAGAGAACCAATATTGTTGACAAACAGGTCAGGCGATAGTATGAAATCGAGGAGAAGATTGCCTCTCACGTTGTATTTGCTATGTTCCAGGTGGGATTTTCGGCACAGACTTGTTCAACCAGCTGCTACTGCAGCACTTTACTCTAACAGGTCCGTTTTCCATAACGTAGGCCTCTGTTTGAATGCAAGCATTTTCTGATTTGGCTAGCTCCCACAGTTAAGTTCAGACTGTTGTCATTGCCAGGCTTCCCAATTCGAAGCGCCAGAGAGAAGATAGCGCCATCCTTATAGTTAAGTCGGTCTCGTCCCCTTTGGCGTTTTTGGGTTTTCTTGGAGGTTGCTTTTCCAGCCACGTCCAAGTTCCGTCTACCAGAACCGCTACGTGCGCCTGTTATAGCACCAGTTTCAGCCGGATCTTGTGCCACCGGCAGAATTAATTCCTAGAGGGGAATTCATCGCATTAACCGACTTCCGTCGACCAGAAATACGACCTTTGCTGATTGTTCCACTGGTTGGTTGAAGCATTTTTACGACGAAGACTAGATACCAAGCAGTTCCCGAAAAACGCAAGAGATGGTATAATGCAGGATATATTTTTGGGGCCTGCATTAGCTCTTACACCACATCCCGAGTCATCTATTTGGGTAAACAGTCCATTGAGGACTAGGTTCCACAGGAAAGCAGAAAGTACACCATTAGGATGGTTTGCTATGTAGTTTTTTTCTTATAGAGCAGCACCAAAGGTTGAATTTATGACTCAGGCCCAGTTCTTAAACGAAGTAGATAACCGAAGAGATGGCAACATTCTTCTAAGATGCCTCGATATCAAGGAACAGCACCGTGGTTTGGTCCTTGAGAGACCGTGCTTTTCCAATGTGCGTCTAGTGCGATCTCAATCCATTAACCTTTTTGGTAGGCATTTAGCAATTCGACGGTTTTCTGCGGCTTGGACTGCGCTTGGTGTGAAGATCAAAGATTCCCTTAATTACCTTCGAACTAATTCCAGAAAACTCGACTGTTGAAAGACTGCAGTCATCGATAAGACAAGATTGTAGTAGAACTTCGGGGTCCTTTAATATGCATTAGGACTACCTAGGTCCTTGGAAGGCCTTCCAAATTATTGCTAATGCCTTGGGAATAACAATTTTTTGAATTTCGTAATGTGACTTAGTTATTGAGAAGGCGCTATTAGACCAGAAAACACGGTCTCTCTCCAAGTTTGTCGAGGTTCCATTGCACCTGTGTGCGTTACCTTAGGCGAGGTCTTCCTCTATTGTGTTGTCCCTCCGGATAGGAATCCGATACTATTTAGGCTGGAGCGTTGGCGTTCATTCGCTCTACATGTCTACAACTAGGTCACTGTTAGTGTACAGCTCGTAGAGTTTGCCGTTCAATTTTCTGGTCCAAACTCCATCAATGAAAACGTCCTTCCTCATTTGGCTTTTTGCGAGTAGCCCGACGAAATAGCGATTAGCAAGAGTAACGCTTCGCTTGATTTCTGACGAGATTTTGTTATCAAATTAAGTAGCGGAGCGAGGTATACAAAGTCCTTGGCTATCTCAAAGTTATAGCTATCTATTGTGACATTCTGATTCGTCGATATTGCGTGTCCCTTCATGTTGACAGCATAGACTTAGTTTTGCGATCATTCACGACTTAGCCCATATTTCCAGTGCTTGCGAGTGTACCAGTGATAGTTCACTGAGATTTGTCATTGTTGTCAATGTTGTCAGTGTCATTAGCGTATTTAAGAAGTTATGCAGACTTTTAAAAAATTGTGCCTCTGGTGTTGTGATATTACGAGTATATATATGATAGAAGTCACTAACAGCACATCACCTTGCCTAATTCCTATTTTGACGGTCTCGAAGAGATTCTATTCGACGTTTATGAAGAAGCGTGCATTCTCTATTGCCGGCGATGAGTTTTGCAGATATTTGTACTAAGACAACACATAACTCTCTATAGCTCTTCGCTATAGATGTTGCCATATGGGGACTTAAAATCGATAAAGATGTAGTGCGTATCAATTCGGACTTTTCAGGCATTTTGCAGGGTCTATCGTAGAGTGAATGATTGTGAATTTATCGGGCCTAAACTGCACTGATAGGAAGCAATCAGATCATTGCTAAATGGCTTCAGGCATTAATAATTTTTCTTAAACGATGTTAAGGAGACTGATCTCTCTCTAATCGGCGCAGTTGTGTCCGCTTCCAGCGATATCAGTCCCTGCGGTGCCAAAATGTCATCTCTTCTTATTTAGGAGATTGCTCGTAAGTTTTGTTGGTGAGCTCTTTGGTAGTGCCGTCTCTTCCTCTGTGGGCGGCTGAGCACATCTCATGTTGGTGAATAGAACCTTGATGAGCGTTATTTTAAGGCGTTCGCTTTCATGTCGAAAACTAAAGACTCTTTGCCTATGTCCGCCGCTTACCAGAAATCCGCTCCCAATGTACGCTGTTTCTTTTCCTTGTAACAATCGTCGTAGTATCCAAGTATGTCACAGTTTTTCATTAGGCGGTATGATCTGCATTGTAGCAATCGAGGGCCTCCGGTAGTTATTCGGCTGCACTCAGTCTGTTCAAAATTCGGACTTCCCATGTGCAGATTCGAACGCCGCAGTAGGTCCGTCCTGATTCGCGACTTTTGGTTGCTTCGCAACAGTGAAATTTTATTTAGGCGGGTAGTTAGCTCGACGCACAATCACAATTCAAAGATAATTAACGTGGCTTCGGTCAGATAAAACGATATCGCGATGACTGAAAACAGAAGATCAACATTCACCAGTCGGAAACCATTCTTTTTAGATATTGCCTTAGGTAGATCTATAAAATATGTTGGCAATTAGTTGAATCTATCTACTCGTATATCTATTTTGTAAACGTCTTCTTGTATCGAGTGACCAGATAAGAAGAAAATTTTCAATAAAACAACAACGGTGTGAGATATAAAATTGATTCTGACTTTATTTTGAAGCTACGTTCATGCCATTATGTGTGGAATAGCACACCATTCAAATGGTCGCCTCTGCTTCGCTGGCAATGCTTCGTGCGGTCTGTCCAATTTTCGATGACTCGGTCCAATATGTGCGGCGTTATTCCGGCAATAGCGCGTCGAATGCGGCCCCGAGCTCATCCAAAGTGGTTGGCCTGTTAGCGTTGACTAAGAACTTGACGTAGCCCCAGAGAAAATAATCGAGTGGTGTTATATCACATGATCGCGGCGGCCAATTGATGAACGCTCGCCGTGAGATGACCCAGTCGCCAAATTTCTCCCTCACAACTTCGAGCGTTGCGTCGCTTGTACACAGAAAGTCGGTTAACATTGCTCTGTACCTGAGACCATTGACAATAACGGTGTCCCCTTCCTCGTTCCTCATTGCGAAAGAAGTAAGATCCGATGATGCCGCTGTGGATGCATTGATACGTGGCTGAACACATGTGAATTGTGTTCGTCCTAAAAATGGAATTCTTGCTTGTTGACATAACCGCTGAGTCAAAAATGGGCCTTGTCCGAGAAGATGATTTTTTGGCCAAAATCCGGATCTCCTGCCAACATTTCACTTCTTGCGTTAGCACAATCTTATACGGATGTAGGCCTAAATCCAATGGCAAAATAAGGCGGGTTAACCCTCTGGCGATGCCCAATTCGCCGAACCGATATTTCTGGGTCTTCTTCGATGCTAGACACTACGATGGCAATATTTTCTTCATTTCGCACCAATCTCTGTCTGATTGGTAGCTTAAGATCGAAAAGAGTGTACTCACACTCAAAATTTTCCACTGTCCGATGAATTGCCTTCACATTGAAGCCATTATTATGACCGACCTCACGACGGAGCCGGAAGTGCGATAATATTTTTTAATAATTTTCGGACGTTCGGCAAGCGTAAGACGATGCATGATGAAATGGCAAACCTTACTGAATATTTTGACAGTCGAATGTCATTGGTAACTTTGACAGCTGCTGAAACATAACAATTGGAAAATCTGTAATTGCTATCTGGTCACCATTTATTTACTACAGGGTGAATGACTCGAACTCCAACTTTTAAATTTTTTTATTTTTTGATAAATTTTATTGTGCCAAAGCAAAAAATGTGGGAAAATACATCAAAAATACATAGTTTTCAATATGTCCACCTTTGGCGCGAATAATGGCCTTGATACGGCCGAAGAAAGCATTGCACGCTGCATGCAAGTGGCTCTGCGGTATTTTGGCCCATTCCCGGCGAAGTGCTTGTTTGAGGTGGTCCAAACTTTGGTATTTTTTAGTGCCAGCCCTCGCCCTCAAAATACCCCAGACAGAGAAATCCAACGGATTTGCATCCGGAGAATTTGCCATCCAGTGTGTCGAAGAAATGAAGTGTGGAACATTGTTTTTTAACCAATCTTGGTTGACGTGCGCTTTGTAAGACGGTGCCGAGTCTTGTTGAAATGTCCACGGTCTCCGACCGAAGTGATTGTTTGCCAAAAGCTTCAATACTGCCTCTAAGACAGTTTCACGGTACACGATCGCATTAATTTTGACGCCACGGTCCAAAAATACGAGCGGAGAGCGAATATCGGCGGTTATGGCGGCCCAAACCATCACCATCGGGGTTGCCTGCTTTCTGGTGACCGTCCGAAGGTGTAAATTTTCAAAGGACCTCTCTGGTAAGCAAACTCGGTCATTTTGTTTGTTGACATATTGCTCGATAACAAATGGCGACTCATCGGAAAAAACCAAATTCGGCAACTCACCACTTTCGTGCAAGCGTAGCAACCAACTCCTTCACTCTTTCAACTCTAACTTTTTTCTGTTGCGGTGTAAAATCGTGTGCTTTTAGGAACTTCAATGGCTTGTTTTTCAGTATGTGTTGCCTCCGTTCCAACTGTATGTTGAGCTCACGAGCCATTTTTCTTACACTTCGACGCGGATTTCGCTCAATTCGAGCCTTCACTTTCCGAAACATTTCTGTTTTTTTATGACCACCTCTATGGCGTTTTGCAGCGCTGCCAGTATCACGGTAACGAGCTATGGTTCGAGACACAAATGATTTATTTACGTTGAGGTGCTGGAGGGCTCTAACGATAGCTACGAGGGCGGGTCAATAAGTCCTCTTTACTGAAACAGCAACACTGCTCCTGTCAACAGGCATCTGTCAGTTGACTCCTGTCAAAATTTAAACTTGCTGCGTCAGTTAGTTTGTGTTTGACAGCTATTTTTATCAGACTACTCACTAATTTGAGGAGAAAATGGAAAAAAGTGAATTTCGTGTGCTTATTAAGCATTATTTCTTGCGAAAAAAAACCATTACCGAGACCAAGGCTAAGCTTGATAAATACTATGGGGACTCTGCACCATCGATTTCAATGGTAAAAAAGTGGTTTACTGAATTTCGTTGTGGCCGTACAAGCACTGAAGATGCCGAACGTCCTGGACGCCCAGTTGAGGTCTCTACACCCGAAACAATCGAAAAAATTCACGATATGGTGTTGGCCGACCGAAGATTGAAAGTGCGAGAGATTGTGGAAGCCGTAGGGATCTCGCATGGCTCAGTGGTTTCAATTTTGAATGATCACTTGGGCATGAGAAAGCTTTCCGCAAGATGGGTGCCGCGTTTGCTCACAGTCGACCACAAACGCAATCGTGTAACAACTTCACAGGAAGGTTTGGCGTTGTTTAATCGCAATATGGAGGAGTTTTTGCGCCGTTTTGTAACCGTGGACGAAACATGGATCCATCACAACACACCAGAGAACAAACAACAGTCAAAACAGTGGGTTTCTAAGGGTTAATCGGCGCCAAAGAAGGCCAAGGTGGGTTTGTCAGCCAATAAAGTTATGGCGACTGTTTTTTGGGATGCACGCGGGATAATCCACGTTGACTACCTTCAAAAGGGAAGAACAATCAATGGGGAATATTATGCCAACTTATTGGACCGATTCAATGACGATTTGAAAAAAAAACGACCTCATTTGGCCAAGAAAAAAGTTCTTTTCCACCAAGACAATGCAAGGGTGCACACATGTGCAGTTGCCATGGCAAAAATCCATGAATTGGGCTATGAATTGCTCCCTCATCCACCCTATTCTCCAGATTTGGCTCCGAGCGACTACTTCTTGTTCCCAAACCTGAAGAAATGGCTTGGTGGAAAAAGATTTGACTCCAATGATGAAGTCATCTCGCAAACAAAGGCCTATTTTGAGGACCTCAACAAATCATTTTTTTTGGAAGGGATAAAAAAATTGGAGAAGCGTTGGACAAAGTGTATAGAGCTCAAGGGAGACTACGTTGAAAAATAAAATTACTTTTTTATCAAAAAATCTGTGTTTTAATCCAAAAGCAATCACACTATCACGTTTGAATTCCATCGCGGATAAAAATTTTTCAACACAACTGAGACGCAAATCGTTTAAAAAGTTTGTAAATAATAAAATTATCTGTCATGTGTCAAAATGTAAGCTCACTGTCATGAACGGTTTGGAAATTATAGCAATCTGAAGTTGGTTGCAGTTCGAGTCATTCAGGGTGTAATTGTTGCGTTGGTGTCTTGAATACGAGTATCTTTGACAGTTTTTACAGCTGGTTGATACGCATTAATGTAGTTACCTTGTTAAAATTTCTCAGTCATCATCATTTTCTGAATACTTCTGAATACTATGTACCGTGTTCAGTCTTTGGATCTGTGGTGCATTGTCCCAGGCCATGATGCCATAGTGACTTCACCAAGCTGAAGTGGCAATGGCGAAGAACATCTTGTGGACATTTATAGCTCAGATGGAATACAGCGTGGGCAGATTGCCGGAGATTTTTCGTCAGCTGGGCACTTAGAATTGAAGTCAACCACAACTCTCAAGTATATGCACGCTGATACGTTTTCGAGAATAGTTGAGCATTCGTCATCGTCTTGGAATAGCATATTGTTTTGGTTCTTGTGCAGGCACTCTAAAGTTTTATTTCCAATTTCGGTTTATGCTTTAATAATAAGACCATTATTATGGCACTCACTATGATATGACTATGTTGAATTCGTTCTGCATGATTTTTCTAGCAGTTTTAACAAACACAGTACTTTTTCAGTACACAGTACTGACAGGATCATTTTCTTTCAGTTTATTGGAAATAATTTTGTATTTTTTATCTGGTAACGATGTATTTTGACATTTTGTTCGTGGATGTAGGCTTCTTGTGTTGTGTTGTCAGAACGTGAATTTAGGTCGCGGATTTGAACAGGTCAATATTAATGGTGATACAAAAAAAAATTATTTTTGTGGAAATAATAATGTTTTAAGATGAATTTTGTAAAATATAAAACAAAATTTAATGACACGTCGCACTAACACGTGATTAACCAGTGGTTGCCAAATGGCTACATTGGGGTGGTGTGATGCATTTAAATTCAAAAAGAGAAACGTTTGCTACACTTTGTAATCCGTTAAAATCTTTGTGCTTTTGAATAATGACTGGGATCTCTTTTCAGCCATTGGCAACTACATATAAAATTTGTTTTCCGTTAAAGTTGAAAAGAAAATAGGTATGTAAACAGTAGATACTGTTTTGCTTAGTTTAGTACCTATACTTGTTCCCATTGAATAGGGATCAACATCAACATGTCAAGTGAACGAAATTTGCGAGGCTTAGAGGCAGGTAAAATTTTAGAAGGTGATTGCTCGAAAGAAGAAGAAGAAATGGAGGACGAAACTAAAATACTAGTCGACTATATAGAAAATCAATGCGACAACATTCCAGTTGAGGATATTCAGTTTCTTGAAGAAATTGGTAGGTCCTACATTGTTATTTATTAATTGCCCACGCTTAGTAATAATTGCTCTTACACCTTTTGAAGACGAGAGTGCAATCGAAATAGTTGATATGATGGCAAATCCAGAACCCGACTCATCGAAAGATACTTGCAGCAAAGATATAAATAAAGAACTGAAATGGTGAAAAGTAGAAATTGATGAAGTTGCAAGTCAATGCAATTTTAGTTTTTCTACTCCCCCTGATCCAGAGTTAACTGATTTTCAATATTTTAAGCTTTTTGTTGACGACTCTATTATCGAGGACATTATTTACCAAAGCAATCTTTACTCCGTTCAAAATGATATTGACAATCCACTCAATACTAATTCTAGCGAAATTTGCAAGTTCCTGGGCATGAATTTAATGGCAAGCATTGTACTCGTACATTTGCCCCAATATCCAATGTACGAGTATTGGCCAAATTGTACAAGATTTGCACCAATAGCTGATATAATGCCACGTAATAGATTTGATATGCTACAGAAAAACTTGCACTTAAGCGATAATTCCAAAATGAAAAATCGCACAGATGAGCAATATGACAAACTTTTTAAGATTCGCCCTTTTCTGAATAAAATCAGAGCAAACTTCCTAAAAGTCGACCCTGAAGAAATGAATTCCATTGATGAAGTGTTGATTCCGACCAAGTGCAGAAATAGCATAAAACAATATATACGGAATAAACCACACAAATGGGGTATCAAAATGTTTGCCAGAGCTGGATCGAGTGGCTTTTTGTATGATTTTGGGATTTATACAGGAAAGTCAACCGAACTTGTAGAAACTAAATTAGGAATTAGTGGAGATGTCGTGATTAGACTTTGTCAAAGTTTGCCAAAACACGAACATTTTAAAGTATTCACAGATAATTGGTTCACGTCCTACCATTTGCTATGTGAATTGAAAAAAATTGGCATTTTGGCAACGCGAACTGTTCATCAAAATCGTCTACCAAGATGTGAATTTTTGACTGAAGATGAGCTTAAAAAGATGGGTAGAGGGTCATATGATTTCAGAGTGGAAAAAAACAACAATATCTTAGCTCTTAAATGGTATGACAATAAACAGGTATGTGTAGCATCGTCGCTTTATGGTGCGCTTCCTCTTGAAGTCGTACGTCATTGGTCACTCAAGGAAAAAAAGTATATTAACGTTCCAAGACCAAGGTTAATTTCGGTGTATGATAAGTATATTAGAGGAGTAGATCTAAACGACATGATGGTGGCATTGTATAGGTCAAAAATTGGGACAAAACGTTTCTATTTTAGAATATTTTTCCATTTACTCGATGTTGCCTGTGTAAATGCGTGGCTTTTATACAAAAGGCATTGCCATCAAAACGAATTTCCAATCAAGGTCAACTTTGTTGAATTCAAAACGTAAATTGCGAATGGAATGCTACATGTTGGACATTTTGTCGATAAAAAAAAAAGAGGTAGGCCGAGTTCGAGTAATGCAAGTGCCACTTCCTCACCCGTTTCCGTTTCAAATAAAAGAAGGAAGCAAATCACGCAGAGGCCAATTTCGGATATACAATACGATGGCATTTGCCATTGGCCGATTCCTATCAAAAATAAAGAAAGATGTACTCGTAAGAGCTGCAACGATAGGACTTCGTTTTCGCGGACAAAATGTCAATAATGCAATGTTGCCTTATGTCTCACACAAAACAAAAATTGTTTTTTAAAATTTCATAATAAAGACCGAGAGAACATGTACCGTATGTTTAAGTTTTCGTTATTTATTATTTACGATTACATTCATTAATTTATTAATTTTTAATGAAATACGAATTAATTTATACATATCTTTAAAAAAAAAATCCTTAAAAAAAAAATTATTAGGTAATATACTTGACAAGTCTGAATGAAAAGAAAACAAGTCAGAATATGCAAATAGTTGTTATAAAAATTTAATTTATGTTTCTTATGTTTTTTTGAAGTAAAAATGATTTTTGTTTGTATTTTTCGCTAGTATTAATGAAGCAATCAATTCTATTATTAAAAGAAAAAAGTGTTTTGATTTTTTGGTTAGCACCCCAATGTAGCCATATGGCTACATTTAGCCACGTCCACCCAATGACTCCCACTAAAAAAAAAATTATGCAGTTATCTTTAGAATGCCCATATTATCCCTAGACAAATCAAAGTGAATTTTTTACCAAAACATTAATAATTTGGGAAGGAAAGGGTTAAATCCCTTGGCCTTATAGCATTTTCAGCAGTCAACTTGTTCTCTTTGCAGTAATCGACTAGAAAATTACAGTCTTCACAGAAAGAGGAAGAGAAACTGCAGTTGAACCATTTAGGTTCCATTGGCATCCTGACTATTCTTGGGAAAGCCTACTAATCTCAGCTCCAAATAGGTCGAAGTAGCCCATATATACTATAAAGTATTTGGCGAGCTGACTTTTGAGACCACCGTTGATTCATCCGCCTTACGTTCTCCTTCTGAGGTTCAGTTATTTCTGACAGTGAATTTTTGAATTTTTGTGTTTATTTTTTTTTTCCTCCTGCTGGACAAACTTGTTTCTAAATTTGGCAAGTCAAGTCCGGTACGCAATCAGTACTTAACGACTACCACGAGGAGGTCAAATTTTATTTTTAACAAAAGAACTGAACTGCAAAAGAACACGAGTTAGTTTTGAGAGTGGTAACGAAGAAGTGGCAGATGATGAGTGCGAGAGTTTGCAGTATGTAAAAATACCACAAATGGTGTTACCTTACCTGGTGTCCTTATGTGGAAATGAATTTCCAACACCCGCGCTCAACTTAATAATCGTCAGGTGCTTTCGTTAATAACATAAATTAAATTGTTGTAAAAAAAAATGTGAAGAAATATTCGCTTTACTTGTTCCAAAATTAAATGATAAGAATTAAATGATGGTGTTTAACATTCTTTCATGTTAGGAGATCCGCCGTGCAACTTGAGCTCAATCATTATGTTTCGGATATTTTTGATTTGCGGCCCGGGTCAACCCCGGACAGATTTATTATTGCTTATTGCAAGCTTATTCTTAGAACTAACAATTTTCACTTAAAACTAAAGATAAAAAGGGTGGGAGCGGTTAAAAAAAGTTAGGATGTGAGGCATAGGTGGAAATAATAATGTTTTTAAGAGAGAGTTTGGTGAGATGGTAGTCGAAGAGAGGCAGAATATCGTTAACTTCACGAAGCATTCTAGACATTGGCTCCAAGTGTCCGTAATTCGTTCGGTGAAGATTGAGCCGGAAAAGTGGCACATACCTAAGATTGCGTGGGTTGGTATTAAAAGAAATAAGTCGAAGTAAAGAAGGACAATCGATATTACCAACTAAAATTTGATGAATAAAGAGAATGTCGGCAACTTTTCGACGTATAGAAGGGGGTTGTAAATTTATAAGTTTAAGCCGGTCAGTATAAGGTGGTAAGTTTTGGCTATCATCCCAGGGAAGACCACGTAAAGCGAATCGTAAAAACCTGCGTTGAACAGCCTCTATCCGGGGGATGTGTGTTGTGTAGTAGGGTGACCAAACTTGGCTTGCATTTTCAAGAAGAGGCCTAACAAAGGTTATGTAAAGAGATTTGGTAACATAAGGATTGGAAAACTCCTTAGACCAGCGCTTGATGAAGCCAAGGGCAGAGTTGGCTTTCTTTATTATGTTATCAATGTGAGAACGGAAATTGAGTTCCTTATCACAGATAACACCTAAATCACGCAACTTATTCACTAAGGGAACAGGCAGATTAAAGATTAGATAGCAGCGAAGTGAAGTAGGTAGCCGCTTACGGGAATACGTTATAGCCTGACACTTATTGACGTTAAGCTCAAGATAATTCTTCTGACACCAAGTACAAAATCTGTCAAGATCCTCCTGCAGTCTGAGGAAGAAGATATATATCTAAAGATTTTCATATCGTCTGCGTAAACAGATATGTATGAATTTTTAATGATGCAATCAACATCATTAATGGCCAGAATAAATAGTAAGGGGCCAAGGTGGCTGCCTTGAGGGACACCAGAGGAGGCTTTAATTGGGTCAGAAATCATGGACCTAAATAAAACATAGTACTGTCTTTCATTTAAATTTTATTGAACCCATGTTATAAAGTTTATTTGGAAACCAAGAGCTTTTAATTTCTGAAGGATTATATCGTGTGATATCCTATCAAAGGCTTTGCTGAAATCGGTGGCAATCACATCAACTTCATTTCCAGATTCCAGTGCACATAAAGTGCTTGATACGAATTCCGTTAAGTTGGTGGTCGTAGATCTACCTTTGTTAAATCCGTGCTGGTTTTGGGAAACAATAGGTTTACAATGGAAAAGCATTATGTCATAAATAATGCTCTCGAAAAGCTTAGGTATACAGGACAGCTTAGCAATTGGTCGATAGTTGGAAATATCATCGGCCTTTTTTATGTAGGGGAATAATAAATGACCTTTTCCAGGTCGAGGGAAATAATCCCTGGGTGATAGAAAGCTGAAAGAGAGTTGTAAGAGGTTGGGCTAGGTGCATTTCACATTTCTTTAAAAATATAGGGTTTGAGGTTTATTATTTTGTCTTTGACTTGCTCTAAAGTTATAGACACATATTCTAAAGTTGTTTGTAGGCAGCTATTTAAGTAGGAAAAGTAAGAGTGGTCTGGCTCTTGGGAATGGGTGGCGAACGCTTGGCTAAAAAAAGTTGCGAAGAGATTTGCAATAATTTGGGGATCCTCCGAGGACTTATCTAGAAAATTCAGAGATGATGGATAGTTATCCGATTTACTTTTAGTTTTGACGAACTGAAAGAATCGCTTGGTTTCGGAAATGAGTGTGCGGTCCATTTGGTTTAAATAGTTGTCATATAGAGTTTGACAAAATACAGAGAAATTTATTAGGGCAGACTGGTAGTAAAAGAAATCGATGTCGGAACGCGATATTAAGTAAGTACGCCAGAGCTTATTTCTCTTATTACGAAGAGATCGCAGCTCTTTATTATACCAGGGTGGTGATGATGAGGGATTCTTTTTGGGTAAAAACCGTGAGGTTGAGATTATCGCAAAGAAATTCAAAATTGGCCATACTGAGGAGATTATTCAGTTTGGCGTAGTTAGCCCTATAAAAATTAAAACTGTAAGAATACTCATAAGAAACGCCATTAAGACCATTGTCATACGCCAACGTAAGAGAAAGGAGAGGGTGGTAACTATCCAACTTAGAAAGAAGATGTCTGCTTTCTAAAATGATGCAGTTATCTGTATCAGTGGCGAAGACTAGGTCGAGTTGTCTGCCAATGTTATTGGTGACAGCACTTAATTGATACAGACCAGAGTCAGTAAGGCAGTCGATGAAAAGGTTTCTTTATCAGATGTGGGATTTGTTGCAGTAAAGTAGGACTGGTCAGTCCAAAGAATGCAGTGGACGATTTTTTAAAGGGTTTAGACTCAAGACGAGAGTGTATAGCTAGAAGTACCCCACGGCCATATAAATTTTCCTCTTTATCTAGACCGTCGTCACGGTGTAAATCAAAGTCTTGGGAAAATAATTCATTATTCTTAATATTAGGGGTGAGATTGGTTTCTGTGAGTACAAAAATGTCGTAGGGCAGAATATGTAAATTAAGATATATAGCAGAAATCTTAGTTCGTAATCTTCTTACATTTTGATAATATATATTTGGGAGGCTTCGGCAAAGAATTGAGTGGTGGGTTAGGAGCGATGGGAGTTTTTGAAACTAGACCGTGTTCGCTGGAGGTGTAGTATGCGTTTGGAACTTACGTGAGACGCAAAAGAAGAGAGATCATTAGCCACATCATCAGGAGTCATATCTAATTACTCATGAAAACGTATAAAAAGTTGCCGCAGATCATTGTGATTAGTGGGAAGACCTTTTTGCAGAATGGAAACCATTGCATTGGTTTTCGTTATACCGTCTATACAGACAAAATCTTTCTTATCATGTAGATATGCGAGATATAAACGAACATTATCGTATAGTCTGCGGTCTCGTAGTCGAGAGAGAACATACCGGCCATCTTCCCCTGAATCGATAAGGTGCTTGGTTAACTTTGCCTTTGGAGGAAGTATGGGGTCTAAAAAAGAAGGTGGTGTGGTATTAGGGTGGGACTCTAGCTTAGAAGATGGGGAGGGATTTAAAATATGGGAGCGAATAAAGTTAGGGTATGCCGTTTTTGTTTGAGTGGGATGAGGAGATGTTGTTGGGTTTTTTAAATGATTGAGAGGAGGATCAAGATTAAAAGATACACGTTTGGGAATTGGGTTAGACGGTGTGGAAGAACGTTTTGTGTATACGCGATTAGCAGTATGAAGTGAAGAAGGAGTGAAGAAAGGGAATGTCCCAACTTTAAAACTCCAGTTTGGATCAGGAGCTTGTTTGTTAGGCTTTGGATTTTTTTTGTGTGAGTTTCGCTTTGGTAAAGGGTTAGACTGCTGTTTTCTAGGTTTAGTGGGATTTGAATTATCCTTGCGATGTTTGTTTTTTTCTCTATTTGGTTTTAATCTTTCCATGGTTATTCCACCCAGATTGATGATGTCGGAAGCAGGGTTGATGAACATCCATTCATATTTTAATGGGATGCTTACCTTGAGGGTGTTGGTGTTGGAGATCTTACGGCAGTTGATGACATCAATTTTAAATTGAGACTTGAAGAGACTAGTTAGCCTGGCTCGATCGAGATGTGTACCTCTTATTAAAAACGCAACCGATTCGACTTTGTTGGAATTGTTCAATTTTTTGATTCTATTGTTCCGGTTCGAAAGTGTCCATAAGGTGCCAAGTCGTGAGATTGTGGGTTCAGGAGTTGGTGTATTTGGATCAATTTCCGGAACGGGTTGTGGTGGAGGAGATGATGACCCAGGAGTTATTGGTGGTTCCATTATTGCAGATTCAAGCATCTCAGTCAGAATCGAAGTGTTGTATGATGCAGTCGGTAGAGCTTGGGATTGCACCGGTATATCGTCGATTTTACTGGAAGCTATCCGGATGTGATCAGTAATTTCGTTTAAAAGCGCGCGTGATTCGGTTATCTCGTTGCTCAAATCATTCATTTGGCACATGATATTTATGAGCAACTGATCATTATTTGGCGGAGAGGGAACGCTACCTCGGGACATACTTTGGAGATGAAAATCGAGGGAAGACCGTAGAGAACTTAAAGAGTCTGTTATTGTGGGGATGTACGATTTAATTATGGATTTAACACTGTGGGATACACAATTTTTTAAATCTTCACTAATTTCGTGTTTATCGTTTCGTTTAATTAAATCACTATTTTGAGCCAACTGCATAGATTTGACTCTTATTATAGCTTGCAGATTGTTCGAGGGAAATTGATACATGCCGCTTCCTTTGCCACGGAAGATAGTGCAATGTACTCGGCCTCTGTACTAGACGTCGCAACGATGTGGTGTTTTTTTTGGATCCCCAATGATCCGCTCCCCTTGAGACTTTCTGTCGTGAACGTCTCCAGTCATCTTGAGCCCGAGCAAGCTTGAAGCTGATGGTTCATTATTCCGTAATTAATCTTAGAAGATTTAGTGCTAAGCCAAGTACCTTATGACAGCAAGTCCTGCAATCCAGTGCTCACGTGTTGCATCCTGAGAATATGCGTTCACAATAAATTAAATATTCGGCCTGCTGAATGTTGAAATATGGTATACAACAATGGTCCGATAAGTTGCCTTTGATTTTTGGGTTCTTTTCCAAGTTCTCCTTTACTATTGCGGGAAGACGTGATGGTTTCTATGTGGTACAATTTTGAAAGATTATTAATGTAGCGTGATTGGTTAATGCTGATTTCTCCGGTGCTTTGCGGAATTGCCAATCCATTGCAAATTTCCTGTTCTCCAAAGTCGCGGCTGTCGAGCTCCATTGATAATCTACGGCAAACACGAGACTGTTTCTCAGTATCGTTGGTTACCAGGAGGGAGTCATCGACGTAAATGGTCATTATGGTAATATTGAAATACTGTATATGCATCTGTCAACGATTGGGAAAAAGAAAGTTCCTTTAAGATTTTATCCAATTGTCCTTAAATTCCATTGCCGATCTGACTGTTTAACTCCATATATGGCCTATTTTAAAGTACATACTTTATTGGTACGTCCTTATGAAAACCGTCCGGCTGTTCCATGAATATCTGAATATCAGTTGAGATACGCTGAAGACACGTCTAAATCTTAGTCGGATCGAACTAATGCTTGCAACAGGGGCGTAAATATCCGTGTAGTCAAGTCCGAGGATTTGTTCATAGCTCTTTGCCACCAACCTTGACTTCCGCTGCTCCACTGAACCATTTGCATTGAATTACCTGTCTGTCAGTAGGTCTGTCTACCAACTCCCAAGTGTCGTTTAGCACGAGCGAATCGCATTCCTCCTGCATTGCACTGTACCACTTGTCCTTATTTTCCAGTTTTTCCAGCTGCTTCAGAGTTCTAGGATCGCCTTTCAGATTCCAAGTTTCTTCGAAATTTTGATTTTGATTGGTGTTTCAATAGGGTTTTTCTTTTCAGCGATTTGGTCGGGTGAGTCTTGTACCGGTTCATTTAGTTTCTCTTCAAATTTGGTTTCTTCTTCGGACCCTTGATGTTCGCCACGCAGCGGTTCAGTATTGAAAGTGTAAACGTTTGGCTGGGTTCTTTGGCATTATTCGTGTAACTCTTCTCCACGTCGGCAAACTCCGCATCCCTGCTCCCGATGACAAGTCGGGTTTCGGGTTTCCAAAGCTTGTGGGTTCCATACTCGTTCTCGTATCTTGTACTCTGTACTTTTCGGATCAAATTCTCCAATGTTGTTCCCTTTCTTCAGAAGAAATGCCCTAGTTCCAATACATCTGAATTTCGGCATATCCGGTTTTATTCCGGTCCACAAATCCTCTGGGGTAGAATCCCCATTTAGTTTTGTAGGACATCTGTTGCGGATAAAAGCAGCTGTGCAAATTAATTCAGCCCATTACTTCTCAACACCTTTCGGCTAACCCGTTTTGTTCGTTTGTGTACTCAGTTCCATTGTCACTTTTTAACGACTTAATCGCTTCTCGTGTCGGTTTTTCTGCAAATGCCTTGTGGATTTAACATTTTTCCAGCTCTTCACTTTTCTTTTTCATGAAAAATACCGAGATGTTTCGAGTGAAGTAAGTTACCGATGAACGTTATGAAGTACACTGATTTGCTTAAGGTTTGGGTACGCATTGGTCCGCATACATCTGAATGAATCAATTCCAGCCTTCTGTTGCTCCTTTTGGAATCACCCACACTAAACGGTTAGATGGATTGTTTCGCACAGATACAAGAGTCAAAAATAAGACTTTATATTTTGAAATTTTTCAGCAACGCGGTTACCATTCCTTTCAACTGCATTTGTTTCAGCGACGTAAGATTTCGGTGCCCCATCCTTTTGATTTGGCACAAAAGGGAACTTGTGTCGTTATTTGCTGTAAACATTTGATGGGTTTCATCTATAAAGAACAATCCGTGTTTCTTCTTTGCTGTTATTAAGAGTTTTGAACTCTTGTCATATCATTTTGCATTTCGGTTTTCGAATACTACAAGGTGGCGTAAAATTAATCATCCAATTTTGTTTTTGAATTACTTTTTTACTGAATAAAAAAAAATGATTTTGAGTGATGGAAATCTTTATTTGGACCTTTACAATTGTTTCTGTTAAGTGGAAAAGATGATATCCTCCAAGTGGCTGCCGCATGTGTTGATACACATTTGTGCACGCTTTAAAGCATTTTCCATGTCTTTCCGTAAGATTTCCGGTGATAACTCTCCGCATTCCTGTCGAATATTCTCCTTAAGGGCTGCGATTGTCCGAGGCTTGTTGGGATAAACCCGCGACTTCAAGTAGACCAACGGGAGCTTACGCAACCAGGAAACGCTTCCTTCACAATATCCATTGTGACTCGTACTGTGTATGAGGTTGCACCGTTTCGTTGAAACCACATGTTTACCAAACCTCTCTCATCAAATTCCGCTAGTAAGAAGTCGTTTATTATGGCGTTTGGCAGTAACAGTGACCGTATCGCCGATGGCGTCCTGGAAAAAATACGATCCAATCACTCCTCCCGCTTAAACGCCGCACCACACAGTGGCTTTGAGTGGATGTAATTTTTCTTCGTGCATCACACGCGGATTTTCAGTGCCCCAGAAAAGATAATCTGGCTTATTGATGTAACCGCTTAAGTGGAAATGCGCCTCGTCGCTCATGCTGATTTTCAACACAAAGTCGTCCTCTTCGTTGTGGACATTGAAGATGGCTTTGCAGTAATTCACACGCGACTGACGGCCAGGAGGCATTAACTGATGCACTGTTTGCACTTTGTATAGGAGTGAATGTAAATCTTTCACTAAAATTCGCTGTAGGGTCCGTCTAGTGATGCCCAATTGCGTGGCCCGCCGTCTGGTTGATGTTTCTTCTTTCACAGCGACATCAGCAGCCAAAGCCGCGATATTCTCGACCGAACGACCAGTCCGGCGGCGGCCACAGCCTGCATGGCATCCTGTGATTCCACTCTGTTCGAGTCGAGTAGCTAAGCGCCGGAATGTTTGCCCAGTTGGCGCGACACTATTAAGAAATCGACGTCGAAATTCACGCTGCGCTAACACCACCGACCGATTACACTGGTCAACAAAATATTTAATTTTTACTCGGAGATAAAATTATGTGATTCGTAATCGTTGGAGTTTATAGAATCTGGAAAACTATATAAAATAGCCAGGTCACATCGGGATTTTGTGAGAAAACGCTTTTTTTGAATTAAAGAATTTAACCAAAAATATTACCGAAAATGTTATTTCTTGTAAAATGTTGTTGTTTTTTTTGGAAGCATCTGCATTCCGTTTATAAGAACACCTCGGAGTCTCTCTTATAAGCGACCAGCAGTAATCTGCCAAAATTGATGGCTTCCATTTTCCTTGGTACCGTTGCTCTATTGCAGCAATGTCTTGGCGGATTCTCTCGCCGTGCTCATCGCTTACATCACCCATATTTTCAGGAAAGAAATTGAGATGGGAGTGCAAAAAATGAAGTTTTAGCGACATGTTGCATCCCATTTTATGATAAGCATCCAGCATTTTCTTTACATCATCTTTCGCAAATGAACACCAGGCCTGTTTTTCTAATGAATCCAGAGTAGGAATGAAAGCTGGTTCTTTTATAAGCTTTCTAATGTCTGGACCTACCTTCTTTAATTTTTGCTTCGCTTAGTGATGGGAACTTTTGTTTCAAAAAATTGAAACCAGCTTGGTTTTTCTTCATCGCCTTTACAAAGTTTTTTATAAGACCCAATTTGATATGTAATGGTGGTAGAATCACACGCTGTGGTTCGATCAATGAAGGATTCCTTGTATTTTTTTCTCCACAAATAAAGTTTGTTCTTATAGGCCAATCTACTCTCACAAAGTGCTCCGATCGTGCTCTACTATCCCACTCACATAAAAAACAACAAAATTTGGTGTAACCTAGTTGTAGTCCAAGAAGTAGAGCAACAACTTTTAAATCCGAACAGATCGACCAGTTATATTTTTTATATTCAATTTTTTCCAATATAAATTTCATAGCATCGTAGGTTTCTTTTAAATTTATTTATTGAAGGAAACTTATTACCATTATGAAGCAATACAGCTTTCAAACTAGCCTTTGATGCGTCGATGAATAGCTGTCATTCTTCGGTTTTGTGCTCATAACCCAGTGACAGCATTAAGCCATTAATATCATTACAATACGCTAAGTTATCGGCTTTCGAAAAATAAGGAACAAATTCACTTTGTCGCGTACGGTACTCTGTTTTTTGTTGTTTTTTTTTTATAATCGGCGCGCGCTCAAGGGGTTTTTCTTCCCTTAAAATGTTCGTACACAGCGCGGTCGAAGGAAATTTAGGGAGGAAGAAAAGACAGGTACCGATGTACATTGTTTTTAAATGTATGCAAGTTATAACGACCAGGAAACACAGAGGTCGGCAGAGAATTCCATAAGCCAGTTGTACGACTTAGGGGCGAATCACGATATTTTAGAATACGTCCGAAAATGGGCTTGAGGGTATACTGATGAGCATTCATGAGACGGGTGTTACGAGCAGATTCCACTGCTTTAACCTTGAGCTCAGTATTTCAGACTTTTGTCTTGACAAATCCAAATCTCTGACGAGGTCAATCTGACTGATGAGAAATGGAGCATCAGAAGATGTAGAGAGCTCAAATTCGGGATCATCCATGATTTCTTCTGAACAATATGACGAACTTATTTCTGTGTCCGAAAGGCGTCCGGAAGGTGGCTTTGGAAGTGACAGAATTTCTGTATGAGGTGCTGGTCTTTTTACAGAAGGGACGTTTGCATATTTTATGGAATGCTTTGATATTCGAGAAAATCTCTTCACATTGGTGCAACAAAAGTAACAATCTGTGTGACTCTGGGGCTCTCTCTATATCATAGGCATTCCAAAAGGCGTGGCAGAAAATGACCTGTTAAACCAACCAGTTAGCTGTCGGTGACACCTAAGGCAGCAAATGTGTGGTGCCCAGAGTTTATCCTGATGGTTTATTTTAAATTTAAAATAAGAAAACTAACACTTTTCAATAAATGGTGTTATTTTCTTTTTTCGGAAGCTTGGTGTAATATAGCAGAAAAAATCTGGACAATTAACTCCAGATCGTGGCATTTTATCACTTTAATGCACTTCTAATATTCTTCTTACGCAAATTAGTTTATTTTTTTAAATTACTAACAGAAAAACCGATTTAAACGATGTGCAATTCTATTAGAACTGACCTCGGTCGATAAAGATGTAAAAGTGTGTGCCGTTAGGTTGCTGTCCTGACCTGACCTGAGCAAAATATTATTTTTCCCTTTATCTACAGGTCGATTACTATAGGAAACACTATTCAGTATGTCCGAGTATTTTCCATTGTTGCCCAGTGTATTGGTCAAAAACATCGACACAATTATTTCACGCTCTTGCGGAGTATAGCATTGTATACTGCAGCTGTCTAGTTCACAAATGTCAAATATGATTGACGTCCGACGCCATTTGTACTTTGCATCCGTATTCAGTTGCTTTACCTTATATAGCGTGTTGAACCGATGGATTTCGTTTTCTCCATGACTAGAATTTCTCGGTAGTACGGCTGTTCCGATGCCCATGACACGACCCCGATTACCATTGCATGAAGTTTGCGTCTTGCAAATCTCCAAGCTGTCAAACAACGAGTGGCTGGAACACATGTGGGATGTAGCTCCCAAATCGAGACATCAGGCCGCATCTCTGTTCGTAATACCGTATGCGAATTGCTCCTACACTGTGAATACGTACTTGTAGTCATCTGTGTCGACTGGTTGCACATTCTTTATTCTTTCATCGTTTCGAAAGTAGCTTTGTGGCCTTTTTTTCCACACTTACGGCAGTTGAATGGAAATGAACTATCTTTTTTGTAGTTTGAAAACTTTCTCGATTTGAGCTTTGCCTTGGAACAGAATACTGTGCTTGGCGTTGTAGCCGATTCTTTCGGTCACTAACCTCCAGAAGCCGTGTGCATACAACGTCAAGTTTCGGATAACTGCTTTGCGTATCAAACGCAGCCAGATCGTCTTTGTACTCTTCAGAAAGTCCATCGAGGAGTAAAAATACCAACAAATCCCTGTCTAAGGTGGCTTCCAGCTTCAGCACTCTGGTCACTGTTGTCTTAAACTCCCTAATGAACTTAACCATACGTTGGTTAGCTTAAATCTTGACGTTATTAAGTCATCTGAATTCATTAGCCTTTTGCCTAGATCCCTTTCTGTCATATCAGCCAAAAAAGTCCAAATATCGCGTGAAAAACGTTTACTCTTTTTCAAAGAAATTATATTTGGTCCCAGCGCAAGGATTAATTCTGCTCTCGCGTCCATATCCTTCTCGTCCCAAGCTTGTGGCACATTTCCTGCCTCCGCAGGCCTTTCCAATGTTCCTTTCACGTAGCCAGACAAACGGGCCTTGTAGAGAATCGCCTTCATTTGACGTTTCCACGATACAAAATTATCGCCATTCAATTATTGGACACGATTTATGATGCAAGGATTCATTTTCAGGTTGCGGCTTTAAATTTTAATTCGAATTTGGAAAGCGAAAAAGATATTATTTTCAATGTAAAACTTTCGAGTATTTTAAACAAACTGGGCAAAAGAACACGAGTTAGTTTTGAGAGTGGTAATGAAGAAGTGACAGTTGGCAGTATGTAATGACACCATAAATGGTGTTACCATGTCCTTATATGGGCATAAATTTCCAACAAAAATAAGCACAATTGAAATGTAGTCATAGTTGCAGAACTGGGAATTATCTAACGCCGTTCAGTCCCTATCCTAACCGTACAAATCCAGCCTTTTTAATAAGAGTGACGGCTAAGTCTCGGAACAATTTTTCTATGGTCTAATCTGTTTTATTCTTCTATATGAACAGTTTATTCCAAACAAAGGCTTCTTTGGCCGAGTGCAGTGTTTGGGAGGATCTGCTCTTCCATTTAATGACGATATAGCTGCCGAAACCTGACTTAAGATCCAAGCACAGAACTGAAATAAACCGATGAGACTAGACTATAAACATTGGAAAATTCTAAGAACTATAAGTGTCAATGGATTTTTGACAAAAACAATTAATTGGTCCAAATAAAACAAAATCCAAAACACAATATTTTGGGTCTTAGCCTAAAATAAAATTACAGCTAAACCTTTAAGATGGCTTAAGAGGCGATTTTAATATTTATTTTACGAATCCAAACAAAAGTGAAATTAAAAAATAAAACACTTCAACGTTTTGTATCTCAAATCTGTAAGATTATTTACTATCCAACACTTGTGTGCCTACAAAATGGCTCCAGCAACCAACACACGTTCGAAAATCCCTGTAAACACTCGAACCTGACTATTTCCAGCTTTAGCCGCTCATTTAAATTCCAGCCTATACTTCATCGCTAAGTCCATAAAATTACCTAAGAACAAATTAAAATTTTTATGAATTATACGACTTGGGCAATTTAGAGACTTCATCAAGAGCAGTCATAAAAACGCTGCGACATCAGAAGCGATGCAGTTCTGGTAGCCGTGCTTGCACCTGCTCGATCCATAAATCAAAAGGCAAAACTATCAACGGGTTCCATATCTCAATCTAACTACTCGTATCAATAATCTTTCTTTCATCCCCCATAAAAATATCTTAAACTTTTGTATAAGATACGAGTAGTACTCGTATCTCCATTTTCCATAGTTGGATTTGGTTCCAGTTTATAGTATAGGCAATCTCCCCCCTGGGTCTATTCGATGACGAGAACGGAAGTCACTTAAACTGGACTAATGTCGCTCTTAATAGTTTTTATGAGGCTCTTCATCTTTTCGAATCGCTGGCGCAGTCAATTTATCAGGAATTCACAAGTGAGATATTCAGTTTATCACCCGGGGGATCGAATCGAATACAAAACTGATGTCATATGCTTGTAACTGGCAGCGCTGCCATCCGGCCGTCACAGCGATCCCTTTTTATGAGCGCCCCCACTTTGTGCGAGCCGAAAACAATAAACTTCCATAAAGACGAACATTTAACACTCCGTAAGATTTTACGATCCAGATACGGGATACATGATCCAGACTTCACATACGAATAGATACATTAACCTCGACCGTTGCATGTGCGTGCTTATTCGTATATTGAGGTTTGCTGTTGAGTGACACGAATTTGGGGGGTGGGTAGTAAACAGTAGTCGAAGGGGAAGAAATTGTTTGTCGTAAGGCACTTTGGTAATGATCGAGATGATGATCATAACGATCGTGCGAGATTGATTTCAGTCATTCAGAACGAAGGCCAAGATGAATGGGCGGGTATTTTCAAAACAAAGAAACTGCCACTGGATACTAAGTCATAGCTAGATCCACCCCTCCAATGTGACACATCCACTGAGATACTTAGATACATAGAAGATACTAAGGCAAGGAGACTCGAAGGTGCTGAGATACTGGCATGCTTGGCACATATAGCTACCCAACAAGCGACGAGAAAATAAAAAAAGTGAAGTGATTTATGTTCAACAGGCAAATCGAATTAATAGACTTGCGAGGCATTTTCAGATACAGATACTCACGAGTCACCGGGGTTAGCGGCGACGGCGGCGGCGGCGGCAGCGGTGTAGGTAGCGTATAGGAGGTGTGCTTTGAGCTCTGTGTTACCCCGCTGCTACGATACATATCTCTATGTAGTTGGGAATTTTAATTGTTTTCTTAAGTGGAAAACAAACATACTCGTAGTTCGACGACGCCACAGCCCCAGAATGATGGGGTCGCGCCAATTCGAAATACTCGTGTCTTATGCTCGGAGATTTATTTGAACGATGTACGGATGCTCTGAGTAGATGCGAGTATTCCTTATGATGGAAGGCTGCTTGCTGTCGCCTGTTCACTATTGCTTCTGCTGCTGTTGCTCTGCTGGTTTCGATGTTGATGCTGTTAATGTAGCTGCGGCAGTGATATGCCTCTTAATGGATTTTCATGTCAGAAAACTGCGTGTATTTTTAAGTTCTAATTAATTTTTCCTCATTTTCTTCTCATTTCTTCTTTTTTTTGTCAAATTCAACTTAGATGAGGGAATGAAACGTGGTCGGGAGGGGCAGAAATTTTGTTAATTTTGGTTTTATGAGATCATAACTTAAGTATCTCGAGAAAATGGTTTATTGTGGTTCGCATAGATGAATTGGGGTTGGAGTCAGATGGATTGGATTACAAATTGAATGCAAGTATACAATCTTCTCGGTTGTAGTTGTGTAATTGAATTTTATTTATGGTGGAGGGTTGATCAAAAAGCTTAGAGCGCTTAGGATGAGAGGGCACGCGTTCTACTCGTAATATATCAAATAAAGACGAAGTGCTTAGGCGTTCGATTCTATTTAATTTGATTCGATACATTCAAATGGTTTCGAGGATGTGGGGTTATTTTTGTTTTCTGAAGAGACAGCAATTTATTTGATCAGAGGATTGTTGTGAATGGGGCAGACTACATCATCGAAAGAGACTTTGGATTCAACAGTAATAAATTAAGTTTGAATATTTTGGTAATTTATGGGCGCATGTATCGTACAATAAGAGTACATACAGGAACCATAGGTGTGGAGAAACGCATTTTCGGATGATTTCGAGGTTTCACACCACTATATGATAAACAATCTGAATGATGGAGAGCTTGACCTATTGTGCAGAATAAAATAATGGCAGTAGTAGAACATCTTCACTTATTTTGTAGCTTACTAGTACAATGGTTCCGGCCAAATCTTGACAACAAAAGTGCTTACATGCTGAAAGTATGTTAATGCAACGAGTGCGTCGGATACGGAGGCGTGCTTTGTTGGAAATTGGCTGTGGACTTAAAACAACGATTGGATTCTGAAACGTTAAGCCCCTTCTCAAAGGGGAGGAAGGGAGCTAAAATTCGAGATTCTTTCTGTTTGGTCTAGAGTTCATATCTCGATTGGCAGACAGCGAATATTGAACCACATCGAACAGTCGGTGCTTTAGAAATTGCATCGGAGGCGTCCGAAATAAACAAGGAGTAGACGTCGGTATGGAGAGGGACCACCGGCTTATATTAACTCCAATACGCCTTCGTACTGTATCCGTCAATAGCCATTGCTTCGATTTCGTGGAAATACGAGGGTTGTCTGAAAAGTTTCCGAATAATGATACAAGACAGTTTTTCTCAAATTTTTTTTTTTTTCTACATACACCCTGAATGACTCGAACTGCAACCAACTTCAGACTGCTATAATTTCCAAACCGTTCACGACAGTGGGCTTAAATTTTGACACATGAAAGATAATTTTATTATTTACAAGCCTTTTAAACGATTTGCGTCTCAGTTGTGTTGAAAAATTTTTATCCGCGATAGAATTCAAACGTGATAGTGTGATTGCTTTAAATTTGGCTGGAAAACCACAAGTAGCTATTGTTAGAGCCCTCCAGTACCCCAATGTGAATAAATCAATTGTGTCTCGAACCATAGCTGATTACCGTGATACTGGCAGCGCTGCAAAACGCCATGGAGGTGGTCATAAAAAAACAGCAACATCGGCAGAAGTGGTTCGGAAAGTGAAGGTTCGAATTGCGCGAAATCCGCGTCGAAGTGCAAGAAAAATGGCTCGTGAGCTTAACATATCGTTGGAACGGGTGCAACACATACTGAAAAATAAGCTTGGGCTCAAGCCATTGAAGTTCCCAAAAGCACACGATCTTACACCGTAACAGAAAAAAGTTAGAGTCGAAAGAGCGAAGGAGTTGCTACGCTTGCACGAAAGTGGTGAGTTGCCGAATTTGGTTTTTTCCGATGAGATGCCATTTGTTATCGAGCAATATGTCAACAAACAAAATAACCGAGTTTACTTGAGAGAGAAGTCATTCGATGGTGATAGTTTGGGCCGCCATAACCGCCGATGGTCGCTCTCCGCTCATATTTTTGGACCGTGGGTGGTGTCAAAATTAATGCGATCGTATACCGTGGAACTGTCTTAGAGGCAGTATTGAAGCCTTGGGCAAACAATCATTTCGGTCGGAGACCGTGGACATTTCAACAAGACTCGGCACCGTCTCACAAAGCGCGTGTCAACCAAGATTGGCTAAAAAACAATGTTCCACACTTCATTTCTTCGACAATGGATTGCAAATTCTCCGGATGCAAATCCGTTGGATTTCTCTGTCTGGGATATTTTGAAGGCGAAGGTTGGCACTAAAAAATACCAAAGTTTGGTCCACCTCAAACAAGCATTTCGCTGAGAATGGGCCAAAATACCGCAGAGCCACTTGCGTGCAGCGTACGATGCTTTCTTCGGCCGTGTCAAGGCCATTGTTCGCGCCAAAGTGAACATACTGAAAACTACTGATGCAATTCGAAAATTTATGTATTTTCCAATATTTTTTGCCTTGGTACAATAAAACTTATCAAAAAATAAAAAAAATATAGCATTTTAAAAAGCTGGAGTTCGAGTCATTCTCCTTGTAACTCTACACACTTCTCCCAGCGACGCTCACATCTCTCTAGCCCGTCCAAATAGTACTTGGCGTTTTTCTCTGCAAAATATTTGTTCACGAAGGTGATTGCCTCCTCATTTGACGAAAATCTCTGTCCTTCGAGTGCAGTTTTTAGATGAGGGAACAAAAAGAAGTCGCTTGGAGCTAGACCTGGTGAATAAGGCGGATGGTCAAGCAGTTCAAACCATAATTCATGGATTTTCGCCATGGCAACCGCTGAGGTGTGAGACAGCGCATTGTCTTGGTGAAACGGGATTTTCTTTTTCTGTAAATGTGGCCGTTTTTCCACAATTTCTGCCTTCAGCTTGGCAAGTAATGATGCGTAGTATGCCCCTGTAATGGTTTTTCCTTTCTGAAGATAATCGATTAAGATAACTCCTTTACTATCCCAAAAAACAGTCGCCATCACTTTCCCAGCCGAAAAAAACAGTTTTTGCCGTTTTTGGAGCCGGCTCACCCTTTGCAGTTCACGGTTTTGACTGAATTTTTGATTCGGGCGTATAATGGTGTATCCAAGTTTCATCTACAGTAATTAATCGGCGCCAAAAATCGGATTTATTGCTCCTAAACTGCGCCAACAGAGCATTGGAAATGTTCATTCGAACACGTTTTTGGTCTAACGTAAGCAAACGCGGCACCCAACGCGCGGGCAGCTTTCTCATGCCTAAATCTTGATTTAATATGTAACAAACGCGTTCTTTGGACATTTTCAAAAGCTTTACTATCTCTCTCACTTTAATTCGGCGGTCGTCTAACACCATTTGGTGAACTTTAGCAATGTTATCGTCAGTGATTGCAGTTTTTGGACGTCCCGAACGTTCATCATCTCCCAAGCTCTTACGGCCACGTTTAAATTCAGCTGCCCAAAATTTCACTGTGTTAAATGATGGTGCAGAGTCCCCATACACAGAGTCCAACTCATTTTTGATTTGGGTAGGCGTATTGTCTTTCAAAAACAAGAATTCAATAACAGCTCGATACTCAATTTTTTCCATTTTCACAAAAAACACTCACATCGACTCACTCCAACGACTGTCAAGTAAAAAGTGCGCGACCAAAATGACTAAAACTTCAGTAAGTAACTGTCAAAAGATGCACAACTAGCATTCACTAGCTTTTATTGACGAGTGCCGCTGTCTTTATTGCGATCGGAACGTAGAACGTTTCAGACAACCCTCGTACCTAGGTATAATGCCAAGAGACGGCGAGATCTCCAAGTGCGCCAACAAATACGGAACCACCTTGCCTTAGAGACTTAAATTCCTGAAAACCTCGACGAGCACTCGATGCTTGTGAAAATGTTTTCTTGTCATCTGAAGCATATACCATCATTAGTAGAATATACAATAAAATATCCAGGGGACATGGACACGGATCGAAGAGAGCTGGAAGTTCAATATCTCATAAAACAGAAGGAAGTGCAGTAAAATGTAAGACGTGCTAGACACCGGACCAGAAGAAACAGCCAAAGGAACAACAAAGGAATTTCCAGGTCTCCAAAGTTTCGACTCTCATCTTGTATTAGACTTAGACTGTAAGAAAGGTAACCATCATTCAATGCTACTCGCCGACGGAATCTTCGACTGAGGATGAAAAGGACTGCTTCTACGATCAATTAGGTGCCACCTACAATTTAATGCCTAAAGGTGACACCGGAGACCGCAATGCCAAGGTAGAAAGCGACAGCATCGCGCTCCGTAATAAGTGTTCATTGCATTGAAAATCGAAATGACAATGGTTACTCGATTTTTAGTCATTTTAGGTACTCTGTTTGAGCATCGGTCCTGCTACAAGATTAGATGGATCGCACATGATAGGCAGATAAACCACATCGCTATTAGTCGGTAATTTAGAAGCTGCCTTTATGACGTCCGCAACAGGCGTGAAGCCAACATCGGAATGGAGCGCCCCCACCATCGTATGTTAGCTAAAATCCGCCTTCCTACTACAGCCGTGACCAGCAATACCGACAGACTCAAAGATCCCCCACAGCGCCAACAATTCAGGGGCCATCTCAGCATAGGACCGGTAACAGTCAACAGACCTGACCAAGCAACTGTGGATGAACACTGAGGATCTGTGAAAAAAGTTTTCACATCCCGAGCGCAGAGGTTTATCGATAAAAGGCAGAGAAACCATACTCTTTGGTTATCAACTGACTCCTGAAGATGGATCGAGAAACGTATTTCACCCAAAGTTCAGATTGCATCAGCCTCAGCAACAGAGAAATCCGAACGTAGTGTAATACGTGATAATCTCAACCACATCAATGGGCTATTTTCACAAGCCGAAGACGTAGAAAACCGGTGTGACAGTAGGAGAGTTTATACTGTTACCAAGGAGCTTAGAGGGGGACGCAGCACCAAGCTGCATTCTGTAAAAAATGTGGACGGTTCCCCACTTATAGTGCATGAGGATTAGCTCAAAATATGGAGGGAGGCTTTGCGATTTTACTTAACCGCATAAATTACAGCGCGAGTGTGCCGAACTAAAATGAACCATCTTAAGTAGCAAACTCTTGAATTTGTACAGGCTCTCATCGAATTATCAAGGCTAGGTCCATCAACGACATAGTCGAATAATAAACGGAGGTAACGCCATTGAAGATTGGTACGATTTGACCAGCTACAAGCGGCCGGTCATAAGGTTCTGTTGGGTGGAAAATTAACGAGCAGTTTTCACCGGCACTTAAAATTCGGTACCATAAATGTCAGCGCTCCCCGGACTTCGGACCGGCCCTGACTGGAAAGAAGTAGGCACTTAGTCGTCCATATTTGGTTGAACCTTGTGAAGTTGCAAATCAGTTCTGAAGGCCATGACCCTAAGATAAGCAAGGGGTTTTAGGTCGGCCTTAATTCAAACCCAGAGTGGATACAGGTCCGATGTGGTATTACCCGAAAATTGGTGAGCGCTGGCCAGGCATCTATATGCTGGCCTTCATGCATGTATGGGCACCCCCGGAGGTATTCACGTAAAACACAAGAGATGTTCTGGCATCCCCTAGCAATATAGAAATTGCAACTGCGATAAAGACGGTAAATATGGATAGAATTCCATTGGGAAAATAAGCATTTTTCCGAAAGAGTGGATTTAGGGAATGAATGTCAAGTTGCCAAAATAGCAATCTGAAGGATTGCGGAAACTGACTGCTATAAAGGCTACGTGGATAGGTGCAAAATGTAGTGTTGTACACAACGGTAAGTTATCAGAATGCTTTGAAGTCCAACGCCTTGTTCCGCAGGGCTGTATATTATCACCGCTTCTTTTCCTGGTGATAATAAACGATGTTATCCGCGCAGTACTGTCGGAGGAAAGCAGGGGTGTTAAATGGTGATGATGTCCTACCTGAAACATCTTCAGTGTGATATCTGCTTGTCATGCACAAGAGTTTTGGATCTACACCAGATGAGTCAGAATCTGGAGGCTGAGGCCAGCAGAATGGGTCTTAAAATAAACGAAGCTGAAACCGAAGCTCTTCCTCCCAACTTAACAGTACTAGACAAGACTTCGAGAAAGTGCAAGGTTTTCCTTATTTAAGAAACACCATCTCGACTGACGGCGGGACCGATATCAGTAGTAGAATCGGAAAGGTAAAAGCTGCTTTCGAAATGTTGTTTAAGGTGTGGAAAATCACTGTTTACAGCGCTAACACTAAGTTGCGACTGTTTCGCTCCCATGTCCAGTCAGTACTGCTGTATGGGTACAGTACTTGAAAGTACCTACTCGGAAGCCGCAGTCCTTCATTAAGATGTCCGCGCATTATTTTGAGAGTATTTTGGTCCAACTGAATCTCAAACGCAGAGCTCTACATTAGAATAGGGCAGGAGCCAATCGACATAACTATGAGAAGAAGGAAGACTAGCCGGCCGCCCAAGGCAGACATGGCGCAGAACAGTTGAGGAGGAGTCAAAGACACTTGTCCTCGTTGAAGAGGACTGAAGCACGTTGCAGAAAACGAACACGAGGGGTCACAGGAACCAACTAACTACCTATCAAGGCCTTCAGGAAAACCCAGACAATTGGCATAAAGGACATAAGTAGATGGCATCCCCGTAGATGCCAACATCTCAGCGGGAATCCTGTAGCAACTAATTAGGAAGACATGGTAAACGGAAATCTTTACCGAATATGGGAAGTGGGGAATGATTATCAAGCTGCCTAAGAAGGGAAACTGGCTTGCTTTCATCAGCAGCCAAATAATTAGCTACAATAATTCTAGAACGAGTTAGAGTGCATCTCAATTCAACACTGCAATAAGGCTGGATCCTCTTGCATCGACCACACCAACACACAATTAATCATGAACAATGGGTGGACGTGAAGTATAGATCTCCGATACAAGAAAACTTCGAGAAAGCCTTCGATAGTTTGAATTGAGCTATATGGCTTTCTTTGTCCAGGAGAAGTATGCTAGATAACTCGTCGCAATAATCAAGACTACCTATGAAGGTACTCGTACACCTTACGAAAATATTTCCCTCGCGAAATATGGCATGCAATGGAACCAGGCAGATGAGTATGTCGCCCAAGGCAAGCGTGGGGTTAAGATGGAGAGAACTTAAGTGCATTGCAGAACTCAAAACACGATGGCGTGCTTAATGAGTTGTTCGAGGAACTAATCAAACAGGACACGCTGTCGGCCTGCAACATATAAGATCATTTTCTGGGTACACAAAGTTGATAGATTTAAACGATCTCTTTTGAGATACCCCGATGGAGTGCTCATCAAACGTGGGCCGGGCTCTAATAGGGAAGCGGCTTTTCAACCGAAAGATTGAAAAATGGCATTCAGAAAGGCCTATGTCCATAGGGGTGAATACATTTAGAGCTGTATCGTAGGTCAAGTAACATTCATACATAAGGTATAGCCCCACATGCCAAAGACATGGCTTGCGTTTGAAACCGGAGGTGGCCAGGTACTTATGGCTCGCAGTTAGAAAACACAGTAACGTCGTGTTACTTATTCCATAGACATGATAGTTATACACCTGGGATTACCGCTCAGGTTGTCCTCCTTAGATCCGTCATACCTCGTCTACACCACGAATGGACGGCTTTTAACAGAAAACTACAATGTGACTCTGCCCGGAATCTTCTCCCGCACAATAACGCTTAAAGCCATTTAAATTAGATCAAAATACAACGACACAGACACAATATGAGCAAGTGTAGATTTAATTAGAACTAATTATACAATTATACTTCGCCTAACTCAAACACCATTGGATAGTCGACCACTGAATTTGCAACATTTTTGTTGCTAATTAGCCGTAGTTACAGCCTATCCCTTCTCTAAAAACGAAACCTCCACATTAATGCAAATTAATTAGTACTAATGGAATCGATTGATACGCACCGGGATGTGTATGGTTCGTCATCCATATGTACTCGTAGATACTCGAGGAACTATTACATGACTCGCATCCAATTAGGGATACTTATTTTCATCGTTTCAATATTAAGTATCTACGAGTATAAATCAAATGTGAAACTCGGGCCGTACATAGAAGCAGACTATCAGTATATTTGCCTATTTTCACCCTCTTGTCATCGTATTACAGCTAGTATGACTGCCATCACTGCCATCACTGCCATCACTGCCACCACCAACGCACTGACGACGCGACGCAATCACCGAAAATAATCTAACAGTAATCGTAATTTCCTTCAGAAGGAAATCTTCCCCCAATAAATCATGCGTCCACAACAGCAGAAGCTCGTTAGGGGCGCGCACACTGCAATCAATAAATACGTTTATCCGCAATTGAATGGTGCAGGGAAGGATGGTTATATAAGGGGGTCGGCAGTTGCCAGATCCCTTAACTCGTAAGGGTGTAGCTGAGCGTATTGAAAGCGTATAAACCCACCATAGCGTACCACAGCACACACGACAGACAAAGGGGTTGTTGTTTGATCAAATAAAAACTTCGTTTCGATTGATTTTTGGAATTTTTTTTTTTTTTTTTTTTGTTGTTTTTGAAATGGAACCGTTTAACGGACGAGAATGTCGAAATAAAGCCATTAATGGCTGGAGGGCATGGTGCCTGTGTGCTTTGAGTGGGTGTACTTACAATACGACGACCTTTGAATTAAGAATGGGGTGGCAGAGGAGAGAACGTGCCGTTGTTACTTTTGCCTCCACCGGGAGAAGTTGCCTCATCAGAGAGTTCTTTGCTGAGTGTGCGAAATTCGAATCGTGAAAGAGCTTAAGTGCTCTTGCAACATTGTATAGCAACATTTCGATTCGCCCGACAGCCACTTGAGCCGAGCTGAGCAGAGACTCTGTCGTTAATTTAGTCTATTTGAGGTGTCGTCATGTTGTATGCCTGTGTGTGTTTGCGGGTATTCGCGGAGCGCTAACGTCGGTTCCCGCACCCCCAAGGACGGAGTGTTGTTTGTTCGCTCTCTGCCGTTTAATGATGCAATTAATGCTCGGCATGGAATTCTCATTGTGGGTTGTTGGGTTAGGGCACAGCAGGGGAGGTTGGAGCTCGGTACGTTTGGTAAGATTTGTAAAGGGTTCATTCGGTTCTTTCTTTCTTTTGGCTTGGCAAACACAGAAGCTGTAATTGTTCGTCAGCGATAATTGATATAATAACAAAATGAATGTGTGCAGACGGCGTTGCCAGTTAGAAGCTGTTGAACTTTTATTTGTTTTTTGTGAGTAGGTATGTTAGGGGTGAAGGGGTTTCGGACGAGGGATTCTATTTTAAGTGGACATTAAGTTTCGTGTTTAATTGGTACTCAAGATTGCGGTATAAAATGAATGTCAGTTACGGCGTTGCTATTATGTCAGGCGCTGCTCTTAAACTGAGTGTCATAGTGGAAAATGTGTATCTGAGTATCTACTCGTGCGGAATTGACTTGATTTTCAAACAACGTGATCACTTAATAAAAAGTTCTCATTTCATTTGAAGTGTCTATGCATAGTTCGATGGCCTTGAAGATTAATGAATTATTTAAATGACCGTATTGGGCAATATTATGCGAATAGCATAGACATTCACGACAATTTAGAGATATTTTTTCAGTTGGTTTGACCCAACCTGAATCTGAGCGTGCGAATACAGATGATGCATTTCTTGTTGACCAGATTGACCGAAATGTATTATTCAGAAATCTGGGAAGACGACTCGACGGAGGAATTTCCCATTTGAAATCAACGTGGATGTCTATAGTGATGGCAATACTTGCAGCACTACTCGACATGGTCGGAACTCAAGTGGATTTTAATAGCTAAGATTTTATTAGCTAAGTCGTAGTGGCAGGGCTTAGACTTAACAGATTGCTTTTTTGTAGATTAAAAAATCCGGACCAATTTTATACAAAAAATTAGATTTTATTATTACACATGCCTGTGTGAACCGATCTCAATGGTTCAACTTTAACAAAAAGACTGGCCATTTTACATTTTGTTCGTTAACTGTACTAGATTAAATAAGATCAAAAAGGATGTAACACTTTATTCAAAAAAGCTACCAAAATTAATTACATTCAAGTTAACAGAAGAGATTGAACATGCCACCACCTCTGAGAGATCGCAGATTCTGTAAGAACTGTCTTCAAATTGTAATGGTGTCACTTTGTGTACTAATCGAACGATTCGAAGATGGCCATCCCTGCCGGAAATGGTTTTAGTTATGCACCCAATGTTGTCGAACACCAAATCCATCATTCTTTCGAGTCAACAGATTCACTATTGAATGTTCCTGTCCGAATGAGATAATGCACGTGTCGAAATACCAAAAGTATCGCAGCAGTAAGTGCTTCAGTTCAAAATGAGCCAAACCAGCCGATTCCATCCGTTCACAGGAAATGGGAATCTTTCAGTCCACCTTGTGGCAAATTTTGAGCACAGATCTTAGCCAATACCCTCTAATAAACGAACTGATGCCTCTTTTTTTTTAAGAGCGCGCTCTCAAAGGATCGAAGCAAATCTAGGGAGGCAGCAAAGACAGGTACCGATGTACATTGTTTTTAAATGTTTGTAAGTTATAAGGACCAGGACAGAGGTCGGCCGGGCATTCCATAAGCGAGTTGTACGGCTTAGGAAAGAATCACGATATTTTAGAGTACGTCCGAAAGTGGGCTTAAGGGTATACTGATGAGCATTCATAGCGAGACGGGTGTTACGATTAAAAGTTTGAATGGGCGGAATGCTACTGGCGATTTCAATGGAGAACTTGTGGTGAAAATAGCGATAAAACAGAGTGAAATACGAGACATTACGTTGATGTTCGAGGGTGTCCATTGTTTGAGTGATATTAGTATCACCTATGAGTTTTATCGCACGGTTCTGAATCCTATCTAGCAAGTGCAGAGATGTTTTAGGAGCACCTGATCAGATCTGGGCATTGCACTACAATTTTGGGTGGCTGAATGCTGGATGATGAACGCTTGAGGAAACCTAGACGTTTCGCAGCATTTTTGACGACATCGAATATGTGGTCATTCCAACATTAGTTATTACGGACACACATACGGAGAATGGAAAGTTTATCGGTTTCGACGATACAAGTGCCATTTATGGATAATGGCTAGGTATTTGAATTTCGCTTTAATGGCAGCAGACAGCATTGAGTTTTGGAAACATTAAATTCCACTCTGTTGATAGATATGCGGTTAATATCGGAATTTAATGAGCTTAATAAACGCTGCCGTTCCCGTTCTACGGCCGATGAGCAGGGACGAGAATCCGGGAACGAATATAAAAAGCAGAGAGTACTGTCGTCAGTAAAGGGATAAAGTGCCGGAGACAGAACGGAGCCCTGGGGCACACCAGCATTTATTTTGTGAATATCAGACTTGAAACCGTTCAAGACAACTTGAATTGAACGTTCCGAAAGGTAATTTCTAATCCATTGAAGAAGAGAATCGTCGCTCCCAAAAGCACGCATTTTGGGCAAAAGAGCCCGATGCCAAACTTTGTCAAATTACTTAGAAATATCAAGTGCAACTATCTTGCTTTCGCCAGATTGATATACGCTTTGGTTCCACTTTTCGGTCTTATCAGTGTTTCCATGACCTTGGAAAGAAAGGACGTAAGTGCAATAGGTCTGTAGGACTCTTTCCGAGAAGAGGAAGAAGAAGATTCGCCTTTTTTAGGGACGGGCTAGGCAAATGCTATTTTCCATCTTCTCGGAAAGAGTCTTAAAGAGTAGGATTGATGAAAAAGCTAACGCAGTGGTTTTGCCAGCGAGGAAGAACACTTCTCAGAAGAAGAGGAGATACGAGGGTTGTCTGAAAAGCTTCCGACCGCAACGTAAAGATGGCGACACTCGTCAATAAAAGCTAGTGAATGCTAGTTGTGCATCTTTTGACAGTTACTTACCGAAGTTTCAGTCATTTTGGATGCGCAGTTTTTAGTTGACAGTCGTTGGAGTGAGTCGATGTGAGTGTTTTTTGTCAAAATGGAAAAAATTGAGTATCGAGCTGTTATTGAATTCTTGTTTTTGAAAGGCAATACGCCTACCCCAATCAAAAATGAGTTGGACTCTGTGTATGGGGACTCTGCACCATCATTTACCACAGTGAAATGTTGGGCAGCTGAATTTAAACGTGGCCGTAAGAGCTTGGGAGACGATGAACGTTCGGGACGTCCAAAAACTGCAACCACTGACGATAACATTGCTAAAGTTCACCAAATGGTGTTAGACGACCGCCGAATTAAAGTGAGAGAGATAGTAGAGCTTTTGAAAATGTCCAAAGAACGCGTTTGTTACATATTAAATCAAGATTCAGGATCATGAGAAAGCTGTCCGCGCGTTGGGTGCCGCGTTTGCTTACGTTAGAACAAAAACGTGTTCGAATGAATATTTCCAACGCTCTGTTGGCGCAATTTAGGGGCAATAAATCCTAGTTTTGGCTCCAGTTAATTACTGTAGATGAAACTTGGATACACCATTATACGCCCGAAACAAAAATTCAGTCAGAACAGTAGACTGCAAAGGGCGAGCCGGCTCCAAAAGAAAGCAAAAACTGTTTTTTTCGGCTGGGAAAGTTTTGGCGACTATTTTTTGGGATAGTAAAGGAGTTATCTTAATCGATTATCTTCAAAAAGGAAAAACCATACTACGCATCATTACTTGCCAAGCTGAAGGCGGAAATTGCGGAAAAACGGCCACATTTGCATAAAGGAAAATCCTGTTTCACTAAGACAACGCGCCGTCTCATACCTCAGCGGTTGCCATGGCGAAAATTCATAAATTACGGTTTGAACTGCTTGACCATCCGCCTTATTCACCAGGTCTAGCCGCAAGCGACTTCTTTTTGTTTCCTCATCTAAAAACTGCGCTCGGAGGACAGAAATTTTGGTCAAATGAGGAGGCAATCACCTTCGTGAACAATTATTTTGCAGAGAAAAACGCCAAGCACTATTTGGACGGGTTAGAGAGATGGCAGCATTGCTCGGAGAAGTGTGTAGAGTTACAAGGAGACTATGTAGAAAAATAAAAAAAAATTTGAGAAAAAATATCTTGTATCATTGTTCCGTTGGAAACTTTTCAGACAACCCTCGTATACCATCTGGACCAGCGGATTTGTGAATGTTAAGATCTTTAAGAACTCTTGCTACTACACGAGTGTGAATGTGGATTTGTACCTTTGAAGATTAGACGCAATCAATTGTTGGCGGAGATAAAGCACAATCTGTGAGTGCTGAGCAAGCAAATTAGGCTTGTCCAAAGAACTGACAGCTGGAATGTTATTATAAATAAGCGTTGGAATGGAGGATGAGGCAGAATTTCTAATATTTTTGACGAACGACCAAAAATGTTTACTACGTTTGGGACATTGTATTGTAGTATTTTTTGCGACCAGTTTTTGGTCGTATTGGAATTTTACACGTTTAAGAAAGAAGTTGCAGTCATTCCTGGCTCGTTTAAACTTTTTTCGGTTTGCCTCGGTTGGGTTGGTCTTGAAGGACCGACCTTTGGGTCTGATACTCTTCATTCGATGAAGGATAAGGTTTCTGATTCCAAAGAGAATAGTGTCAGTGATCATATCAGCAGCAGCATCAAGGTTGTTATCGAGGAAGCATAACGACCATTTCATAAAGAAGTTTTTAAGTCCGGCTTTCTCGTATTGCCAGAGCGGTGCTATTCGGAATCTTTTCTCTAACTGTGTGGTCGGTGTACAAGAAATTAGCAGCTATGACACTGTGGGCCGACGAGACTAGAGGGGAGAGCACATTGATCTAGTATTTGTCGTTCTGAGAAGTTGAAAACAAGTCCAGGGTGTTGGCAGTATGACTATCAATGTCTGGTATTCGTGTGGGCTCATTTACAAGCTGGGTCAAATTATTTTCCGTAGCGAAGATCTCAACACATCGTCCTTCGGGTGTTGTCTGTCCAGAATATCGAAGCCACCCAGAATTGTATATATTGCAATCGCCCGTAATGACGATTTCGGTATGAGGATACAGGGATACAATTCTTTGAATGGAGTCATACAGCGCATCAAATTCGTTAAAGGTCGAATTGCTGTCCAGTTTGGGGCTTCTTTTGATTGATTGTTGATTGAAAAACAACAGGTACTGAGTTTAGACCAAAAACTAGGCGAATGGAACGAACTAAATTCTTATGAGTGTTGAATTGTTGATACGCCCTGGCAAATCAAGAACACAGAACCCCGGAGTTTTCCAAAAACCCCCTCAATTCTTGATATACGAGTAGCATAACATTCTGTTTCAACGGACCTACTAACGGTGACTTTGCTGTTACGCCAAATACGGAATTTTCCAGGGCTTTCACTGTGCAACCAACCGATCTAACTCTTGCTCTATATTTTTAATCAAACCAGAAGGTACTGTGCATGGCTTACAGAATATCGGCGTTGCATCTTCTTTCAAAACTACTTCAGCTTCTGAATGCTTAATTGCACTATCTACGATAGATCCTGAAAAAAAACACGTTACTAAATTTACTTTTAAAATACTTAATATCCTTCAAATTGTTAACTCCACTGCCGAAATATTCAATATTGCTATTGGGGACTAGTAAATCCAACCACGAACTGTCAAGTAAAGCTGTGAATTTATTTTCACACTTTACCACAACTAACTCCAATTGAAACTCGTGATCTCATCGCACATCGCACGCACTTTCAACCACAACATTAACTTCGATTATTAAAGTCAATTTTTTTTTCTGCGTTTTTTAACCGCATTGCGGAAAGAATTTTTTTTAAATCCAAGCAACTCATCACAGTAAGTGATGCTCTGGTATCGACTTCCATGGAAATTATTTATCTCAACATTCCAATGGCATGCATTACAATAGTTATGTTTGATGTGATTTCAATAAACTAGCTGTAAATTCTCTACACTATAGTACTTATACTTTGCCTGAAGCTTCCGATGACTGCTGCTTGGCGATCTTCTAACGATACGGGCTGGTGTAAATGACCGACATTCTCTTCCATAATGACCATTACGACCACATTTGGAGCACTTGAAATTCGCCCTGTTGTTGTTGTAATTTCTGGTTTGATGTCTAGCTGGTGAGCTTTCCGTTTCTTGCCTTGTGTTATTTTGGTTTTCTTCTTCCTCTGTGATGTACAGCTTCGCCGATGCGTGTAACTCTTACTATGATATCCCAATTAGCGACTTTGCAATCTGGAAGGCCTACTCAAATGACTCATCCAGAAACGTACTGAAGTCACATTTTCCCGCCAAATTGCTTAGCTCAACCACATAATCTCCGATTGTTTCATAATTTCATTGAAATCGCTTATGAAACTGGATGCTGTAGAGATAGGGTAGGAACTGAGACGTGTTAATATGGCGCTGCAAAGCATTGTTTTTACACATCAATTGTGCTTATTTTACCTTCAATTTGCAACCATTGGGTATTGGTCGATGTCCATTCGGACTCGGCTTGCCAAATTTATAAGGGCGAGTGCTGACCAGAAGACAAAAATAGAAGCAACATAGACGGGGCATCGGATGAATTTTCCATATGGAATCAACGGTGTAGTAAATTCCCGGAACAAAACAAATAAGACCTAATCCGGGCTACTCCGACATATTTGAAGCTTAGGCCGGCAAGGATTTCCGAGACTAATTGACCAACGATAACGTTCGCATCCCTGAGCACGTTACTGTTTCCGGTCTAACCGATCCCTCGTCCCAATGGTATCTATAATGGAACTGGCTTTTCAGGCTGGGGATTGTTCTACCCAGCAAGAGTTCTTAAAGATCTTAACATTCACAAATCCGCTGGTCCAGATGGTATACCTCCCCTTCTTCTGAAGAAATGTTCTTCCTCATTGGAAAAGCCACTGCGTTAGCTTTTTCATCAATCCTACGCTTTAGTACTCTTTCCGAGAAAATGGAAAACAGCATTTGCCCAGCCCGTCGCTAAAAAATACAAATCTTCCTCTCTCTCCTCCTACAGACCAATTGCACTTACGTTCCTTCTTTCCAAGGTCATTGAAACGCTAATAAACTGTCAGCTCATGACATATCCCGAAACACGAAAACTTCTTAATGACCGGCAGTACGGTTTTCGTAGCAACAAGTCCACTGGTGATCCGATGGCATGTCTTACCGAAAAGTGGAACCAAAGCGTAAATCGATCTGGCGAAAGCAAGATAGTTGCACTTAAAATGTCTAAGACATTTGACAGAGTTTGGCATCAGGCTGTTTTTTTCAAAAAAGCGTTTAAAAATTATCTTTTGGAACATTCAATTCAAGTTATCTTGGATGGTTACAAGTCTGAAATTCACAAAATAAATGCTGGTGTGCCCCAGGGCTCCGTTCTGTCTCCGACACTCTTTTTAATTTGCATCAATGATCTCTTGTCTGCTGCTTCTAATCCAACATATTGCTTTGCTGACGACAGTACTCTATGCTTCTCATATTCGTTCCCAGACTAACGGCTCTGCTCTTCGGCTGTAGAACGAGAACCGCAGCGTATGTTAAGCTCATTAAATTCTGCTATTAACAGCATAACTATTGGGGAACCACTAAAGGAGTAGAATTTAATGCTTCCAAAACGCCAGCCTTTGTCCATGAATGGGACTTGTATCTTCGAAACCGAAAAACTTTCCATTCTGGTCGGATGCGCTCAACACATCACTGCACCTGTTAGATAGGACTAGATAGGATTTAAAACCGTGCTCTAAGACTCATAGGTGATACTAATATCACTCAAACAATGGACACCCTCGAACCCCTACGTAATTTCTCGAGTCTCACTCGGTTTTATCGCTTTTTCAACTACCAGTGCTCCATAGAAATCGCCAGTAGCATTCCGCCCCTTCAAACCTTTAATCGTAACACCCGTCTCGCTATGAGTACTCATCAGTATACCCTCAAGCCCACTTTCGGACGTACTCTAAAATATCGGGATTCATTCCTAAGCCGTACAACTCGCTTCTGGAATGCCCTGTCTAGCTCTGTATTTCCTAGTCATTATAACCTTCAGACATTTAAAACCAACGTTCACAGGTACCTCTCTTTCTATCCACCCAGATTTTCCTTCGTCCGCGCTGTGTGCAAACATTTTAAGGGTACTTAAGTCCCTTGAGCGCGCGCAAGTTATAAAAAAAAAAAATGAAAAAAAAACTAATAAAGGAAGCAACAACAAGCAGCGGATACAGATGGATCTGCTATTGACAACTCCTGCAAACCAAAAAACACGAAACAAGGACAATGAACTTCGGATCTACACATGGAGTATTACTTAGGTCCCTTAATAGGCTAAGTGTAGCCAAACAACTTCGGGAGGTCTTAGACTGCTGCAAAGCTGATGTTACCGCAGGAAATGCAATGGGATGGGCAGATGAGAGGTAGACTTCAGCAAGAACTCTTGAGCTTCCGACATGTGAACAAGCGCCTTGTAACAATCTGCACGGCAAACTGCAATTTACTTCCTATTGGAAGCAAGCGCAGCCTCATGCTTAATCTTCCTGCCAAATATGAATGGTTATTCCATAATCCAGCCAGCAACAATTTCAATCTTGCAAAGATGCGCATCTGCAAATGGTTGGAAAATACGACCCAGAATCAGGATAGAATCAAGGAGTCGGCCATACCTAAACCAGCTAATACTTAAGTTAGCCAAGACTCACCTCCTCTTCCCACAACAAACCCAGCTCCAATTGTAGTTTCAAAACTAAATTTTTTCCCAATTTTAAGCCTCCAACCCATACTCCAACTCTCTCTATTCCACCCCAAACCATGCCACAACGTCAGCGTGTCCCTATCGACTTAACCCTTACAACTCAAACTGCCACCACTCAATGCCTAACACACACGCCTTTCCCTATATAAACTCTAAAATTAACGCAGTAGACTAACGATACTACGGAATGTCGCTATGCGCTCTCTAGGCTTAGGGATAAAAAGATAATGAGAATATGTGTACGTCGATATCTCGCCTATCCGCTACGAGGGTAAAACAAAACCAAGCGTTATGGTTTCCACCCGGCAGAAAGGCCTTCCTACCAATGTTACCAGTCTCAGGAAACTTTATATAAAGTATCACGACTTGACCACGATAAATTTTTTCGACCCTAAAAGGTCATGCAAAAACCTCCCTCTCACCTTCTATTACCAGAACGTAAGACACTGCGTTCTAAGACCCACGCCGCCGGTATGCGTCAATCGAATTCTCTACAATTTTTTATCTATGCTCTGACTAAAACTAATCTTATCCCCGACAAAGAAAACCAGGAGCTATTCCCTCTTCCTTTTAATGTTTTTGGGGATGATGATCTCACACCCCCTTTGATTGACTCTCCTTGACTCCTCTCTCCCTGCAACTTCGTCTTCTCGACTTTGTGTCAGATAAATTAACACTTACTCGCAGATGCTTGTATGTTATGGGTTGTTATATTCTTCCAGCCCAATCTATCCAATCCTACTTCCTCTTGCTGCAATTGAGAATTTGATCGACTTATCAGACTCGCTTGATGGTATCGTTTTCTTCGGTGATTTTAATCTGCCTCAGCTGGAATGGACTCTTTCTTAAGACCTATCTTTTTTCATCGCTTCTAAATCCGTTTCTACGAAGGAATGCCTCTTCTTAGATCGGTTAACAGGCTCCGGTCTATGTCAAGTCAGTGGCGTTTTGAACTAATGGAAAGGCAATTAGACCTTATCTTACCAACTGATCCCATCAACTCCTCAGTATCGTATTGTCCCCTATGTCTTCCAAGCATTGATAACTTTCATCCTCCACTTCTTCTTTTATTTTTTCAAAGCACTTCCCTCGAATCGCTTCCCCCTGCAATTTCGTCTTATTACAATTTTAACAAAGCTAATTTCCGTAAAATCAATACCAATCTAAGCAGAGCTTCTTTCGAGTTTACCAATCAATCTCTGGTCGCTGTCCTTTCCATTTTTTAGCGAGATATATTCAAATCTATCTCCCTTTATGTGCCATATTCCTGCCATAAAACATTTTGTACATCCCCTCCTTGGTATAATCGTAGACTGCGACAAAAGAAACAAGTTATGGACGGTGCTCCTTCGCACCCATTCTTCTTCCGACTATTCAGATTGTCTAGGTGCATATCTTCATTTCATCGAACTCTATAACTCCCTCTATGAACGCTACCTGAATAGTGCGCAAACCAATCTCATAAATGACTCCAAGTCCTTTTTCCAATTTGTCAATTGCAAAAGTAAGACTGATCGTTATCCTTCCCCCCTCGGTTTCAAAACCAAATCTTCAAGTGATCCTCCTACCATCGACAACTTTTTTGCTACATTTTTCAAACAATCATTTGCCAACAAGTCCTTCCTACCCGATCCCTCTTACTTCTCCCTTTCTCCCACAAAATTTCGATCTTGCAGTCATTCAAGAAAATTTAATAAATCTTAAAGTTGAATTTGTACCTGGCCCAGATGGACTCTCCGCCATTTTTCATCTATACCTTACACAGGGAGAATTTCACCAAATTTGGAAGACCTCTTTTACTCGTATAAACGCGATACACCAAAAGGGATCTAAGCATGAAGTTACAATTTATAGTATAGCCCCATTGCTAAACTCTCTCATATACCCCAAATTTCAAGCCTTAATCTTCAAATGCAAGCCTTTTATTTCGCCCCGACAACAAGGTTTTCTAAAAGGCAGATCAACTAAGACAAACCTAGTCGAATTCGTGTCGTTTGCTCTCGCAGTCTAAGAAAATGGCAAAGAAATCGATGTTATCGTACCTGATTTCGCTAAAGCGTTTAATAAGGTATCTCATCAATTGATCCTCTTTAAATTGTCTAATCTCAACTTTTTTATTAAAATGGATTATTACCTGATAAACCGTTAGTATAGTGTTCGGTTTAAATCCGCCTTTCTGTTCCGTTCCTGGCCTCATATAGAGTTCCACAAGGTAGTCATCTTGGTACCTTTTTCTTCATTCTTACTAATAGCGATCTTGAGCGGGTCATTAAACACTCCTTCCTCTCCCTTCATACTGACGACACCAATTTTTTTAAAACTATTGTATTTCTTTCCTCCACCACTCTGCCATTCTTCAGGAAGACCTTGATCGGTTTTCCATCTGATGCCTCAAGAACTGCCTAGAACTTAGTATAGCCAAATGTCAATCTATAACCTTCTCACGTAAATGCAACCCGTCTCCGTTCAGACTTTTCAAGACCTTGGCATACTATTCGACAGAGGGCTTAATTACCGGTCGCATATCGATAAGACGATCCTTAAAGCCAACTCATCACTTGGCTGTATTAAACGGTATTCGAACTCGTATATAACCATACCCTTCCCGAATCGAGGGTATTCAACGCCGATTCTACCGATTTGCTCTCCGTGGTCTGCCATGGAACGATGCTTTAATCGTACCTCCCTATCAAGACCGCCTCAAACTTCTCAATATGAATTCGTTAGAAGAACGTAGGAATACTGCTGACATTCTTTTCATTCATCGACTGCTCTCAGGTTCCATCAACAACTCATCTATTTTCAACTTTATTTCCTTCAACTCCAACCTAAGTACGCTATCTACGTTGCGCTTATCTTTTCTATCTACCGGTCCATCGCACCTCTTAGGGCTCCAACGAACCAACCTCTCCTATGCTCCGAAAGGTCAACTCAAACCTCTCCCTTTTTGATTTTAACCAGAGCACTCCCCGTCTCAAACAAGATCTAATTCATGATTCCCTTGATTCCTAGCTCTTAAGTCTTTCTGTTAGTTTTTAGTTCTACTTTTTAAGTTAGTTTGAGCTTGTATTAAGCCAATAAATCTGGGGCCTCAGCCCCCACCAAAATTAAAATAAAATTATTCCGTATTGAGACTAAATTTTCCAGCATTAGCATTATATGTGCGCATGCTTATATAATTTAGAAAGATGACGACACCAAAGATGGCGTGTACGAGTTCTTGGACAAGACTTACGTACAGTACCCCAGCTATGACGTTAAAATTGTGCTCGGCGACTTCAAACAAAGCCAGAAAGGGAGGGTATCTTTGCCTGCATTGTTGGAAGGTACAGCCTGCACGATACCACCTCCGATAACGGATTCAGGCTAATCGAATTTGCGGCGGGGCAACGAAAAATTGTCGTAGCTAGCACGCTATTCCCGCATCTCAATATTTGTCATGGGACTTGAAGAACTCCTGATCAATCAACCGTCAACCAGATGGACCAGATTACAATCGACTCAAGTATTATAACATAAATATCCAAGCTTTCTGAGGGGTCAACATCGGATCATTACCTTGTTTTAGTCAAGATCCAATTGTGGATATCCCGAACATCGCAAAGGCGGGTTAATATCGTGAAGAAGTTTGACGTTGGGCGGCTACAATCGCAAAGATCGCCAAATCCTTTTCCGATTGAGTCTCCCTTAATCTCTTAAGAGGTCCTACGTCGCCAGTATCAAATATCGAAAGCCAGCGGCCACATTGCCAAAAAGCCATCGGAGAAGGCGCCTCTGATGCAGCGTTGCATAGAACAAATAGAGCTACTAGAAAGAGCGCGGTCGAGTAAATTGAGAGATGCTGCTCCTGGAATGAAATTCGGAAGTTTTACCAAAAGGTAAAAAAACACATGCCACAGACACAAGCCTGCAGAAACGGACAAGAGAACATAGTAGTAGAGTCGCAGTCGATGCTGAGAATTTGGAAAGAGCATTTTTGTTCACTCTATAATGGTGATGACGCTGCCAGTTAGAATGAACCTTTCAAGCTCGACGATAAACACCAACAATTCCGTCCACTTGACCTGGATGAAGTAAAGATAGCCATATCTAATCTTATGTCCAACAAAGCTGCTATTGCAGAGAGCCTGACCGCCGAGCTCTTCAAAGCGGCAGGCGATGAATTGGTAAAGAGTATTCACCAACTCATTTGTAAAATATGGGACTAAAGTATGTCAGATGAATAGAACCTCAGCATTGTTTGCCCGATCCTCAAGAAAAGAGACTCTCTGAACTGCGCCAATTATAGAGGTATAAGTCTTCTCAACATCGTCTACAAGATCCTATCTGCCTGAAGCCGTTCATCATCGACCATACATTCACACTACGACAGATCTTGGAAAAAACCCATGAAATCCAAATCGATTCCAATCGTCTATTCATCGATTTTAAGGCCTCGTATGACAGTATCTATGAAGACTAGCTATATAAAGCAATGTCTAGTTTTGGCATCCCTGCAGAATGGCGAAGAAGAATGAAGGTTTCTCCAGTACATTAGTCTCTGGTTTTTAACGTAAACCACCTGTCATGTAGACTTATGTTTACGGAATGCCCATACATCCATGGGAGCAAGGATACGCCTTTGCCATCGCTTACCTACATTAATAGTATAATACCAAAGCAGAACTTGTGTTGGAGGCACAAGTTCCACCCTTGGTATGGGTCGAGGCCGATCTAAAATCTCTCACTGCTCTTAGGGTCACAACAGCCAGTACTTATTTGCTATGCCACCATGACGCTCCCACAAGGCGGCCTACCTCAACAAGTCAGGCCCGGACCGAAATCCGGGGGGCTATGACCGGCAACTTGTAACTGGTCAAATCGTAGCAACCTTCAGAGGCGTCATCTGAACGTGTTTACGATAAGACCAGTAATATGCTCTGCCCCCGCTTTTTATTAGACAACGTCATTAATGGGCGAAGCTTTGATAATTGGACGGGGGCCCGTTTCTCCAGTACAGTCGCAAAAGAACTTACAGACACCTTGGGTGTCAAAAGAGGATTTAGACATGCGATTTTTTTAACATCATTCTTGAAAGAGTAGCGCGAAACTCCAATTACTCTTACAGGTCGATAATATTGACACAAACGGAAGAAAGCAGCGTATTCAGACGGAAGCGGCAAAGATTGTTTTAGCGGTCAATGAGGGTAAGACAAAGTATATGCTGTATATCAGAAAGGACTCCAAACACCGACGACGTCTCACACAGAACGTCACCTTTGACAGATATAACTTTGAGATAGATAATGACTTTGTCTACCTAGGCTCCGCTATCAATTCAGGCCACTACACCAGCGCTGAGCGCAAACGTATTATAACTCTTGCCAATCGGTGCTTCTTTGGGCTAAGAAGGCAATTGACTAGCAAAGCCCTATCTCGATCATCAAAATTAACCCTATATAAGACCCTAATAACCCCAGTCAACCTCTATGGGCAGTGGCATGGACTTTATAAAAAATGGATGAGCGTGCTCTTGCCGGCTTTGAAAGGAAAATTCGTCGGGTGATTTTCGATCGCATCTACATAGACGATGAGTGTAGGAGAAGACACAACAACGAACTATACGGGCGACATCGACTTAGCCAGAAGAGTGAAGATCGAACGCCTGAGGTGGCATTCGCTGTAGAGCGAATGGACACTAAAGCTCCGGTCCGAAAAGTCTTCCAATCCGCCACCGAGGAACAGAGCAGTAGAGGAAGATCGCGACTCAGGTAGAGCACGCAAGTGGAAGGGAACCCTAGCCAACTTGGTGTGCGAAACTGGAGGTAGCTGGCTAAGAATCAAGCTGACTGGAAACGCTTGTTGGTTGGGGCCCTGGTTCACCCCGGACCTTAAGTAAATAAGCTTATGAAACTGGCATCTTTCCGTAGTTACAATATTAGCTGTCGGCTTAAAGTTAGTTCTTTATACCCCTTAGAGTGAGCTTCGATAGGTGCAACCAGTGATTTCATAATTTTGTACGTTTCCGGTCCTATAAGCATTATCAAGTAGGATCCCCTCAACTTATCATCCTCTTCCAAAGAATTGAGCCACGATGCGGTCATCCACAGCCTAAGCAGACTTTGCATAAGACTCTAATAATCCCATTACTACTCTAAAGTGCAGAAGCATGGACGTTTACGACGACAACGAATGCAGATATGCTTAACCATTTTGAGCGCAAGATTCTTCGAACGATTTTGGATCCCATTTACGATGGCAAGATTTGAAGGTGACTCTATGACCTCCGGCCGACGGAGTATTCAATTCCATGCCGGAGGACGCAGTGGTCGAACAGAATGTATGTAGAAATTACGTGACTGCAGACAGTTAACTAAAGGTTGAGTTAGCTGGAGAGATTTGATGAAGGAGACCCGTGTCTACCTCGAACTGAAGCGCTACCTTCATAACGGCACAGCTAAGGAACATTGGTTTCTGTTGCAATCTCAATCGTATGACATTATCACTGAAATATATTTAGATGCAAGGTCATAACCTCGCCCATGACAAAACTTCTAAGTTAGTCTTGCCAGAAACTAAATTGGTTGCTTTCTGAAATGCACTTCAATTTCAGACAGACGTGAAAGGTGTTCTTCTACACCTAATCCATCTAAAGCTTGATTCAATGTACTTAAACTGTTGTGAAATCGGTTGCCAGTTCAAAGAAACCTGACATCTACCACCCAGACAGCAAATTTAATTGCTATCTCTCTAAGACAGCGTTCATAACATTCGAGTACATATCGAATATCGAACTGCGATCAGCACCCTGGTATCCAACTCATGATCACTCTGACATCTCAAAGATCTCCGCCAAAAGAGAGCTATACAAAAAATTAATCCAATGTTCAATTAATCCAAGCTTTGTATTTCATTTTGCTTATTTTGGTAGGCCTCACTATTGCATTTAAACGTATTGCACAAATTTATCAAAAATACTAGCACCAGCGGGACACCCACTGTAACCCTTGAAACAGTCAACACCTCTTCGTCCTTCATTGTAGGGATCTTTGTAGTAATCCTCCATTATATACTCTGGTCTGTAAAAAAAAAAATAAATAATTTAAAAAAACAATTAAATTGGCATGCTATCAAAATTACTTACGTCATCAATCTCTGATAGATCCTTTCCATAGCTCCTGTCACTTCATAAACCTGCGCATTTTCACATATAGCTCTTTGCAAACACTCCCTACCATTGATACCCGCATTGTTCATGTAAGTCTCCAGCATCGCATAGATGTACGTGGCCGTCAAGTCAGTTGGAAGCGGCTCTACAAGGGTCCTTCCTTCACCTGCTCTAGACGTTGGCCAATACTCTGAGTTCCACCAGTATAATGGGCCATGTGGCATATCGTACTGAAACTGAATGTTGAATGTCATATTGAATTTTCGCCATTTCTTCTTGTCATACAGATTCACAGGGATCGACATACTCATGGCAACCTGTCAAAGGATGTATAGCGATAAATCAGTCTTCGTCATTGAGAAATACCCACCTTCGTTGACCCAGAATCAGTCCAAATGAGGAATCTTTTCTGCCGCGTTTGAGTCCATTGGGTTGTGTTATAATCTGATCTTACCAGAAGCGATCGTAGTAATGTGAATATCAAACAGAATCTCCTACAAAAGATTTTCCAAGGGGCACTCTTTGTGAAAATATACAAACAAACACCTACCATATATCCATGATGTTACTTTCGTCAATAGTCTAAGCAAACTGTGCTTGGGCTATAGCTCAATTGAAGTTCGGAACAAGTCAATCATCAGACAACTCAATATGGATGGGCCTAATTGAATTAGAACAATTTCGGGAGAAGAATAAGGCGCCGAATTCGGCCTTATGTAGAGATTAACTAACGACTTCCAGAAGTCTTTTCGAATATTTACATCAGAAACCACGACGTGAAGATGTTTTCATACAAATGCATGAGATTGTCAGCAACGTGACGAAGATGGAGGTACTCTTTGGGGGTCATACGAGTACATGCTAGTACTCGTCTATACATATGTACTCGTACCTCAAGGTATTTATTTGTTTATTAAATTTGCGTATCAAAGCAGAACACGCGATGGAAAAATCTTATTTATAAAGGGGAAACTTTTGAATGTTGGTCACTGCTCTCAAGCACTTACAATAAATTTAGGTCAATGTTCAATGATAGCGAGTGCTCGAGTTCCGGGTCATGAGAATCGATAGTGGCATAACAAGTGCAGGCGCTCTTAAGAGTACATGGCAGACATAGAGGAGTAGCAATGTGTATAGCACTTGATGCACACGTATTTACAAAGTATCTATTACACCTGCCGCTTTTCAAGAGCTTCAAACTTATTAGTCTGTTGAAGAGGATGGATTCGATGGTCGAGCTCGTTATGCAAAAGACTGCTTTATGGATGCATTCTCGGTCGCAATTATTGACGGCATGTTTAACTCGAGCAGACAAAATGGCGTAGAAAAATCACTGGTTTTGTGATAAGTAGATAAGGGCAATGCTGCTGAATAGGACCATGCATGCAGGTGCTGCCTGCGGCCAATATGTAATGGCGAGGGTAAACAAAGGTGGCTTACAGAGCGGCGTCCTTTCAGCATGGCTATGCCCTATGTTGGTCGGCTCTGAGCGAAGTCACTAATTACCGCCCCATAGCTAAACTGTCACATATACCCAAACTCCTGGAAAGCATTTTGTACGAAGACTAAAGTTTTCAGTATAAATCTCTTATTTCCCCCAATCAACATGGCTTTCTGAAAGGTAGATCAACTACCTCTAACCTCATCGAACTCGTGTCCTCTGTTCTCTTAGCCTTAGAAAGTGGTAAAGAAGTTGACGTTTTAACAACGGATTTCAGTAAGGCTTTTGACAAGATATCTCATAAGCTAATCCTGTTCAAAATGTCCGCTATAGGCTTTGAACTCATTTTGTTAAAATTGATATCTTCTTACCTGGATATTCGTTTTTATAGTGTTCGTTTCAGGTTTGTCCTATCGGCCCCGCCCGGTCCAGATGGCCTCCCTGCCATATTTCTTAAAAAATGTTCTTCGCCTCTTTCCCTTGCCCTTTCTGATCTCTTTCGTCTATCTCTTTCACAAGGAGAATTTCCTCAGGTTTAGAAAACCTCCTTCATAACCTCGATCCACAAAAAAGGATCAAAGAATGAAATAACAAACTATCGTCCATATACCCAAACTCCTCGAAAGTATTTTGTATGAAGCTCTAAGCTTTTAATGCAAATCACTTATTTCCCCTAGACAACATGGCTTCCTAAAGGTTAGGTCAACCACCACAAATCTCGTTGAATTCGTATCCTTTGCCATCTCTGCCCTAGAGAATGGCAACGAAGTCGATGTAGTTGCAACCGGTTAAAGCGACGGCTAACCCGTCGTTTCCCAGAGGCGGATCTTATTTGGATCTAATGCTGTACGACGAACGTATACGACTGACAGGTACGAATTTACAAACGCTAAACTGTTTGCGCACATTCGTGTATGACAGTGACCATTGCGGTTTTAACATCAAAATTACAGTTCCCAACGAAATTGCGGAATTGGAGGAGTTTGTCCAACGATATTCTTACAACTACAGTAAGATTCGATGGACACGCTTCTCCGCAACAATGACTGCTATTCTCGAATACGCTCCACCCACCGTCCAAGTACAGACAGTTTACTGACAGACAAGATCCGGAGATTAGGACACTGAAGGCGTCGATTAAAAATATTCAAACGTTAATAAAAGAGAATTACAGAATTTCTGCAAGTTTGTATTGGAACAACAGGGTTCGGGCTGTAAACACCAGCAACCGCAACCCAAATATGTTCCCGCAAATAAACAAACTATTTCGGAGAAAACATCAAAACGACCTTCAGTGTTTTAAAATAGCCCGGACAACAGACAACAACCGGTAACTGACAATAGCAGATATTGATCCAAATGAGGCCGCTGATGATGACGACTTCTTTGTGATCGAGGACCCACAGGGGAAGGTTAAGGCCATAAGGGCGACTTTCCAGGAAATATAGAAGGCCACTGATACCATTGGCCCTAATTATGACCTGGACAATCGCGTCTTGGTGCACGACTTCTACATTCGAAATGAAGTAGAGAACTGGCGATCCGAGGGCTCTGGTTTCACCCGGTTCAGCGACGAAAATACCAGAGAGGGTGACCTACCTCCGTTCATTTCGAAAGAAGAGCTCCATGAGGTCTTTGACACAATCAGGGCTAAGAAATCAGTGGGGACCGATAGTATTCCGAACATCGTGCTTCGACATCTTCCTCTAGAAGCGGTGGACATTTACACCACCCTGTTTAATAATGCAATGAATAATGCACATTATCCAGCGCATTGGAAAACGGCGGTGGTTCAACCTATCCCCAAAAAGGGAAAGGATATATCCAATCCGGCGAATCTTCGGTCGATAAGTCTCCTTCCGAATATCAGTAAGGTGTTTGAAAAAGTAATCAATAGAGCTCTATCTAGGTGGGTTGAGGACAAACATATAGTTCCGGATAATCAATTCGGTTTTAAGGCGGGACATGATATCTCACATGCCGCGTCTAAACTGGTGTCCGATATCCAATGGAATAAAGGCAAAAACCAATGTACTGGTGCCTGCCTTGTTGACTTGGAGAAGGCCTTCGACACCGTATGGTTAGAGGGTCTTTTCTATAAGCTGACTAGGCTGGGGATCAGTAAACCACTCTTGTACATTCTTTATAATATGCTAACCAACAGACAGTTCATCGTAAAAAATGGCGATGTGACTTCTGTTGGAATATTTCAAATTAAAAATGGTCTTCAGCAAGGCGCGGTCAATTCGCCGATCCTATTCAACATTTATACAAGCGACTTGATAGGTTCACTTCCCCATACTATTGCGTACGCAGACGATTTGATAGCGTACAGAACAGGTCCAAAAATCGAGGTCATTAATACTCTCTTGCAGTGTGACTTCGATAAGATAAGACGATTTTGCGATGACTGGAAGTTGAAAATCAACTTTCAGAAGTCGGAAACCATTCTCTTTAGGACGCCGTTGTCTAGAGCCTCTAGGGATACCAGAAAAAATTGGCGAATGTTCTCGATCATTGGACAACACGGACAGCCTCTTGCCTGTCGAAATGTAGTCAGATACCTTGGGATCTGGCTAGATCAGTTTCTGTATTTTGACAAAAATGTAGATGCTGCTCTGGCCAGAGCTAAAGGTGCTTTTGCCCTTACAAAGAGACTGTTTTATAGCAGCCAACTCGATGAGAGGGTAAAGGTAATCTGCTACATGGCCCTTATCAGGCCCATGCTGGTATTCGGGTGCCCCGTGTGGTTCAATGTACGAGCAAGCTTAATGGAAAAGATTCGGGTGTTTGAGAGGACTTGCCTTAGGGCTTGCCTTCGCTTGTACAGAACACCAGAGTCGGAGTACAAAAAATTTTATTGTAATGAGGTCCTTTACAACAAGGCGAACCTAATACGAGTGGACAACTTCGTAATTAAGCTGACTCGAAGGCATATTGCAAGAGCAATGACCTCGACGAATAACCTGATATCTGGGGCTTACTACCCCAATTACCTTTACCACGAGAGTGTGCGCTCTGATGGCTTCGTTCCACCGGAAGCATTCTTCTACCTAGATCAGATAGGGTTGAGCCAGGATAGATCAGCGGTCCCATTAATCTTCCATGTCGCTCAGAAAGCTGGGGACAGGCGACTCAACTACGACAGAGACGTCGCACACGGCAGTGTGGATCGTCTCAGGTTCAGTAGGGCGGTGGGGAATAGCGATAAGAGGGATGTCGTTCGGCAGCATCAGCATTTCTGGTGGTTGAATGATGGAGAAGATGTTTCGTCGTCGTTTCCGTCAATTACGGACCAGCCTCACTAATGGGGCAGAGCTGACCAATCTATTTGGTCTGTGAATAGCGATGGCCAGCTTGCATAGGTTTAGGTTAGCATTTAAGAAACGCATATATATATTGGTATATACATAGATATATACTAGTATATGTATGTCATTGTGTAAAATGTCTATATGTATGTATGTGTGTATTGTATAGGTAGGTTAGTTAGACTAAGGTTTATTTTAAGTTAGATATTAAGTTTTTATAAAAAATAAAAAATTATGTCCATATGCTAAGTTTTTTGTTAAATTCTTTTCTTAGCCTTAAGCATAGAAAATAAGTATATATAAGTATAAAATGTAAACAAAGTCGAAAGACATAGATATAAGAATTTAGAGTAGCTTAGAGTGCCTGTGTGGAGCCAGTAAGTTAGTATAAGATTGTTAAGTAATTTTAAGCTAGGATTTAAGCATTTTTTGTTAGTATGTAAGAGTTAATGCATTTAAAACTAAAAAAACTAAAGTTGCAACCGGTTTTCGCAAAGCCTTCGATAAAATCCCTCATCGATTAATACTCTTCAAATTGTCTGCCCTCGGCTTTGAACCCATACTGTTAAAATGGATATCCTCTTACCTCGAAAACCGTTTTTACAGTGCTCACTTTTTGGCCACCTCTGGAATTCCTCAAGGCGGCCATCTCGGTCCCCTGCTTTTTATATTATACATAAATGATCTCGATATAATCATCAAACACTCGTCTCATGTCTCCCTTTACGCCGACGATACCAAATTTTTCAAAACCATTTCCTCTCCCCATGACTCCTTTCTCCTTCAACAAGACCTTGATAGTTTTTCGACCTGGTGCCTCAAAAATTGTCTGGAACTTAATATCGCTAAATGCCAATCCATGACCTTTTCACATAAGCGGCACCAATCTCCTCCCCGACTCTACTTTCTCCACAACCAACCTATCTCCTCCGTCCAATCTCTTCGCGACCTTGGCATGTTATGCGACAGGGAGTTTAATTTTCGCTCGCATATTGATGAGATATTTACAAAAGCAAACTCACTTGGCTTCGTTAAAAGATGGTCCAAAGAATGCTGCAACCCGTACGTGACCAGGTCACTATACATCACTTACTTTCGCCTCCTTCTCGAGTACCTTAGCCAAGCGTGGTGTCCCTTTCAACGTATTCATGTATCCCGAATTGAGAGGATCCAGCGTCGTTTTCTTCGATTTGCTCTTCGAGGTCTACCTTGAAACGATCCTCTAATCTTGCCTCCTTATCGAGACCGTCTCAAACTCATTAACATGAATACCCTTGAGGAACGAAGGGACGCAGCAGACATTCTTTTCATTCACCGACTCATCTCAGGCTCCGTCGATTGCTCATTTCTTTACAACTCCATTTTCTTTAACACTAACCCTCGAAATCTACGTTGCTCCTGTCTCTTTTATCTACCAATCCACCGCACCACATATGGCTCTAACGAATCAGTTTATTAAGCTTGAATTAAGCCAAACAAATGGTGGCGTTAGCCCTGCTGCTTTTTGCTCCAAATAGTTCTAACATCAATACTCAAGCATGCGCAGATGATGAAGCTGTACTGTTTGTCCGATCATGCCTGGGAACGACTAAAGCGCAGATGCTTTAGAGATTGGCTTTCAATCAGTAATCCCAGAACCTCTCTTTGAGAAAAGGAAACTAACTGCTTTAACTTGTTTATAGGCGTCACCATCCGTTTATTCAACGAAGTCAATTATTCGGGTGTCAGCCGGAATAACAAATTTCCTTGCACAAGATATGAAATTTCTGGCTGTGGAATGGTCCTTTCCGGCAAGCCGTAAGGCTTATCTCCGAGACCTATAGTAACACCAATTGTATAGATTTATCAAGCGTCGGTTGACTGGTGGAAGAATCTTCACGAAAATAGGTTGCTGGTGCCTCCAAAGTATGGTCTGTCTCCGCTGCTTTCCCTTGCAAGCCTGGCGCTACTCTAACATAAATCCACTATCAATCTCCCTCCTCTTTATATTTATATCATGGGCTGCACTTTTAAAGCCACCCTCCTTCTAAAAATAAGTGGTCTTTGGTATAATACGCACTAGAGTTTCGATGACCTTGAGCACCGACTGATGACGCCAGACCTGCTTTTGCTGCGAAAATACAATATCGACTTATTTTGTGCCCAAGAAAGGTCTTGACCATGTAATCAGGCAATCACGGATAACTTCAAAAACCATCTAGGACGCGGCGCTTTTGGAGGACGGTGGCCTTAGATTTCACTTCTCACTAGAAAAATTAGCATCTGTCTTCGAAGTGGAGATATACGCAATCCTGATGGCAAATAACTGCTCGTATTTTTTGACACCCAACAGCGCTTAAGATCTAGCTTGACTCTCTCACAACTTAAAACTTATTAAGAGACCGAAAAACGCAAAAAGACCAGCAATGGAATCCAAGTAGTAGCAACAATGCTGAAATATCTTAACGTGCACAAATCCGTTGGTCCAGATGGTATTTCTCCTTACTCACTATTTAGGAATCATTCCGAGACCAGCACGTTCCTAAAAAGGCGAATCTACTTCCCTCTCCTCCTGTAGATCCATTGCACTTACGTACCTTCTTTCCAGAGACGCTGAGTAACCGTCAGCTTATGAAATATCTTGAAACAAGAAATCTTCCCCATGACTGGCAATACGATTTTTGTAGCAAGAGGTGCGTCGGTGATTTGATGGCAGCAACTATTATTTGTCGTCAAAACCGAGAAATTGTCCATTCTCGGTATGTACTCGTATGTCCGTGGCAACTTAAGTTGGAATGACCACATGTTCGTTATCGGTAAAAATGTTGCGCAACGTCTAAGTTTCCCCGAGCACAATTTTAGAAGTACTCTTAAACGTCGTACTTCTTTTCGAGCCCTAAAACTGCTAAGCCCTTTCTTTTTTTTAGTCATTATAATCTGAAAACATTCAAAACCAACGTACATTGGTATCTCTAATTTCTTCAATCCTAATTTTCTTTCGCCGGCACTGTGTGCAAACATTTTAAGTGTGCTTTGAGCGTGCTCCAATTATAATTTGTGTCACAGGTCACAATGGAATCACTGGAAACGCCGATGAACTTGCTAGATAAGGTTTAGAGGAAAGATTGAACGCCTGCGTCCTCGGTTAGTGCTTCCATTGGGTCTCATTTGAGCATAACTGCAGACGACATGGCCCTCCATGTCTCTTACAAACCAAAAAAATTCTTCCCGACCTCTGTAGGAGGTCGCTGAGAATGTTGAACTTGAGACGGCTTAGGTTAGGTTATGTTAGGTTAAGTTGGCGGGTAGATGAGGTATCTGGAGTTCATTTACACTTAGGTCTGTATAGACCCATTGTGATCCCTGGTGGAGAAATTGAAAGAGTATAGAGATTTTATTGCGATTCCTTGTTCTGGTTTTCGATTGGCCCGTCTCGAGTTGGTTGTCGTTTTGACCCTGACCAGCGGGTCTAAGCCATCTTGTTGCACCCGAGAATCAGAAAAGAGATGTGAGTGAAGCAGCGGATAGTTCTGAGAAGTCGTGGAAGTAATAACTTCTTAAAGTTAAAGAGGCTGGGACAATGGCATAAAAAGTGGAGGGTATCCTCCTGAACCTATGTCCCCACAACCTCTGTAGAGGTTGTAATGGGTAAAGCGCGGCTTTATTAATTTTTACGGGGGCTAAGTCCCCCTTTTATTGAGCTTAATACAAGCTTAATCTAACTTAAAAACTAGGATCTAAAAACTAACAAAAATTAGAAACTAAGAGAATGGTGGAGGAGATCAAGTTTGAGACGAGAAGTGCTCAGGTTAAAATCAAAAACGGGAGGTTTGAGTTGACCTGCGGTAGATTGGTTCGTTGGAACCATAAAAAGTGCGATGGGTTGGAGTATGGAAGAGACGAGGATATTGAAAATTACGACGGTTAGTGTTGAAGGAAATACGAGTAGGATTGTAAAGGGAGGTGCAATCTACAGGACCTGAGAGCAGACGATGAATGAAGAGAATGCTAACGTCTCTGCGTTTTCCGACGGTATTCAGGTAAAATAAAAGGGTCATCCCAGGGTAGTCCTCGAAAAGGAAATCTAAGGAAACGCCGTTGAATATGAACTCGCTGAAGGGAGACCGCACTTGGCGGCATGGCCGAGAAGGAGCCCGGCAAAGGTAATATAAAAAGACCTTGTCACATAGGGGTTGCAAAATTCTTTGGACCATAATTTGATAAAACAAAGTCATGAGTTAGATTGTGTAATATTCCAAGGCCGCGAAGGGATTGAACCTAGGCTATAGGTTGGTTATGCAGAAAATAAAGTCGAGGAGGAAATTGATTGGACTTACGTGACAAAGTCAGAGATTGACATTTGGAGACATTAAGCTCTAAGCAATATTTTAGACACTAAGTGGAGAACCTATCGAGGTCTTCCTGAAGAAGAATAGAGTCTTTGGATGAAGAAATAGTTTTGGAGAATTTAGTGCCGTCAGCGTAAATGGATAGGGGGCAGTGTTTAATAATTCTCTTAAGATGGTTTATAGTTAAAATGAAAAGGAGGGGACCTAGATGGCTGCCTTGTGGGACACCAGAAATGGCTAAAAACGGAGTTGAGAAGGGTGACCTAAGGCGAACGCTATAATAACGATTTTCCAGATAAGTAGATATCCATCTTAACAATATGAGATTGAATTGAGGGGGGAAGACAATACGAAAAGGATCAATTGATGAGATATTTTATCGAAGGTCCTAGCAAAATCTGTAGCAATGACATTCATTTCGCTGCCATTTTCTACGGCTGTAAGTGGAAGCTAAGTTTGTAATAGTTGATCTACCATTTAAAAATCCATGCTGACTGGGTGATATAAGTGGTTTGCACTAAAAGCTTAGCACCTGTCAACAATGTTAGGTATTTGAGAAAGCTTAGCAATAGGACAATAGTTAATTACTTCATTTTGTAGATGAAAGAGGTCTTCCAACTTTAGGGCAATTCCCCTTGTGTGAGAATCAAGAGATTTTGCGAGAGATATATGCTATTGCAGAAATTGGGTAGGTACTCGTAGTTGCTACTTAAAATATATGGGGTCAGGTAAGTAGAAGTTGTCTGCAAATGATTGTTTAAAAAGTCAATCGAGAGAGAGGGGGAGTAACCGTCTGATTTCCTTTTATTATTAGCGAATTGATAAAACGACTTAGGATCGTTGATAAGGTTGATCAGCGCAGTGTCAGAAAAGTTGGTTGAATTGGTGGTTGATTCCAAAGCAGTTAAAGTAGTAGAATTAGAATTGGTGCGAAGAAAAACCGCCCATAATTTACTTCTTTTGTTTCGTAAAGAGCGAAGTCTTCTATTATACTTCACTGTAAAAAATGGAGACTGCATCAGCTAAGGATAGGTTGGTAAAATCAAAAGAAGATTTGCTAAGCTAGAGATTGATTTTGCCATAATTAGCTTTATGGCAGTTGTAAGAAGAGATAGTAGGGAAGAAGTGGACTGGGGTGGAGACTTATGGAAAAATGAGCGAAGAAGTGGGGGGTGAAAGTTGTCGGCACTTGATAGGGTAAAGGGACGGGACGTTACTGTGGTGATAATGAAAATAAGGTCCAGTTTCCTACCGATGAAGATAGGGACCTCACTTACTTGGAATAGGCTTGAGACAGTTCGTCGTGGTTTTTTTTTTGTAATTTGCACTCGCTCAAGAGATTTAAGTACCCATAAAATGTTTGCACACAGCGTGGGTGAAGGAAAATCAGGGAGAATGGAAAGAGAGGTACCGATGAACTTTGGTTTTAAATGTTTGAAGGTTATAATGGCTAGGAAATAAAGAGTTAGGCAGGGCATTCCATAAGCGAGTTGTACGGCCTAAGAACGAATCACGATATTTTAGAGTACGTCCGAAAGTGGGCTTGAGGGTATACTAATGAACATTCATAGCGAGACGGGTGTTACGATTAAAAGTTTGAAGAGGCGGAATGCTCCTGGTGATTTCTATGGAGCACTGGTGGTGGAAATAGTGATAAAACGGAGTGAGACAGGAGACATTACGTCGGTGTTCGAGGGCGCCCATTGTTTAAGTGATATTAGTATTACCTATGAGTTTTCTCGCACGGATTTGAATCCTATCTAGCTAGTGCAGAGAAGATTTAGGGGCACCCGACCGGATGTGGGCATTGTACTCCAATTTCGGGTGAAGTATTTCTTAGTTCGCTTGAGGAAACCTAGACAGCATTGCTTTCGGAAGCATTAAATTCTACTCTGTTGGTGGTTCCCCAATTAGTTATGCTGTTAATATCAGAATTTAATGAGCTAAATATACGCTGCCGTTCCCATTCTACAGCCGAAGAACAGGGACGAGGATCCGGGAACGAATATAAAAAGCAGAGAGTGCTGTCGTCATTAAGAATGTCGGTGACAGAACGGAGCCTTGGGGCACACCAGCATTTATTTTGTGAATATCAGACTTGGAACCGTCTAAGACAACTTTAATTGAACATCCCGAAAGGTAATTTCTAATCCATTGAAGAAGAGAGTCGTCGCTCCTAAAAGTACGCATTTTGGACAAAAGAGACTACTGCTAAACTTTGTCAAATGACTTAGAAATATCAAGTGCAACTATCTTGCTTTCACCAGATTGATGTGCGCTTTACATCAATTTTTCGGTTAGATATGCCATCGGATCACCAGTGGACCTGTTGCTACGAAATCCCTACTGCTGGTTATTAAGAAGTTTTCGTGTTTCGAGATATTTCCTGAGCTGACAGTTTATCAGCGTTTCCATGACCTTGGAAAGAAGTAACGTAAGTGCAATTGGTCTGTAGGAGGAGAAAGAGGAAGATTCGCCTTTTTTAGGGGCGGGCTGGGCAAATGCTATTTTCCATCTTCTCGGAAAGAGTCCTAAAGAGTAGGATTGATGAAAAAGCTAACGCAGTGGTTTTGCCAGCGAGGAAGAACACCTCTTCAGAAGAATTGGAGATATACCATCTGGACCAGCGGATTTGTGAATGTTAAGATCTTTAAAAACTCTTGCTACTACACGAGTGTGAAAGTGGATTTGCCATATTGAACATTCGACGCACTCAAGTGTAGACGGGGACATAGCACAATCTGGGAGTGTTGAGCAAGCAGATTAGACTTGTCCAAAGAACTGACAGCTGGAATGTCATTGTAAATGAGCGTTGGGATGGAGGATGAGGCAGAATTTCTAATATTTTTGACGAATGACCAAAAATTTTTTCATTATATGTTTTCATATATATTTTTATCCCTTAGCCTAGAGAGCGCATAGAGGCATTCCGTAGTATCTATATTCTGTTGGGTTAATTGGACGTAAGGTGGTGAGAGTTGATCGAAAATATTCACAGGGACCAGTACAACCAAGGAAAAAGGTGAGTTAGAAGCGGGATTTAAGTTATGCGAGCTAATAAGTGTGGTTATTGGGCTCCAGTTGTATGGTCGAAATCGGGAAGGAAGTTGTTACTTAGAGAGGGTGTGGGTAATTGAGTAGCGAGAGTAGCAGGGGCAGGGGCTAAATTACTTAATTAAAAGAAATGCCTTGGTGCTGGAAGGGAGGCAATTGGTGAGTTGCTTAGGGATATAGATAGGAGGGACCAAATTTGGAAATATTTTGATTTTAAAGCTCCGGTTGGGGTCAGGTTTAGCATGGGAATGGGGGTTGGATCTGAGTAATTGCATCTTTCAGGTTAAGATTGGTGTTACCTATCCAACGCCAATCCACATCTTGCCGATAAGTTTAACTTAAAATTGCGACGTGATGCTGGAAATATTGTGCCTTGACCGATGGTGTTGTCACACCTCTTTTTGAAAAACTTAAAGATCGAAGTAAGATCTGCTTAATTTGGGGCGGTGAACATCTGATTCGTTATGCGGGGTCGGTCTAGCCTGCTTTACCACCCTGAAAGTGTCCATGTAGTGTCAAATTGTGTGACAAGTGTTCGTTAGGCGGTGACAGGAGGAGTCGATGTTGAAGCAGTTATGTCACCATAAAATTTTTTGTTGGGTTGTCAGCACTGGCTGTTTCAATAGGCTTTTTCAAATTATTCAACACTGTTCTATTCGTAGTGAATCCGTCACTAAGCTCATTGATTTCATCGAATATAACATCAAGCATGGACTTGAAGTACTACTTTAAGGGTGAATGATTGTATGTTACAGATTGGATGTGGATGATTGGAGATGAATATCTATGTCTTTCCGAAGAGAGTTGATAGAACTACACGTTTTCTTGTTAGAATCCATCATTGCGGAACCGATAGATATAATTTCACTTAACACTTTATCGATGTGGCGCTCGGATGTTTCTTCATTTCTGAAGCGGTTTCTAAATCACTAAACGAGCATATGTGCGCTCTTAGAAGATTATAGCCTGTGAGCAATCTAACAAGCGTAGATAGTTCAGCTCTGCTTTTCGAGAGAATCTTACTTGTTCTGAATTTGCCGTATTCCGACCGTAGTTGTCTTGAGGTCTCGCTGGTTTTTCCACCCTTCTTTGGATTTTACTAGTATCGTTCACTCCACTTGCATTCTCGACGCTTTGGTACTTCGATCTGTCAGTTCTCTCTCTAGGGAGGGTCCTTTTCGAGCTACCTAGTCTGCATACTCATTGCCTGCCACTCCTTTATGGTAAGGGATCCATCAGATTTAAGCTCTTCGCCACAGCGCTTCAGCTGCCTCCGTTTGATTTCGACTGCCGCGATAGGCTTTATGGAATGGCTGTCAATAAATATGATATTATCCTCGTCGGATATTGTCTCTATTGAAGCAAGTTTGGCTGCTTCAGCCGATGTTTTAGCCTGGCAGACACTGATGTAGTCAGGCGTCGTGCGCATCATAAGTTCAATTGATTTGAGAACAGTTCCTGTTTCGGTCTTTTACCCATCCGTGAAAATGGATATCGGGTCTGGTACCCTTTGGTTCCTGTCTCATTCCTCTCTGCTTGGGAAAATGCAGGCCAATGGTGTTTCGAAGTCGTGATGGGGTTTTAATTAGTCCGTATTGGAATATACTCGTAAACCAAGTTAACTTTTACGGATCGAGGCATGATCTTTTGCATTTGGGTTCCACTCATTAAACTTCTTGCATGTATGGATCTAGAGGTAGAAGCCCAATTAAATACCTAGGTATTTAGCACTGTTCAATAGTCGAAGGGTTGTCCCATCTATGGAATGAAGGTCAAACTGTGACATTATCTCTTTATGTGTGAATAGAACCAGCTCTGTTTTTTTTGCGGGTTGATTTCTAGCCCACAGAGCTTGACCTAGTCACTGGGGTTTCTAAGGGAATAGCTTAGACTTTCGCTTGTCGAAGGGAGGAACTTGCCGGTGGCGATAACTACAATACATCATCCTCGTATGCAGCTTTATTCCTTCCGTTTTTATGTTCAGAAGTATTTTATTACCTTCAGTCCACTGAAGAGGTGATATCACTCCTCCTTGAGGAGTACCCTTTGGGGTGGTGAGCCTCACTACTGGGTTACCTAGTATTGAACTGATGTTCCCGTTGCGGAGCATACAGGCTACCAGGTTCGTTAGTGCAGGATGAACTGCAGCATTTGCATAGTTTCTACTTATAGCGGGAATGTTGACATTGTTGAAGGCTCCTTCGCTATCAAGTAAGACCGCTAGTATGAGCTCTTTGTCGTGAAGACTTTTTTCAATGGTGCTGACAGCTTCTTGTAGGGCCGTTTCGGTACCTTTGCTTTTTGTATAGGCATGCTGGGTTGAGGCTAAGTTACCCAGTACCTCTTCAGGGATTTCATACTGGCTAGGGAAGAATGATTCTGTATTTGCTACTGGTGTTGGAGTAAGAACACATCCATTTCCAACACGAGTCCCAAAGCTTGATTGTTGGATTTCACGTAGCTACCTTCTGATAGTTTAAGATCACCAAGTATTGTCGGTTCCTTAGATATGACTTTGCTTAGTCTGGCACACTCTCTTGTGCTTTCAATGTTGGAACAAAACTCTCTCCATGATTTTCTTTTAGCGCTGCAGATTGCGCTCTTTTATTTCCTCAGGCTGGCCTTATATTTATCCCAGTCAGAGCACAAGTTTGAGCTTTAAGCTGCATTGAAAAGTCTTAATCCACCTTCATTAATGCATTGCAATTCCTTAATCCACCAATATGGAGAGTTCTTGGATTTTGATTTTTTTTTTGATCTTCGTAGGATATGCTTGGTTAAAAGCCTGAGTGAAAATCATACCCAGTTTTCCGCTGCATAGTTTATTTCGGCAGGGGCTTCCAGTTTGAGTCCGTTGAGGACATAAAGTTGTTGATCTATCTCTTTTGTAAAGTTTTCGCAGTTGGTATTTTGTGGGATTTTTGTACAGTAGAAGCGGCATAGGTTTGTCTTTGACATTGAACTTGACCGTTCTATGATCAGAGAACGATATGTTCGAAAATACCGTAGTAGTAGGGCGATATCTAACATCTGCCGTCTGTTTTCCACTACAAATGTTGGTTCATTACTGATTAAAAGATTATGGTCAATTTTGTATTGGAATATGGACTCATCTCGAGAGTTTGTGTTCGTGCTATCCCACTGTATACTATGTTAGCGTCACATCCAATGATCACAATGGCTTAGTTAGATGAGGTTGCCGTTGGCCGCTTTACTGTGGTGAAGATTTATTTGTACTATCTTCAGTATAGCGGTTCGCATCCCCCTTTGGCTTCCTACGCAGGGCGACTGGGAAATATCTGATCTTGCATCGGGTTATCCCGACCCGGATCTTGTAGTTGGCTTTGCGTAGTAGCGTCATAGATTTGTGGCTTAGTTTGACCACAACTTCCATGCCACCTTTGGTGTGGTTTCTCATTTCATTGTCGGAGATTGCGTTCTATCCTATTATTTGGTATGTGGTGACCGGAAATGTTCAACCGTTCTTTAGGTCTGGTGAGATCCATGGAGTTTTCGTGTTGTTGACGAATTCTTTCAGCCATTCTACAGTCTGTTGTCACACTGTACGACCTAGAATTCTTTTAAGTTACTCAGCTATCAGATATTCCCATACCCTTTCATGATTATTTACACGTTTTCTTCGAATTCTAAGTACTAGCAGCCGCTGTCTTCAGAGACCTCTCTTTATGGATTACCAAAGTCGACTATTGTAACCCGGAAACTTTCGTTTGCCTCGGCTCAGTTCTTTTTCTGCTTTTTGGCATCCGTGCTTATCATGGGAGAAGTTGTGTCGCCGTCCTCTTTTTGAGCCACCAGCAACCGGCCAAGGTTTTGAGGGGTCCTTGGCTGCGACGGTTGATGGTTGCATGTCAACCTCGGCATGCCGCGGTAGTTTCTTTGACTACCTACCCTACCCTACCCTACCAAGCATAGTCGCATCATTTTCCGAAAACCTGAGCAGTCACCTCTCGTTAGCACGCTGTTTGAGACAATTTAAGTCGAGTTCGTTGTCTATTGTCTACTCTGTTCCCGTCAACAGGATCTCTTTTACAGGAATTAGAGTTGGTAACAATCGTACAGACACTGTCTATCTTCGAGTTTGCTACCCGCTGCACTATCTTCGAGCTTTTGTCCTCTATATCTATATTAGTGGAACTTGCGAGGTTCGAGGAGACCTTAGAGATTCCCCTCGACTACTCTTCGTCCTTATCCTTTGCGTTGGCTCCGAAGAGGTACGAGCAATAGGTTTCTTCACCCTTGGGCCAGGTGCTTTGAAGGGGTCAGATTTATCCACTTCACTGTGTTGATTTTTGTTGCTTTGGGCGTTTTGTTAGAGGTATGAGCAATAGCCTCATTCACCCTAGAATTCAGGAGCGAGCAATAGCCCCATTCACCTTAGAGTTAGATTCCAGAATTTTTGGCGTTAACTTGTCAGCAAGTCCGGTTAGGCACGTGTTGCTGTCATCCCATCTGCTCTCTCTCACCTGCGATTTCTTTGTTGGGTTCTTCCGCGGTGCGACTAATAAGCTCGCTCTTACCCAAGCCCACATCCTTGAGAAAGCTCTAAGCGCGCTGCAAATGTGCACGCTCGAATTCTCTTTGCTATTTTGTTCTTGCTGACTCTTTTTATCGTCAACCTGCTATTGGCTATCTTATTCCGAATAGATACAGTCAACGATGTAGAGAATTTGGATGAGCTGGCGATGGAGAAAGTATCGTCATCTCCATATCAATTCGATTGCTCCAACACTTCCCTCATTCGCAACTAATTTCTTAGGTGGCGGACTGCCGATCAGTGGGCTATTCCCCTCGGCCGCCTGGTCTTAATTTGAGTCGATTAGAGTAACGTCGGGGGTGCCCGATTCAATTGCACCCGTCTTAGTTTTCGTTGTCATTGTTGTTGTTGTTTTCGTTTTTAGGTTTACTATTCAAGTTTTGGTCCCACGAGTACGAGGGAAGGTATGTCGTTCTGTACTCACCCCCTTTATACAGGAAAGCGGAATTGAATTCAAACCAGAGATCCGCAAATGTCTGGAGTTTTGCGCTAGTGACTGAGATCTCTCTCCGCCATGTAGGCCCGGGCCGGACATTGCGTTGTAAGACCAGCCCTTAGGTTTCGTTCCCTCCTCGGCGATCTTACCGGTATGGGTTAGATGCGGTTACTATCCATTTAGTTCAGTATACCTAACTCCGGCTTAGCTCTCCGGTTCGCTGGGAATTACTTAAGCTTTTTCACTGCGTCAAGGTAGTTGCTCGGGAAAGAGTAAGCCATCCGGCTTACGAGGAACTATGCTATTGCAACTTGGAAAATCTTGGAACTAGGCATTGCAGAATTTCATAAAATACTCACATATGGCAAATTTGAATACTAGCCTTGAATCAACTAGGAGGGCAAATGTGTTGCAGGGAGGAGGCTAGAAACCCTTCTGAAGGCATCCCTGGTAAAATTGGGAATATACATAATATCAGCTCCATAGCCACTGATAACTGTTTGTACATTTGTCCAATATGTTAGGTGTTTCTCGTTGTTCTGTTAGCTATTCAGTTTGCAGTTACGTACAGCCCTTCCCGTTTAGTTCACCAACCACTATCTTGAGCGCTCCTGTTGGCTAGTACCTAAGCTTGTACTTACCAGAGCCTAAGGTTATTGCGCTCGCCAAGATTTTAGAAGATATTTATTGAAACTATGAGCTAATGTGTTTGCGCCATAAGTTTAGTTTAAGTTCCAAACTCACGATGGCGCTCGTCCACGTTTCTCTTATAAATGCCATTTTTAAAATAACACCTTTACCGCCGGCTGTCTGAATTCTATTTCTGCAAGTAGCAGATGTATTTTCTTTTATTGTATTTCATCGAGTAAATACATTTTATTTATCAAATATGGTTTTACTATTTTTGATAACAACAGACCATACCAAAAAATGAGAGTAACTAAATTGTTTGCCAAATAATCGGGATATGGATGGAGAACGTTTCAATATTGACCGATTGGAGGGAGACACTAATTGACATACGTGGGAATTCCTCATGAAGCTATATTTGGAAAGAGGTGAGTTGTGGGACATCGTGGGTCTTAGTTGGTCCTGTGGTTAATGCTACAAATTATGCAGAACTTACTGCTTGGAGAAAGACTGATGCAAAGATACGATGTGCAATCTCTGCTGCTTGTCAAAAGCAGCCGCCGTTTCAGATAATGAACTTCAATGGAGCGTATCAAATGTGGGCGATACGCCATAGCACTTTCAAAATCAAATATTTTGTTTTTGCAACAAAGGTGCTACAGCTTCTTAACGGATTCGTGTGACGGCATAGCCAGTTTCTTGTCAAAGCTTAAGGAAATCGTCCAACAGATGCTAGATCAAAAGGAATTCATCTCCGATGCAATGCTAATGACAAAAATTCTTATGTCACTTCCAGCTGAGTGCAATCATTCCCACAATCATTGGGAATCAACTAGTTTGTCTGAGCAAACGATGCACAATTTGCGCGCAATGGCAGAGCAACTTCAATTGAAAGCGCAATTTGAAGTGAAGAAAGAGAACTCGTCGGGCACTGAAAACGTAACTGCTCATGTAAGCAAAATGAAACCAAAACAAAATCGACTGCTCTCGTAGCCTAGTCTTACTAAACTGCTCGTATATTAGTGCCCTACCATTACTTGATACTGTCTAATCGAATGGCTTCTGTAGAAACTGTAGGGAAGATCAAGAAAAGGAAACGACTCTTCATCTCCTCTGCACTTACTCAGCTCTTTTTTTGGGCTCATACTTTCCAGACAACCTCGGCGACCTCCCAGAAACTAGCGTTGCCGATATTCTTCGCTTCATCAGAACCTCAAGTTGTCTAAAAAAATAAAAAAAATAAAAATCACTTCTCTCTAACTTTTTTCACGTGCCAGAAATGGATCAAGATTTGAGATCTTGTGATACCATAATCTGGCATAAGTGTGTCTGCGTCTAACAGGCAGCCACACCAATCAACCAACCAAAGTACGAGCAGTCTTATCAGAAGCTAAATTGTTTGCTTGCTGGAATGCACTTCAATTTTAGTTTGAAGCTGATGATCTAAGACAGAAACGATAGACGTTCTTCCACACCTACTCCATCTACAGCTTGATGGAATGCACTTAAACTCTTGCGACATCGATTTGGAATTCAAAGAAACCTGACATCTACGTGTATGTACCACACAGAGAGCAAATTGATTTGCTATACAACACATGATCACTCTAGCACCTTAAGGATCTTAACGGCCGGCAATATGGCAAAGTGAGGCTATACAAAAAATTAACCCAACGTTCTGTTAAATTTTCCATCTCATTTTCCTTATTTTGGTAGGCCTCACTATTACATTTAAACGTATTGCACAAATTTATCAAAAATACTAGCACCAGCGGGACACCCACTGTAACCCTTGAAACAGTCAACACCTCTTCGTCCTTCATTGTAGGGATCTTTGTAGTAATCCTCCATTATATACTCTGGTCTGTAAAAAAAAAAAAAAAAAAAAACATTAAAAAAAAACATTTAAATTGGCATGCTATCAAAATTACTTACGTCATCAATCGCTGATAGATCCTTTCCATAGCTCCTGTCACTTCATAAACCTGCGCATTTTCACATATAGCTCTTTGCAAACACTCCCTACCATTGATACCCGCATTGTTCATGTAAGTCTCCAGCATCGCATAGATGTACGTGGCCGTCAAGTCAGTTGGAAGTGGCTCTACAAGGGTCCTTCCTTCACCTGCTCTAGACGTTGGCCAATACTCTGAGTCCCACCAGTATAGTGGGCCATGTGGCATGTCGTACTGAAACTGAATGTTGAATATCAAATTGAATGTTCGCCATTTCTTCTTGTCGTACATATTCACCGGAAGCGCCATAGTTAGTGCGACCTGTCAAAGGATTCATAGCTTTAGATACGTCTTCATTATTGGGGAATACCCACATTCGTTGACCCGGAATCAGTCCAAATGAGGAATCTTTTCTCCCGCGTTTTAGTCCATTGGGTTGTGTTGTAATCCGATTTTACAAGGAGCGATTTTAGTAATGTGAACATCAAACAGAATCTCCTACAAAAGATTTTCTAAGGAGCACTCTTTGTGAAAATATACAAACAAACACCTACCATATATCCATGATGTTACTTTGGTCAAAAGTCTAAGCAAACTGTGCTTGGGCTATAGCTCAATTGAAGTTCGGAACAAGTCAATCATCAGACAACTCAATATGGATGGGCCTAATTGAATTAGAATAATTTCGGGAGAAGAATAAGGCGCCGAATTCGGCCTTATGTGGAGATTAACTAACGACTTCCAGAAGTCTTTTCGAATATTTACATCAGAAACCACGACGTGAACATGTTTTCGTAATGATGCGTGACATTGATAATGAAATTGTCAGCAATGTGAGGATGAAGGTGCTACTCTTTGGGAGCATACATGCGACTACTCGTCTATATGTACAAATGTAGATTCTGGAGAAAACAAACCTCAAGGTATTTATTTGTTTATGAAATTTGCATATCAAAGCAGAGCATGCGATGGAAAAATCTTATTTTTGTACGAGTACATCATTTATAAAGGGAGTGTTCGGGTTTGGTACGAGTACATGGTAGATAATTGAATGCTCCCAAAACACAATGCTCTCGTTGAAGCAAAATTTTAACACCCAACAATTATCCACCGTCGAAACCCAGTAATTGCCCATTCTCGGTTGGTGTTTCAATGACAACTTATGTTGGAATGACCACATGTTCAATGTCGCCAAAAATGCTCGACAAAATTTTGGAGGTACCTACTCTTAAACGTCGTTCTTCTTTTCAAAGCCCTAAAACTGGCTTATCGGAGGTCCTCCTCAGCTCTTTCCTTTTTTTAGTCCAGATAACCTGAAAACATTCAAAACCAACGTACATCGGTATCTCTCTTTCCTTCACCCCTAATTTTCTTTCGACCACGCTGTGTGCAAACGTGTTAAGGGTACCTTGCGCGTGCGCCATTAAATTTTAATCACAGGTCACAATGGAATCACCGGAAACGCTGGTGAAGTTGCTAGACAAGGTTCAGAGGAGAGCTTCTCAGGATCTGAATATAATGGCTGCTTACGTTTTTGATTAGTGCTTGACAGTTGGATCTCATTTGAACAAGACAGTTGGAACTGCAGACGACATGACCCTCCATGTTGCGGGCAAACAAAACAAATGATATCTGACGTCTCTAGAAGGTCAGCGAATTTCCTGCCGTCGCTTAGAATGTAAGACTTCAGATGGCTTGCTGTCATTATGACGTTTCGTTTCGTTTCTAATTCATTTTTATTTAATTAACTAGCTGACCCCGCAGGCGTTGCTCTGCGTCATTTCAAATTGCAGAAAATCTGTGGTCAATTGTCCATTGCAATTGATGCTTTGTGCTGAAATATTTGCTGGATGGGTTGCGGTCGGGTCGATTTTGATTTGTATTTCCCCTTATTGAAGCACAGGTGTGGAAACGATCAAAGCGGATGGTTTTCCGACACGGGAACGTGCGAAAAACATTCATTTTCCAGATTCAGGCCACAAACACTCAATGATTGGCGTTGTTATGTTTAGATTGTCATCACGAATGCGAGACGAATTGGAAATTGGATTCGCTTCAACTCGAATGGCATATCGATTTTGATCATTGGAATTCTCGGAATGAGAACTTCCTCACCTGTGAACTTTCCTTTTATTACTCCAGCGTGAATCACATTGCTCCTGAGTTTTGTAACAGCGTTCCGTTGCATAATTTTGGTTGATTGAGATTGCGAACCACGATGACAACTGAACCAACCTTCAATTGTAAATTGTGCGGTGGCAAGCCAGGCATATCCATTGAATCCAAAAACTCAGTTGGATAGTTGGTTGCTTCGTCTTCGTTGGTTACACAGTCTATAGACTTGGAGGAATGCAGGGAACCAACGATTTGATTTTGGATTGTGCAGTTTAATTGATCCACATCCTTGTTCTTTGCAGAACCGCCAGAGCAATATCAATGCACCCCCAAAACGTCTTGCGTCATTACGCTGATCTTTCATAGTGCGATTCAGAGCTTCTATCGCACGTTTATGCGACATTCTGCATTCGTCCCAGATAATGATTTTGCTTTCTACAAAAACTTTGGCCAATGCTGAGTGTTTCGCTATGTTACATATTGGTTCTTCAACTGCTTGGAGGTTTAAGTGAAATTCCAATGCCGAATGAGCGGTTCGGCAACCTTCCAGCAGCATAGCCGCTATTCCAGAAGAAGCAACTGCTAGAGCAATTTCTGATCTTGCACGAACTGTAGCCAAAATCAATCATATGAGGAATGTCTTGCCATTGCCACCAGATGCATCAAGGAAAAACATGCCAACATTTCTATCATCAATTGCCTTCATCACCGTATCGTACACTTCTTTTTGCTAGGGATTCAACAAAGGTACATTCGTTCGAACCAATCGGCTTAATGCAATTGTGTCATATTCACATTCACGCTCCAATTCTAGTTCGAAAGCGTCGTTTTTTCCACGATCTGGCGATGGCATTCCTAACCTGACTAGCAAACTGTTGCACATGAGGTAACACATGTCTTCTATCAAAACCAAAGCCTGGTTGTGCATACCTTCATTCATCTCAAGATGGGGATTCTCTGAATGGACACGAACTCAATGCAAAAGGTCTTCTGACATGTCATCTTTGTACTTGTCCCACAATCCACGTGGATTCGATGGAAAACATGTGGAAATATTGATCGCAAATAATATGCGTATCTGACTTGGAGATGCGGAAACAGTTGCTTCAGCGATTGTGATGTCTCAATGCGTATCGTTTTCAAGCAAATTGAGCTCCTGACACGCAGCACGAAATGTTGGCAACACTACACCATTGACAGTTCGAAGTGATTCAAATGATGTCGGCCCACGAACATTCACCAGCAATAGTCGCAAGTGAAAGCATTCATAATTCTTCGGATGAACTTTACAAATACGACCAAGTCTTCAGTAGAACACACCTCCGAATGACCACGAACTTCATAGCCTTACTTTCGACGTTGAAATTTCTTCGAGGAAGCATTCCAAGTGTTATAACGCAGCATTTCTGAGTAAAGTAACGTACGTGCAAACGGATCACTTTGGTAAATCGAGAAGGAACTGGTCAATTTTGTCGCTGGTGGGTTTTGAGCATGTTGAGCGGTATTTACTGCAGTGAAATAAACTCGTTGACCGTTCTCCAGATGCACTGCCAAATGTGTAACAGTCGGATAGCGTTCGTGAATGGGAAATGAGAATATACGCCAAATCGCCTCATTGCAGCTTACGTATCGGCCAACTTCATAGCGCGTGATTTCATCATTGCGATCAGGAGCTTGAAGACCAAAAACCGCCATGTCACTGCCTTTCGTGACATATTTACAGATGTAGTTGATGGACTTCACTTCACTGAATTGCAATACTCTACGTTACGATGCGTAACGTAAGAAGTGGCGAATACGGAACAACCCAAGAATTGTCGACCACGAAATCATTTCCTTTCACTTTGACTGTGATTGTTCTACCGCCATCATCAGATGATCGACGCCGATACAGTGGATAACCATCGTTGCCAGTGATGGTCTCATCAGTCAAATTTCGTGGATAACGCTTGGAACACTTACCGTCGACTATGCACGCCACACGGTTCATGAATCATGTTTGTAATTACGACATCATGCAGGTCTGGATCGGTCTCGGGATCAGGAATCTCGGCACATATCGTCGCTACAATGCAGAACTAGTTTAAGTCACAATTTTAAAAATTTTCAGGAGACCGATTTTGAAACTTGAAAATGTATTTACTCCTAAACTATTTTATGAAACAACTTGGCATAAAAAACTTATATATTAATTTTTTGTGCTGGATTTTAACGGCACTAGATTTTTTAAGAAGCATTATTATTTTAATTGATTTTTGGAGCTAGAATTATTGTGCATATATATTTGGATTGTAGAACAAGCCTATCTCCTCAAAGTGGACATACTATTTCAGCATTTTTTCTTATTGACGATGGACGTAGGATTTAGGATAAAATATACAAAACAGTTGAATATATTAAATAAATACAAAATCTTTACTGTTTTAATCTTTTTTATTTTTAATAAATCAATTATGTAGGTAGCGATAAACTGTTGTACATACATATTATGTAGGTATGTTCAGTCTAAACGATTAATGTTTTGAACACGAAAAAACTTAACGCAGTCCACATTCTTAAAAAAAAAAAATAAAAAAAATGTATTTATTCTTTGCATTGAAAAGAATTATTAGGAGTAATTTTAAATTTTAAGTAACTAAGAGTATCATTTTAAAAATTATCAGGTCATAGTGCTCATCATCAGGTCATAATTTGTTTAAAGAAGAGAAAAATTAAAATCTTTCCATGAAAAATTAATAAAAAAAGTCAGTCACATTTTCTTTTAAAAAAAAAGTTAAAAAATATATATTTGATTTGAAGTTATTCAGAGTCGTTGTTATCCATCTCCAGGACATCTTGAGATGCTCGTAGAATGGACGATATATTTCAGGAATAACTTTTTCCCGGCAAAGATGCATAAGATCCTTATACTTTAATTTTTATATTGGTAACATATTTGGCTGTTTCTTAGCTGCACAAGGTTGTAGGTGTCTAAATTTTGAAGAGTTTCTCTTTTTTTCTCAATTGTGTTGATAATTTTCCTTTCACCATTAAATACATAATTAAACTTTATTTCTTCTGCAGGGATCTCAGTTGCGTCCCTAGAAGTTGATGCTTTTAAAGAGTCATCAGTCTCTAAAAGTGAAAACTTTTGTTCGATCAATTTTGAATGTAGGGATATGTACGTCATCTAACAGTAGAGCCCGTTTTGCTGAAAGGAAGGCTGCGTAATTAAATCAGAGGTAGCCCGGTATCCGAAGTTCGCTAACTAGAGACTAAGCACCGTCTAAACCATGCATCCCTCGGCGCTTAATTTTCCCCTTTGGAGTTAGGGTTTTTTAAAAGAAGTTATCTACTCTTCGTCACTCATTTTTGCCGGTGTTAGGACACGTGCACAGACCTTCAATGTTACAAGCTTGCGAGTGCAAGGAACATTTGCAATCTGCAATATTAAATGTAATTCATTAGCCGTGAAATAACCATAACAAGTCTTCTTGTGTCGGTTAGTCATACGGATCGTCCTACGACTTTACTCTACAAATCATCACTAGACGACAACTTAAAAAACGTAGCAATATGAAGTTGTGGATACTACCCTCTGCAAGAACCTCGTAGCGCCTTAATAAATGGCATCTTTTTCTATAGCAACCTCAAATCTGAAATTCAAGGCAGGCGATTTCAATCCAAGCTACAGAATTAAGAAGTAGGACACCAAAAGGTAAGGTCTTCTCGAGCCATTTACATCTCTTTACATAAGCTATACGAACAATTGTGCAAAATCGACACTTCGTACATCAAACAAGATCTCTTTCGAAGAATATGAGATAATGATACACACAACCAGCCGTGTATCACTTATCACATTAATCGACCTAAACAATCACCCAAGGGAGCGATGCAGCGAGCTACGCAGTCAAAGTTGTGGTACTTTTAGTGTACCTGGAAGACGACACAACGTTACTCCCAACAGGGCTCGGAATCCCCTAAATAACATAAAGTTTTACGAAGTTTTGCGACTAATGCTGCCAGAAGGTGCACCGTGATCGGTTTTGGAGATGATATCATTATGGTTAAAACTAGCTTACCACAAGGCCGAGGTTGTCCTTAGCGTAATGCTCAACAACAGATTGGATTTCAAAACGCACTTCGGGTACACAAATAAAAATGCGTCATACGTCCAGGCAGCACTTTCCCGAAAGTGGTAAACTCCGGACTGGGCACCGGCAACTTAAAATAAAATAAACAAGAAGCACTCTACGTTTGCACACAGGCTCTGCGAAACCAAAACAAAAAACCAAACAACTTCAGGTGAAGCTGTTCTATGTAATAGCTCTAACAGCCTCTACTACCATTCTCGCCATGAAGATGCAAACGGTTTAGCTTAGGCAATCCGCGAGCAACATCCGTAGCACCGGGATGACAGGTCAGCTGGGATATTACGGCAAAAGTGAAATGGAACCACAAACCGATTCCACCATCGAGGATAGGATTAAGCGAGCATGCGGAGTTAGATCCTACTACTGTACCCATTTTCTATCCAAAACAGTTTTTATCACACAGATTTGGACACGATAGCTTATCGATTTCCAAATGACCAAAAAAGCACGCAGCCATTTTACAAAAAAAAAGAGAGATAATCAACCCGACCATAGCTACGACGAGATCTGAACGAGGAGGACTGGGTTAACGATTGTCACGAGCTCGGAAAAGTTCAACCAAGCAGCAGTTGGAGACAACATTGCATACGTTGTAAACCAGCTTCACAGAATACCATCTAAAGACAGTTCATCGGGTAGAATGATAGGAAAACATAAGCGTGAGCACCGAAAAGTCATGCGTGTGCACGCGAATCAAAATCAATTCCAGCTACTACTGGTAGCTATGAACGTTCCACTTCCACTCCATTCGTGTTTGGTCACTTCGACCAGGATCACAACACGACATCATGAATCAGCAAACCCATTCCTTCGCCAGTGTGGAGGCAAGGCGTCCTACTTTCTATCGACCCTGTTCCAGAATCTTGATACTGATTTCTAGCCACTGAAAAGCCGCCATGAGGCACCTCCAATTAGAAAATGCAAAAATCCCACATGCTGAGAGTTAACGCAAAATTTTAATGACCACATTAAATTGTGCCGTAAAATGTAATTTTTTTTTTTTTTGAAATGTAGATTCTATTATAATTCCCTTCTTTTTGTGTAAGGGTGTTTTTGTTGGCTTTTCATTTAGAACTTAAATACTCCCACCCTTAACCAGACTGCAAGGGAAGAAAACGAAATCTTTCATGAAACCGAATAGACTCACAACATACTCAACAACTCCCATCATGCTTTATCACCATTCGATTAGTGTTTCCCACCAAAAGAAATGAGCGCCACGAATTCGGGTTTGCACACCCTCATTTCAATCAATTTACACAGTGTTTCCAGATACAACCCTTGGACTACCCAAATTCAAATCTAAAATTCAGAAGCAAAACAATTCTCCGAGCTGCACACGTCAAATGGTATTTGTATTCGGGTTTCGAAGAAAATCTTGAAAATTAATTGACACTCCCACAAAGCGGCAGCTCACAATCCTAAATGCATGTCCGCCCCCTTTCCAGATCAGTCAGACACAGTCTGGCTCATAGAGAGTTATAAATCGGATTTTCATCGCACACACGCTACATTATTACACTGCAATTAGTAGACACTCCATAATTCGTTGTCGGCATCACCAGATGGCGTAGAGTTCTATTTGTACATTACATTCAATACAACCAAGAGCTTAACACCACAAGCACTGGCATTAGTGCATCCATACATCAGTACATCAGTACGAGCACTATCTAATTTGTAACGAAGATAAATGTGCATAATGATCCGTATAGTGCCACTGCATAGTTCATTCGCTCCTCACTGCATCCATATGCATCTAGATACGTACTCGTACATTCCGACATCAATTACGATGGAGACGGTATTCGATTGCGTTACTTACGCAAGTTTTCTGCGTTACATTGTCAGTCAACGGACGACCAACTGCAACATGACATGGTACATCTGAGAGCATAACAATGATGACTTAGTTTACGAATACGTACCCGCATGTTATTTTTCGTCCGAGCACGAGCATAGTCCGCACTCCACCCCTGTGCGGCAATCTTCTTCTTCCCAACCCTGGATGAACGTAGATCTGATGCGATTCCTTATGTGGAAGAACAATGATGAACTTTCTGCGTCTTCAATAGCACGAAACACTCCCCCTATTATGGCAACCATGCCGATGTTTTCCATTCAGGGCTCCCACTTAAGTTTATTTAAAAAGATTTTAATAAAATTTAAGAAGAAGATAGAATGTTTGCTCTTTCAAGACAACCGAATAACCAGCGGAGATCTTCGACTGCTAAAACAAGACATAACCTTGGTGCGATGAAATGAATAATGAAAAGCTGTGATATTTACTATGACGGCGACAGAGTCTAAGTGACCAGATCTTGAACGTCAGGCCTGTAAGCCTGATTCGCTGATTCGCATAAAGGCTAAATTCGCCAACATAAACCTCATAAACACTGCCACGGAAGAGAAGGGCGACCTTACCAAAGCTTGCTTCAATGAGCTCATCGACAAAACCTACCAGCAATGTATGACGTGAAAATCGTCCTTGGCGATTTTAATTGCCAAACTAGGCAAGAAGGGCATCTTTCGCACTATAGAGGGAAAGCACAGCCTCCACGGCATCACCCTCGGAAACAAAGATATGCGTATTGCATATTGCATATTGCATAGCCAGCTTCATGGTTTCCACACCTTGGTATCCATAACGGAACCTGACTGAATCCTGTTAAACGAACCGTCAAATCAAATTGATTATATGGCGATCGACCCAAGGCACTCCTATAATGTTTTGGATGTCAAAACGTTCCGAGCAGCTAAAATTAACTCGGGTCATTATCATGTTGAAGCCAAAATCCGTATGCGGATACTTCCAACAGCCCAAAGCCAATAAACTTTTGTCGGGAAATTCAACGTAGAACGGCTACAACGGCAAGAAACTGAGAGGGCCTTTTCTGATCGAGAAGTCCGATGCAGCCAGCACCAATCGTAGAAAACTAGTGGCGTCACTAGTGCCAACAAAGACACCCCTCATTCGAAGTCGAATGCAAACGGGCGTATCTTCAAAAACAGCGGATGTACACAGCGACTTTGCAGAAAAGAACGGCAGCGGCTCGCGAGATCTACGAGCATAAAGTATGGGATGAAGTTAGGCTGAAACGAACATGACAAGGTTCAAAGGCTCAACCAAAAATCTACAAGAATTCAGAAGGAAACCTCATAGAAGAACGATGCTGAGAATCTAGAAAGATTACTTCTGCAGACTCATCGTCTGGCAAATTGAGCCATTCAACCTGTTCGATCACAGGCAACATTTACACCCGACCACGATGAAGACAGACAGAATTTTCGAAGCTTAAGCCCAACAAAGCTGATACCTCACAGTCGATAATGACAAAACCGAGACCTTCAATGTCAGAAATTGACTTAAACAAAAGGAAGGGTTGTCATGTGACTTTTTCAATATGATTCTTAAAAGGTTTGTGCGAAACTCACAAGTCAACTTGAGGGGCACCATCTTTCAAAATTCTGTTCAGTTACTCACATATTCAGCCGACATTGACTTACATAATGGGAAGAACACAGCGAACTGTCAATGGAGCATTTGCGACTATTGGTGCAGGGTCAACGAAGAGAAAAGAAAGTATATGCAGTCAACAAGGTGGGGCACACAACATAGACGCCTAAGATAAAACATCGCAATAGGCAGGTACAACTTGAGGTAGACTTTATCTACCTCAGCTAGTCGCTGCTTTTTTTGGGGTCAGAAGGCAATTGTGTAGTAAAGCCTTCTTCAGTGCAACCAAAAAGACTTTATAAAGGACCCTCATCATCCTAGTCGTGCTTTATAGTGAAGAAGCTTCGATTAGTCCCGTTTACATCAATGAAGAATGGAGGTGCTGTTTTAAATCCAAACTGTACGGGCTGTTGAGCGATGCCAACCTCATCAGAACAGCTTAACTGGCTAAGCCTTTTTTAGCGCATGGACACCAGCGCTTCGGTTCGGAAAGTTTTCGACTACAACCCGGAGGGAAACGAACTCATCTTAGGTGGCGTACACAAGTGGAACGGGACCTCAACTAAATTCGTAACTAGCTGGTCTGGGAAGTGGTATTATTCTAGAACTAGGTGCACAAATTAGGTTTTTTACACAGAATATTTTATCTTTAAATTTTTACATTTTAATCTTATTTTTAATTTCTTCCCCGAATATGTCAACACTGTTTCGCTGTACCTCTGGTTATTCAAAGTTTTGGAAGACGATGAAAATAGAGATATTGGAATTGAATTTAGACCCGCGTTGTGTGTTTAAGAAAACTAGGAAGTGTGTATGTGTAGTTTGAATCTGTGTTGTTTGTGTGGATTATTGATTGAACTGAGGTCGAGTGAAGTTGTGGAAAGATGTTTGATACATAGAAGCGCATCCATGTTTGGATATTGCTGTACGGTTGGTGAATTTCTTATCCGCCTAATGATGCTGAGGATTTCACACTGAAACTCTGGCTTCTGGTATTTTGTGAAACCACCTATAGATGGAAGATTGCTTTCGAAAAATGATATGGCTGGATTGATCTCTGGAGCAATTGGCGGAGTGGAAGCAATCGGAAGCATAAAGTTAATCAAAGAAGATTTTATGTCACGTTTAGTTGTAGAATTCTGGTTGTAGCGAGGAGGGCACGCTGATCCCTCTAATTGCGGAGTATTATTGTGTGACTCCGGTTGCTTCACTGATTTTCCCAGATCGTCTGGTAAGACATTATTTAAGCTTGGCTGAGTCTCTGTTTTGGCACCAGCACCACACACACCCATCTTCCACAGTTAACAGCCTGCCTTTTTTTTCACTTTTGTTAAAGTTATCTACCCTCTACACTCAGCATCGAACTTGTCGAGTTGTAGAGGCTGATTACGGTTAAAGAATGTCGAGAAGTTCTCCAGACGAGTAATGAAACTAAAGGATGCCCCCGCCCTTCCCCCACCAACTCAACCACTCCTTTTACCACTGGGCTGGATCAAGGTGTCATAGGACCCGTGCCGAGGAACAATCTGGCAGAGGGCCCAGCATCTCCAAGAATAGCTCAGTCGCAAATGGACTATCCGGATACCTGGTGACCTCCGGATTAGCTAGCCTTATCCCTATACAGCGGATCTCTGTACAGATGGACCATCCTTTCTCCGCTACTCATTGACTTGTCGCTGCTACTAAAACTCCTCCCCCTAAGGAGGAATCAGCGGCTCATCCGCATCGGCAAGGCGCATCCATCTAAGGCGCTCTACATAAGACGCCGAAGTGCTTTACGTATTATCAAAACCTTCGGATCCATTCCGGAGGTTGAGAGAAGTGCGGACATAAAGAGCAAGATTAAGAAGCGTTTAAGTGACTAGGCTGAGCATATTGTAAGTCGTATTTCCGCCGAAATTAACGATCTACGAAGCGATCTCCTTCAGCGTATTGCTCTCATCGAAGACAACTTAGAAGCCGACGTTGAAAAGGTAACCAAATCGCTCTCTGATCTGCAAAATCGAGTCGAGAAAATTGAAGCAGCGCACTCTGCTGAATCACAAACAATAAAAGAAGAAATGACCAAATTAGAAAAACGATGCGACGCTAACGAGAGGAGAGAGTTAGCAGCTGATGCTACGCCTGTTATAATTAAATTTGGCTTTTCCTATGAGAGAAACACCGTTTTTAAACACATAACTCTTCACTGCAAACAAGAGAAGAAACAACTGTGTATCTAAGATGTTTGTATCTCTTCAGGCAACAACATTAATATATATGTATATGCATAAGAGTCTTAGTCCATATAGTCGCTATCTTCTTCAACAAGCGGTCTGCCAAAAATGGCGTAAATTGCTGCGCTCTGCTTTCACGCGCTCTGGATTAGTGTTTGCAATGCAGAGTGCCGATGGGTCGAGTTTAGCTGTGTAGAATGAAGAGATGCTGAATGCTTTCGCTGACGCGGAAGTCTAATGAAGTAGAAGGAGAAGAAACACAAAGTAATAAAGAGACAACTGAGCAGGGTTGCCATATCTTCTTTTATTTAAATATTTAATTGTTTTTATTTTTTTAATTTTTATTTTCTTTTTTCTTTTTTTTCTCTTTATCTACCTCTTTTTTTCCGACCTAAAATTATCTAATTTTTTTACTGTTCTTTCTGTTTTTACTTTTACCTTCTTCCTTTTCTATTCAATTCTATTTTTGCTGTGAAAAACAAGAAAATGGCTTGTTTCCAACTGCATTCTGTGTCACTTATTTCTCGCAACAAGCTTCGTAAACAAAATGCAGTAACGTAACCGAGGAGTGGATTCCCTAGGTCATGGTAGTGATGGTATATTGCGTGCGATGATAAATATTTTTCGCTCCCATGGCGTTAGCTTAACCAAATCGCATATTAATGCACAAAGTTTGTCACCAAAAATTGATGAATTTAGATATACTTACTTACTTACTTAACGGGCTACCGACCCGTGGAGAGTCTCTGCCTGAGACACTTCAGCCTTCCATACTCTACGATCCCGGGCACGCTGCTTCCAGTTATCCAGACCAAGCGCTCTGGCATCCGCGATAGCTTGGTCTTTGAAACGTAGGTTCGGTCTTCCTTGTCGTCTCGAACCTGAGGGCTGAGATTCGAAGGTTCCCTTAGCTGGAGCAATGTTGTCCATTCGCTCGATGTGGCCGAGCCAATGTAATCGACTTATTTTGGCTTTTTGCACTACATCCACATCTTGGTATAGCTCATAGAGTTCGTAGTTGTAGCTTCTCCTCCATTCGCCCTCCTCGCACACAGGACCAAAAATCCGTCCAAGAATTTTTTTTTCAAAGGAGCCCAGAGTTACTCATAGTTCTCCCTTCCTGCTTATCGTCCAGCAGTCGGCGCCATACAGTAGAGCTGGCAGGATAAGGGTTTTGTAAAGCGTACATTTCATCCTTCGAGAAAGGAGTTTTGAACCCTATTGCTTTGCCAAACCGAAGTAGCAGCGGTTTCCTATGGTAATTCTTCGTCGGATCTCCACTATGGTGTCATTCGTGGAGTTCATGTTTACTATACTCCGAGGTAGATGAACTCCTTAACTACTTCGAAATTGTTGCTGTCAATAGTGACGTTTTGTCCTAGGCGGTAGAGAGATGATTCTTTGTTCGTTGATAGCATGTACTTGGTCTTGTTCTCGTTTACTTCCAGGAGAACGAATTTCGACTGTTCTTCAATCGCCGTGAAAGCCTTTATCACGGAACGCTGCGAGCGTCCGATGATATCAATATCATCCGCATATCCCAGGAGCTGGACGGACTTGTTGAAGATAGTGTCTTCACCTGCCCTGCGCACTATCTGCTCTAGGACGAGATTGAAGAAATCACATGATAGCGCATCGCCTTGCCGAAATCCGGTGTATGTTTGAAATAGTTCGGAGGAGCTACTTCCAAACTGCACGTTGCAGTGCGTGTTTTCCAGTGTCACGCGACACAACTGTATCAGTTTTGCCGGGATCCCGAATTCGGCCATAGCCATATAAAGCTCCTGACGATTAATGCTATCATATGCGGCCTTGAAGTCGATGAAAAGGCGGTGAGTCTCGACTTGAAATTCGTTGGTCTTTTCCAGGATTTGTCTCAGTGTGAAAATTTGGTCTATAGTCAATCTGCCGGGCCGGAAGCCACACTGGTACGTGCCGATTAGTGTGTTGCAGAACGGTTTGAGACGTTCACACAGTACGTTGGATAGAATTTTATATGCGACATAAAGCAGGGATATGCCACGATAGTTCTTGCAAGACATAGGGTTGCCTTTTTTGTGGATGGGGCATATGGAGCTGATAGTCCAGTCGTCGAGAATGCTTGGATGATGATTTGAAGAGCCGGCAGCCTTGTTGTTCTTAAGCTTTTTTATAGCTAAGCCAGCTTCTTCTATACTGGGTGGTGGAACTGGTTCTTCATTGACTGGACGTGGGTTCTCTTCTTGCCCTATCTCTCTCTCTACATGATGCCCATTTAGCAGCTGCTGGAAATGCTGCTTAAACACATCTACTATTCCCTGTGCTTCGATGACTAGGTATCCTTCGGTATTTCGAAGAGCTTGTATTCCGGTTTTGAAGCCAGCAGCCAGTTGCTTGGCTTTCTTATAAAACTTCCTGATGTTGTTTCGATCACAAGACTCTTCTATCTCCCTGAGCTGTAATGCTGCGTAGGCCCTCTTTTTTCTACGCAGGATCTACTTCACTTCCCTCCTCCTGGCTCGATACTCTGCCCTTTCTGCCCTTGTTTTGCGCTGCAGCATTTTCTTGTGTGCATCACCTTTTTCTTGTAAACGCATTCATCACCATACTACCGGCTCTTTTTCTGGGGTGGCTGGTACCCTAAGATGGTTTCGGCTACCTCCTTGATGATGTCGCGATACTGGCACCACTGATGGTTGGCGTCTGTGGTAGGTGAGTGCACAGTGGAGAGTTTCTCACTCAGGCGCTCTCTGTAGTCTCTGGCTACTCCAGATGTGCTAAGGCGTCCAACGTTGAATTTCTTTTTCTGGGCGGTTCACAGTTTCTTCTCGTTGGACAGTCGAGCTCTGAATTTAGCCGCAACAAGAAAGTGGTCAGAGTCAACATTTGCCCCTCGGAATGTGTGCACGTCGAGGATGTTGGATGCGTGCCTCGCATGAACATGGTCGATTTGGTTGGCGGTTCGACCGTCTGGAGAGAACCAGGTTGCTGTGTGGTCCCTTAACCTTGGAAACCTAATCCTACTTATCACCATGTTGCGAGCTGCTGCAAAATCGATTAGTCAGTAGCCGTTGTCTGTTGTCGTTTCGTGGATTCTGTGCCAAAGATGTTTTCCTTTCCGACTTTGGCATTGAAGTCCCCGAGTACAACTTTGACATAATACTCCGGACAGGCTCCGTAGGCTCCATCCAGGAGCTCATAAAACTCCTCCACATATTAGGCTTATGTTTTGGAAGGTACCTTTGATGCGGATCACAGACAGGCGATCACTTATCGGCTTGAAGTCAATGACTTTTGACCTGAGCCGATTTGACACGACGAATCCGCACCCTAATACGTCCAATCTCTTATGGCAGCTGTAATAAATATCGCAATTTTTTCTTTCCATCATACCTGATCCTATCCATCGTATCTCCTGGATGGCGGTAATATGTGCCTTATACCGCTCGAGGACAGACTCAAGTTTTTGAGTAGCACCTGGGATGTACAGTGTTCGCACATTCCGTATCGTAGTCCATTGACGTTCCGGGTCTATTTGCCATTTGAGGAGTTCCATTATCTGAGGCTGGTTATGTCTCTCTCATAACTATTCTTTTTTTCATGGTCAGGAAGTTGCCCCGACGGCAGAACTCCCAACTTAGAGGGCCAGGCCCTAGATTTGAGCTTAGGACAGCAGGCAGGATATTCCGGTGCCAGTAATCCACCGGAGCTACTTTTGAGCAATCCAAAGTAGATCAAAGGTACTCTATAAAAGGCTACAAACAATGTAATCGTCTGCGGTGATCTCAATAGTAATCTATTGGTCGATGAGTGACTAATAGATCTTATGTGCTCATTTGATTTACACCCCGTTAACAAAATCAACCCAACTCACTTTACCCGGTCATCAAGTACTTTACTAAATGTGTTTTTGTTTTATAATCAACTCTCCGCACCAGCCTGCTCCAAACATGATCTCATATTCCTTACGTACAATTTCTTTATTGACATTGGTCCAGTTCAATCAAGGTATCAGTATAGGAACTTTAGAAATGTTAACGGTCCGGCTGTAGAATGAGAATTATGTCAAGTACCGTGCAACTCCATTTATTGTATGCCGCCACTTTCCAATCAAAACAAAAGATACGAGTAATTAATGTATCACAACCCTGGTTTTTTGGAGACTTACAACAACTCATAGATCAACGTAATCGGGCCTATCAGAATTGGAAACGCTTTCGGATTGAGATACTCCATAATTTTTACAAATCTCTTAGAATCAAGGTCATTCTCAAAATTAGGCAGGCCAAAATTCGGTTCTTTTCTAGCTGTTTAGAGGCAAAATCAGATGGACATAAGCTCTGGAAGAATTTAAGAGAGTTAGGGATTGGTAAGCAGCGATTAACCTGTCCGCATACCGTAAATGGTAGTGATCCCCACTGCAATTTTGTTTTTCTTCTCCTCTCTAATGTCGTATCTGAGCAAAGCGATCACGCTTACAGTACGGTTTACTCCACAGATACGCCTTTTGAGTTCATCGCGGTCAATAACTTGGATGTTCTTGAAAGTTTTCTCTCCATTAAATCGAATGCAGTTGGTGCTGATTAAGTACATTCAATTTTTGTTAAAGCCATTATTCCTTTTTTATTGCCTTATATCACGCACCTTATTTTTATTTTTTTTTTTTTTGTGATAATAGCGGTCACCTTCCAAGTGCTGCACCCATACAACAGCACGATGTTTAAGCTGATTTGCACTGCTTCGTCATTTACTTTGCGGATTCGATTGACAATATCCTGTTCGACTCCACCTTCGGTAGAGACAATGCTCCCAAGATATTGGAAACTTTCTACTTTCTCCACCAGTTGTCCGGCAATGCTAACTTGGATTGATGAGTTAGTACCGAGATTGATGATTTTGAGTTTGGCAGTGTTAATCTTCAAATCCACGACATTTGCCTCAATCTTCACTCCTGCTGTCATTTAAATAGATCCATAATCCTGTGAGAGAGTAAATAAACGTCGTCAGCGTAGTCCCGATATTTGAATTGAGATGTAAGTGTCTAACGAATTCCTCCATTTCCAGTTGGCGATGCTGCGCGAAGCCAATCGCTAATCACCAATAAAAAAAAGTATCGGTGATAAAATGCAGCCTTGTCAGACTCCAAATCTCGAATTCCTCTAACAACTGTCTTCTATGCAGAACATGACATTTAAACCCATCATAGGTTGCTTTGATAATAACCATTAGTTGGTCGGGTACACTACTCCTGCGCAAGCTAAGCCAGATAAAGTGCCTGAATGAATAGCAGATGAAGTGGTGACCGGTATTCAACGTACTGGTCCATAATTGTTCGTTGATATGGTCGACACAGGAAGATCCAGAGTGGAAACTTGCTTGTTCGGCATGGAGTGTATCTTCCAGATGCTCCTTTATTCGTTCAAGAACTACTTTGGCTATTATCTGAGCAACTACGGGAAGGACACAAATGCCTCTCCAGTTTTCACACTCCATAAGACTGGCGTTTTTAAGGAGCTTGACAATCATTGTCTTCTTGAACTCGTCGGGGAAATTGTCTGCTTCCCAAGAAGAGGATGTGAAAGCTCTGCTGACGTTGTTCGAGCGGCTCGCAGGAGATCTGCGAGAATACCGTCGCGGTTGCGATCTCACCTTTACTGGGAGTGGAGGTGTGAATTCGGGAAATTCTTGCTTCGGGCAGCTCAGTTGGACTTGGGTGCACATCGCTAGCGAATATACGATTAAGGACCGGAGCAAAATGCTCCTTCCATCGCTTGAGCTGATCCTCCTCCGAAACGAGTACGGAAGCATCTAAGCCTTTCACCGGATGTTGGCTAGAGCGATGACCACCTGCCAGCTTTTTGGTGGTTTTGTAAACGACTCTGCGATCACACCTGCTGGCTGCTTCTATACAGTTACGTTTGTCCCGTCGTAGGCTAGGCTTAACTTCTCTCAGTTTTCTTCGACACAGTGACTATAGTTCGTGATTCCTTAGTGCTGGGATATCTACAATACAATAAGAGCTTCAAGTAGTTTACTTTCTTCAATCCGGGTCCAGGTGTCCTCAGTAAGCTAAGTGCTTACCGTCTATTGTACGAACAATGCCTGTGCTCCACATTTTTGACAGCTGCTGATTGCTTCCACTCCTAGCGAAAAGTGATCGCTTAGTTCTTGGTGTACTAAGGGGATCTTAAGCCAGTTGAAGTATTGTAATACCTAGACATTCTGGTGATATTGCGGAGACTTTGAACCGATGCAGTACGTAACTGGACAGTAGCTACCATAAGGTGATGTTATTGTACCAACCTCATCAGACAACTTCTGAAAAGAAGTTTTTTTTTTTTTTTTTGGTGGGTAGGTGTGAAAATCTTCATAAACACTATGAACCCGTTGCTCATAGTAGTGTGAGATTCTTACTCACTAAAAACACGCCTCCCTTCTTATCGACTACAACTAAGTTACCTTATCAAGTAGTTTCCGTTTCAAATAACGTTCGCGTGGGGCAGGTAGCTTTCCAGCAAAAGCACCTGCTAGTACCGCTATTATATGCGGATATTCCTTATCGCGCCAGATCGAATGGTCTCATTCTTTGTAATCGACGCACTAAGTTTGTCTCGTCCAGAATTTGGAGTATTTTATTAATTCAATGACCATGAAGACGAATACGGAGTTTGGGAGCAAAGTTCATTATTTCGTCCTCGACGGTAACTATTCCTAAGTCTCTGTGGATATCACTGTTTCTGATATACCATGGGGCGTTCACGATTTGTTTTAGAGCTTTGTTTTGATAGCTTTGGAGAATATTTCGGTTACTTGGTTTAGTACAGCCCCAAAGTCGTATACCGTACGTCCAAGCAGGTTTAAGCACTTGCTTATAGATGAGCAGTTTGTTATGTATGCTTAACTTGGAATGTTTTCCTAGTAGCCAGTACATTTGTCTGAATTTATTTTCAAGTTCTTCACGTTTCTTCTTAACATGCGGCTTCCATTTCAGTTTTACATCTAGTGCCATTCCTAGATACTTTGCTTCATTTGCATATGGTATTTGCACCGAGTTAATGAAAATGATAAGGTTGTTTATTTTCCGGTAAGTAAAATTAACATGAGTAGATTTTATCCAAAGCCGTTTGTAGCTTTCCAGTAGGTAACTCGACTGAAGTATCTGTAGCTAGTATCGCCGTGACGTCCGCGAACGTGGCTACTATGGTACCTGATTCCTTCGGTGTGTCTCGAGCTTACTCTATGCTCCAAGTACACTTCCTTGTGGAACTCCAGCAGCTATCTCTTTTTGAATTCCGAGTAATCGATGCCATGAAAAATTCTATTTTCCAGGTACGATTTCAGAATCGTATACAGCTCTCTCGGAAGAACCTGGCTTAGCTTAAAATTTAAGCCATACCTTATCGAAGGCTTGAGGCACGTCAAGAAACATGCTAGAACATATCTTTTTCCCCTCTAAGGCTTTCTCAATTCTAAAAATCTGGTCAATTGTGGAGTGCTTAGTTCTTAAACCGAATTGATGTTCAGGAATTAGACGTCTCTCTTCAATGATCGGTTGCAAGCGCTTTAACAGGAGTCTTTCAAATATTTTAGATATTATCGGCAGAAGCAATATGGGTCTGTAGGACTTTTTCGGGACCATTATAACTTCGGCAACTTTCCATTGGCTTGGAACGTTTAATAGTCTTAGCGCGGCATTTATAAGTTGGAGCAGTTTGATCAGGGCTTTCTTTGGCAGCTCCTTAAGAATTTGAGCAGTTATTAAATCATAACCAGAGGCTTTGTTATTTTTCAGTTTTTTAATGGCTTCTCGAGCGAGAACTTTATTCTAAAATTGTCCGGTGCCGTAATTATATAATTAGAACCTCCTGTTAACGCCTGTCCATCAACGTTTCTTCTAGGTGCTCGGCAAATAGATCCGCCTTCTCTTTATCTCCTTTTGCCCATTCGCCATTATTTTTTCTTATGGCAGGAAATAGCATTTGAGGCTTTTTGATTCCCTTCATGGCTTTCCAGAGGGAGTTATTTGAACTTCTTTCGGCAGTCAGACCTTCGAGATATGTAGAGATATTCCCATTTTTGTAATATCGTATTGCTTCTTTCAATTTGTTGCATAAGCGGTTTACGTATGTTTTATGTTATGCTGTTGAGCACGGGATTGTTGCCATCTTTTTCGCGCTCTCCTCTTTTCTCTTACCAGTTCTATTATTTCCGGCGGATATTTTATTTCACTACTTGCTTTCTCTTTTCTTGTTGGAGGTGGAGTGTTGTTCCAGGCAGCGTTCTGCAGGACCTTGTGTTCGTTTTGTGTTTTTAGCGACACGTTTAGAACAATATGTTCATTGCAGTAGATTCTAAAACCGTCCCAGTTAGTCTTGTTATTAGTTAATCTTGGCGCCATTTCTTTCTCAATAAGCATACTCTTATGCTTAGTGTTAAAATGACTGGTGAGTGATCTGAAGAGAGATCATAACTTTCCTCGATGTTTGTAGAAATTTTGGCTGCTCCCTTTGTGACAAAGGGATCGGGGGTCTTTGTTATATCCGAAGGCCAATATGTTTATTTTCCTGTCGAGAAAAAGTCAACTTTACATTGCATACCGGCTTCATAGAGTTGTCTGACTTTCGTTGTATTACATCTTGAGCCCCAGAAGGTATGTTTCGAATTAAAGTCACCACCAATTATAAAATTCGGTCCGAGTGAGTCAAAGATACCTTTAAAATCATTCTTTTCTAGCTTGCATCGCGGAGGACAATAAATGGATGCAATGTTGTAGTGCAGGTGGTTATATTTTACGCGAACCGGACTTAACTGCATTGCATCGCATTCAATCTTCATATTTATGTATTTATAGAGTGCTCAAACAATGAGGATCCGCCTCTGGCATTGTTTGATGGGTGGTATGCATGATAAGCACAGTATCCCTTTAGTTCCACACGAGGTCCTTTCCTCAAGTGAGTTTCGGAAATCAAGCAAATGTCAATATTGGCTTTTTGTAAGAACACTTCCAGTTCGTCGAGTTTTTTAATAAGGCCGTTTGCGTTCCACGTCAATATTTTAAGAACTTGTTTTATATTCATGCTTGAAATCGAGTTTTACGTATTTCTTTCTCGAGATTGCTCAATTTTTCAACAAAAAATTTATTTGTTCTGCTTTGCTCTTCAAGAGTCGTGAGAATTAGGGAGAAAACGTGAGCCATTGGATCTGGCGTAACACCGCTTTTTTTATTTCCTTGCGACGCAGCTTGTGGTGGCGGCTTTTCCTTTGCTTTCTTTTTTTGTATATCCTTCGATTTTACCACGAGGGATTTTCTTTCTTTCACTGCCTGTTCTTTAGCAATATTAGGTTTATTTGTAGTTGCGTTTGGGCTTGGACATAAGGTTTTTTTAAGCGTACCGCGCCTTTTTTGGAGTTCTTTCGCCACTTCACATCCGCGATAGTTTGCTGGGTGCTTTCCTTGGCAATTTATGCAAAACGGTGGAAGTTCTTTATTTAAGTTGCACTCTTCTGAGAGATGTTTACCGGTACATTTTACGCAACGCGGTTTTTTTTGGTAGTAAGTCTGCGTATGATTGAAGCCTTGGCAACGCTTACATTGCGGGATCGATCTTGTGTTCTTTCGCACAGGTTCGATTTTGACTACGATATTTAGAATAGTTTTGATACTATATTTTCGGACTTATCGAAACTAAGCATAAACAGTGGAAGTTCCCGCTTAACTAAGATTTCCTCGTCTTCCTCTGTTTTTCTCTTTTCTTTTTTAAAGGGCTTTAACTTTAAAGCCCTTTGCATGGAGGTCGCGTACAATATCGTTTTTAGTACACGAAGGGTGAAGTCTTCTCGCTACTACACGTAATGGTCTTTCTGACTTGGTTTCGAAAGTGTACTATTGGATCTTCTCGGTGTTTAATTTTTCGGACAATGCTCGGTAGTCATCGAAGTTGTCGACGTTAACTTTCCACACATTGTTGCGCAGTGATGTAACCTTATACTTACATTTAAGCGTATCTTTGAGAAAACAATGCAACTTGCTATAGTCTGTAACCCCAACAACGTTGATTGTAGGTGGAAGACGTAATTTTGTTGAGAGTTGCTTTTTTTGTGACTCCTGACTCTTATCTGGAACGACTTCAGGTGCAGAACCAGCTTTACGTTTCTTAGACGGTCTTTTCTTTACGGTCCAATTTGTTTCGCGCGTAAGCTCTTCTTCGTCGGTCTGGTATTCGCGACTAGTTGAGCGGAGTGGTCTGCTTTCTTGGGCTTCGTTTATATGCTTTGTTTTCAGAGTCTTGTTTTCCTCTCGGAGTATGTCTACTTCTTTTTTCAGCTCTTGAAAAAGTAGCTCCATTTGCTTAAGCTTCGTACGGAGTGTGTTGTTTTCGTCCTCAAAGCTTTTATTTGTCACTGAGTTCGTTTTTTCGCTCGTAGGCGCTTCGGGCGGACTTCTTTTCTCGGAGAAATTCGATCTTAGTGGTGGAGATCATGATACCCTTGAATTTTTAGAGAAGGGATCAAACGACTGCGGTAAATTCGTTCAATTTACTGCGTTATTTGCGTTGTTTGTATTATTTGTTTTATTTGTTTTGTTTTTGGTCTAGGTTCATATTTAGATCCCACGAGTATGGGGGAAGGGAGGTCCACCGCATCAGAGACCCCTGTAATGCGGTAAGGTTACGTTACAACCAGAGGACGCCAGGTATCCGGAGGGCTCCGTTCGCGGTGCTCTATTGATTTTACATCCCGAGCACCATTCAGGCCTTGGCACGGGTCGCATAACACCTTGCTTTGAGGATGGGATACTTATTTGAGTGACGGCGCCCCCTCACGGATCTGGGAATCCGGCCCAGATGGATTTTAGTCGCCTCTTACGACAGGCATTCCTACCGCGGGTATATACTAACCCCTATCCACAAGGGTAACAGTAATAGTTACAGGATTCCCAAGAATGGAGTTATCGATGACCTCAGGCCTATATCAATTCTGCCTTTGCTCTGAAAAGTTTATAAACGCCTTATGCAAAAACAATTGAGTGTATATCTGTGCCGATATACATAACTTGCTGGATCAATTTCAATCTGGCCTTTGTCCCAAGCACAACTGTACTACCGCTCTAACTAGAATGGTAGAGGACATTAGATCTAGGTTAGATGCAGACAATATCACCTTCTTGACCGTAATGGACTTTTCCAAAGCCTTCGACACGGTCAACCATATCGTACTCTGCAAAAAACTACGAGCTTCATTCAACTTTTCTCGGTTTGCAACGAATCTTATTTCGTCATACCTTAGTGATAGAAAACAGGCTGTAACTATGTGGGATTTTTATTTCAAACAAAATATAAATGTATTGTACTTTCAACAAAAATTATCTTTTAAGTTTGGCGGCTTCATTGTGCGACGGTTGTATTCAGACTGTGCTTATGTTTGATCGTTTGTCATGTACTCTTTGTCGTTCCCTAACCATTTTCGTCCCGTTGTTGTAAAGCGGTGTGTAGTATATAATCTGTTACTTGTCCCGTACTTCGTACCGTTGTATTTTAGCGTATGTTTTACTAGGGTGTGTGTCTGGTGTTTGGCTTTTAATCCCACATTCAGCTATTCTGACAGTCATTCGCCTCGAATGAAGTGTTTAGTTCCATCTCTTCATATATTCGGCTACAGTAGTCGTTACTCCTGGCCCCTCGTGATCACCAACTTTGTGGACCTAATATCTACAACCTTGTATGGCCCCATAAACTTCGGTCTAAGTTTCATACCGGTACCAAACTGGGTACGCTTAATGGCGACCAACTCATTCCGCTGGCACCCCTTTTCTGGCAACCTATTCCTGTCGAAATGTCTTTTGTTTTCCTGCTGTATTCGTTGGATATTATCACGAGCTTCCTCCCGTGTGGCGTCTCGCTCGGCATCGAGGTCCTTCAATACTTCATCCTTCAAGAATTCGTAAAGATCCGGGTACTCCTGTAGACGCATTTCAAGGCCTGTAAGTACGCGGAACGGGTTAAACTTTGTGCTTCTTGGTGACGTGTTGTTAATCATCTGCTGAACGCGGTCTACGTGCTTGTACCAGTTTTGTCCATTGCTGACACACGCTTTGGCGAGCATGGGCACTTCTTGCAATGATGAAATGCTGGATGCTTGCTTCGCTGAAATAATCACTAAAAGCGCTAGATGTGAATGCCGCTCCCCGGTCCGTAATTACTCTTTTCGGATTACCGAACGTTTCTGACAGCTTCCTTAGCTTTTCGATAACCTCCATAGATCCAGTGCTCTTCGTCGGGTACAGCCAAAAAAAATTGGAAAACGCTTCAACTATAACTACATAGTATGTGGTTGTACTGGTTATGCGTTGCCTCCATCGGTCCGACATGATCTATGTGGAAAGTTCCTAAAGGCTTGTCTTCCTTATTGATTGGGCTGAGGAATCCTTCCCTTTTTCCTACCTTCCCGTCCGACACTATACATTTCATAAGGCTTTTCATTGCAGTTGCCACCTTTGCCGCCGCATTAAGAATATAAAATGTCTTCTCCAGCAAATTTTGCTGCTGGCCTATTATCTCACGTTCCATTGCGGTTGGTACTACCACAAGTTCTTTGACGAGATCCTTGTATATGTAGTATGCTTGATCTGATGGAGAAATCCTCGTACTCGTCTTCCACGAGTATTTTCACGACAGCCCGTATCCAATCATCTTTACCCTGTGCCTCTCTGAGCCTGTGGCTTAATGGGTCTTCTATTAGCAGGCACGAGACTCGGCTAAGCGCGTCTACATGTTTCATTTTGGATCGATGCTCTATTTCGTAGTTAAATTGTTGCAAGAACATCGCCCAGCGCGACACCCTTAATGGTACGTCCTGCTTTTTCATCGTCATTGAGAACGCGTTGCAATCGGTGACGATCTCAACTCTGACTCCCATCACGTAGATCATCCATCTTTTAAGTCCTTAAATGATCGCTAAGACTTCCAGCTCATAGGAATGGTACTTCTCTTCTGTCGAGATGGTCTTTCGACTCATGTACTGTATCGGATTTAGCTGTTTTCTGAATCCTTCTGTAACAGCACAGCTCCATAGCCGAACTTGCTGGCATCTGCATGGATTTCCGTAGGTGCCTTCGGGTTAAATAGGTTAAGGACTGGTCTTTTGATTAAGGCTGCCTTAAGTTGCGGAAAAGTTAGTACTTGTTCCTCCCCTAACACGAACGAAGTGTCCTTGCGCAGCAAATCAGACAGTGGTTTGGCTATCAGTGCATACTCCTCTATGAACCGTCGAAAATATGACATAAAACCCAGGAAACATTGCAGAGTCTTCCTGTTATTCAGCATGGAAAACGCACTTACCGACTTGGTTTTCTCTGTCGATGGACTAATGGTGTTCTTCTAGATGACGTATCCCAAGAACTCTATTTTCCTTTTTAAAAATTGACATTTTGCCCAATTGATACGTAATCCGTATTCGGCTGCTAACGCTAATATCTTCGTCAGCTTCTTTATGGCTTCCCCTTCATCCTTGGCTGGAACCACTAGGTCGTCCACATACACGATCACGGTACCTTCCCGCAGGAGACTTCTAAAAATTGTGTGAATATATCTTGCGAACACGGCTGGCGAGTTACATATCCCATATGGAACATAAAGAAATTCAAATTGTTGATCGCTGGTGAAAAAAGACGTGTACTTCCGCGACTCTTTATCGACTGCAAACGTGGAAGAAACCGTGTTTTAGGTCCAACGACGAAAAAACTTGCAGTCCCTGTAATCGATCTAGGACATCATCGATTAGCACCATTGCGAAATAGTCCCGTACTATCTTCAAGTTGAGCTTTCGGTAGTCGCAGCACAATCGCTTAGCTCCATTTTTCTTCGAAACCAGCACTATCGGTGACGCGTTTTTTTGATTTTTTAAATGCATTTTATTTTCTAAATTATTAACTCTTACATACTAACAAAAATGCTTAAATGCTAGCTTAATATTACTTAACAAACTTATACTAACTTACTGACCCCACACAGGCACTCTAAGCTACTCTAAATTCTTATATCTATGTCTTTCGACATTGTTTACATTTTATTTAGGAATATACTTATTTTCTATGCTTAAGGCTAAGAAAAAAAATTGTTAACAAAAAACTGACAAGGGCCATGTAACAGATTACCTTTACCCTCTCATCGAGTTGGCTGCCATAAAACAGTCTCTTTGTAAGGGCAAAATACAAAAACCGATCTAGCCAGATCCCAAGGTATCTGACTACATTTCGACAGGCCAGAGGCTGTCCGTGTTGTCCAATGATCGAGAACATTCGCCAATTTTTTCTGGTATCCCTAGAGGCTCTAGACAACGGCGTCCTAAAGAGAATGGTTTCCGACTTCAGTCATCGCAAAATCGTCTTATCTTATCGAAGTCACGCTGCAAGAGAGTATTAATGACCTCGATTTTTGGACCTGTTCTGTACGCTATCAAATCGTCTGCGTACGCAATAGTATGGGGAGGTGAACCTATCAAGTCGCTTATATAAATGTTGACCGCGCCTTCCTGCAGACCATTTTTAATTTGAAACATTCCAACAGAAGTCACATCACCATTTTTCACGATGAACTGTCTGTTGGTTAGCATATTATAAAGAATGTACAAGAGTGGTTTACTGATCCTCAGCCTAGTCAGCTTATAGAAAAGACCCTCTAACCATACGGTGTCGAAGGCCTTCTCCAAGTCAACAAGACAGGCACCAGTACATTGGTTTTTGCCTTTATTCCATTGGATATCGGATACCAGTTTAGACGCGGCATGTGAAATATCATGTCCCGCCTTAAAACCGAATTGATTATCCGGAACTATATGTTTGTCCTCAACCCACCTAGATAGAGCTCTATTGATTACTTTTTCAAACACCTTACTGATATTCGGAAGGAGACTTATCGACCGGAGATTCGCCGGATTGGTTATATCCTTTCCCTTTTTGGGGATAGGTTGCACCACCGCCGTTTTTCAATGCGCTGGATAATGTGTATTATTCATTGCATTATTAAACAGGGTGGTGTACTCGTAAATGTCCACCGCTTCTAGAGGAAGATGTCGAAGCACGATATTCGGAATACTATCGGTCCCCACTGATTTCTTAGCCCTGATTGTGTCGAAGATCTCATGGAGCTCTTCCTTCGAAAAGAACGGGGGTAGGTCACCCCCTCTGGTGATGACATTATTTGCCATATTTTCTTCGCTGAACCGGGTGAAACCAGAGCCCTCGGATCGCCAGTTCTCTATTTCATTTCGAATGTAGAAGTTTTTCACCAAGACGCGACTGTCCTGGTCATAATTAGGGCCAATGGTATCAGTGGCCTTGTATATTTCCTGGAAAGTCGCCCCTATGGCCTCAACCTTCTCCTGTGGATCCTCGATCACAAAGAAGTCGTCATCATCAGCGGCCTCATTTGGATCAATACCTGCTATTGTCAGTAACCGTTCGTTGTCTGTTGTCCGCGCTATTTTAAGACACTGAAGGTCGTTTTGATTTTTTCTCCGAAATAGTTTATTTATTTGCGGGAACATATTCGGGTTGCTGGTGTTTACAGCCCGAACCCTGTTGTTCCAATACAAACTTACAGAAATTCTGTAATTCTCTGTTATTAACGTTTCCGGGTCTTGTCTGTACAAGTTTTTGAGTCTTGACAGAAGTCTACTTTTCTGTCGGTGCAGTGCGTCAATAGTAGGATTGCGTAACAGATCTTCGTTAGTCGTACGTCGATATCGCGGTATTGTAGCGTCCATAGTTTGTTTAATTCCTCGTTTGACAAATTCCTATTGGACGGTGGGTGAAGCGTATTCGAGGAGAGCGCACCTGTCATAGTTGCGGAGAAGCGTGTCCATCGAGTCTTACTGTAGTTATAAGAATATCTTTGGACAAACTTCTCCAATTCCGCAATGTCTTTGGGAACTGTAATTTCGGTGCTAAAACCGCAATGGTCACTGTCATACACGAATGTGCGCAGACAGTTTAGCGTTTGTAAGTTCGTACCTGTCAGTCGTATACGTTCGTCGTACAGCAGTAGATCCAAATAAGACCCGCCTCTGGGAAACGACGGGTTATCCGTCGCTTTAAGACCGAGTCTGTACATTACATTGTGCTGATCCCACCAATCGAGTAGTAGGTTCCCTCTAGTATTTGGCACATTATTTCCCCAATCTCTGTGTTTAGCGTTGAAATCCCCGCCGATTATAAAATAATTCTCCCCCGATTCCAGCCTCAGAAGTCGAAAAAGCGTGTCGAGCTCTGTAATGAATAAAGTGGATTGTGGAGCCTTAGGTGCATAAACAGAGGCCAAGTACAGCCGCTTTCCACTGCGGAGCGGGATGTAAATGACGACTGCCTCCAACACCCGGAACCTACGCAACACTCCCTTGTACACTCTGTGAAATTTTATACCTTGCTTAATGAAGATCGCGACACCGCCTCCACATTTGGATCGGGGCCGGTTTCTTCTTCTAACAATATAATTATTGTACTCCAATTTTTGCTTATCGGTTAGCTTGGTTTCGCTAGCGAAAAGCACATCAGGAGTTTGGTCTTGTAACAATTTAAACATCGCGGCTCTTCGTTCGATCCTAATCAGTGAATTAACATTCACCGCAAGGACCTTCAAAGTTTGCTCCACCATGTGCGTACCCATTACGACATGTATTGCGTTAGGCCCGGCAGCAGCGTGTAGATCTGGTCCACCCGCTTGGCCTGTTCTTGCACCTGCTTTTGCAGCTGAGCCATCTGCCCTTGGATTGCGAGCAAGATGGCCAGCATGTTAGGTGCAGCTTCCGTTGTTGTCGGCATTGGCGCCGGAGAAGCAACAGTCGCTTGCTGTACTGTAGCACCCCTACCTGACGTAGGAAATTTGGGACGTGACGGCTGGTGTTTGAAACCTAGCGGGTGAACGTTTGACCTCCACCTTCTGCTGCCGAGCCAGTTTTGCTTTTTTAATATCAGCGAAGTTAGGACAACCCCGATAGTTTGCGGTGTGTCCCACGTTCCCACATAACACGCACGAGAGCTGCGTCCTATCGGATGCTCCGTCCATACCCAGAGCACACTCCTCGGAACTGTGGTTCTTTGCACACTTCACGTATCGAGGCTGCACTTGGCAGTTCGACGCGGCGTGTTCGAACCTCTGGCAGCGAACGCATTTTATAACGCCTTCGCTCCTTTTTAATTTTTCACAGTGAACCACCTGGTAGTCTAAGATATTGATACTCCTTAGACTATCCAGACGGCTTTCCGGACTGAGCTGCACCAGGAAGGACGGCAGACTCCGTTTCTCCCGCCTGGTTCTACCCCCACAAACTTGAGTCCTTCGCACTCCTTCTCTTTGAGCAGTGCCAGGATCACTGAACTACAGTTGATGGCATGGCGATCGTTCCCCAATCTCTTTATGTTAAAATTATTACCAATGACCAACTTACAAAGGTCCTTGGTAGCATTTACGAGTACCCCTAGTTTATAGGTGCTAATAGAAGGCACCTTCTCCTTCTTCTTCTGCTGTTGTTGTTGCTGCTGTTGCTGTTTCTGCTGCTGCTGTTGTTGTTGCTGCTGTTGCTGTTTCTGCTGCTGTTGTTGTTATTGCTGCTGTTGCTGTTTCTGCTGCTGCTGTTGTTTCTACTGTTGCTGCTTTGTTTGCTGCAGTTGTTGTTTCTGCTGCCGCTGGTTTTGTTGTTGCTGTAGTTGTTGTTTCTGCTCTTATCGCTTTTGTTGTTGGGAGCTCTCTACTTCCAATTGCTCACTCTGCCTGCGTGCAGTTTGTTTTTGCTTAGTAGCAAGCACTTTTTCTGTTAGCTTTTGTATGCTGCTATTAAGTTCTTCTACTAGTTCATCCTCATCTTCCGACTCAGATGCCGCTAGAGAGGTAAAGTCGTTATTGCCCCCCTCATACTGAACCTCATCAGCGATGTACATTAATGTATCATCTGCTTGTTTTTTTATTTAGCACTTACTTTACTTTTTGGTTAATTATTAGGAGTGGTTTTTAGCCTCCTCCTCCTTTAGATGGCTTTCGCCACGGTACCGGCAACACTATTGTTGCATTTTGCAGCTCCCGTTATGGGACGAGCGGAACGCTCTTCACCATCCATCACGTGATTTCTTTCTTAGTTGTTGGTTGTGTTTTTGTTTAAAGTTCGGCCCGGGATCGAACCCGTGTGTCCTACGGTTTGATGACCGACGCCGCTAACCGCTTGGCTACCGAATCAAGTAATGGAATTGAAACTATTTTCTTTATGAGAAGAACTGAATCACTATTTTTTTACTTTAGAAAAAGCCGGAATACGTCTATTCTCTGAGGAGATCTACGAACGACTGCATGCTTCATTTATTTGCAATGCAGTTTGCCATTTCATCATGGAAGGAGTGATGCTACAACAACGATTTCAAATTGTCGACATTCCAAAATCGGAATTCTCCTCGCGAAACTTATAGAGCACTGCGTTAAATTTACTGTAGACATTCAAGCTATTGGATGCTAATACCCCAACAAGAATGAGAACAGTGCGTTCAGAAGAAAATATCGCGGTTGTGGAAGCGATTCGTCGTGGTTCGTAGCTACTTGATCTGCCTGGAATATTCTGCATAAAGATTTTGGATCAAGGCTTATAACACCTAATTGGTACAAGAGCTTAAGCTGCGTGACCATTTACTGCGTCGGGTATTTAATGAGGCTTTAAATCAACTGAGAGTAGAGGCAGTCTTTTAATCGTAAAGTTTTGTTGAGGGATGCGGCTCACTTCTGATTAGACGTATACCCAAACAAGTTTATTGGTCCTGAATCCTCAGGAAGTTCGCCAGATGCCATTTCATCCAGAAAAATGTATCGTTTAGTGGGGATTGTACGCCAGTGGCATCATCGGTCCTTATCGGTGTATCAAAAACGAGACCCGAGCACAAGCGACGATCAACGATTATTTGTTTCTAAATTTGCATGGCATCAATGTGCAAGAACTGCGGTTCCAACAGGATGCTTCTCTGCCCCATACTACCAACGAAAACAGCGGTTTATTAAAAACATGATTTGGCTATTTCATTTTCATTTTCATTTCATTTACATTTATTTGTATTCTCATTCATATAAGATATATAATATACATCTTTTAACTTATTGAACAAGCTTAGGATAATTACAATTATAATGATTTATACAATCTGTGCATAATTTGAAGATGGGAGATAAAGAAAAAAAAGAGAAGAAAAAATAGGATAAAGAGAAAGAAGAAAGAAGAAAAGATAAAGGAATAGAGCATTATTAAATTAATTATTTTGTTTATAGTACTGGAAAACTTTCCTGTACTAAAAGTTTTTGTGTCGTTCGTACGCTTAATTTCCAGGGGTAAAAGATTCCAAAGCTGAATCGCTGAATATTAGGATACTTACACCTGGGAGTAATTAATTGCATGGCTCTATGATTTCTTGCAAAACGTATTTTCTCAAAAAGATAATCCGGTTTTTTGGTTGTAATAATATTGTGTAATAATAGTATGGTTCTGTATTTCATGAACGCCATTAAATTGCAGCCGGTTATTTGTTTACTGTTGTCAGAAATGTGTTCATGTCTGTTGATACAAAATGTGTAACTTGCGCAGCTATTATAGGCTACTGTGAGTTTTCTTCTAGGCTCATGGTCCATATTGGAAAATATTTCGCAACCATAAAGGATGATAGGCAATACAAAGGACTTAACAAGTTTTAACTTAAAGTAAGTTGGTAGGTAATTTGACGTGGGACTTAGTCCACGTAGTGCTCCATACATTTTTGATACAGTTTTACTTATCCGTATCCCTTTACGTTTTATGTTGCTACATCCTGCCAGCTCAACCTACCGAATCTTACCAACTTGTTGTCGATGCGATCGACTATTTAATTGACCTGTCTGACTCTACTGACGATATCTTTGTTTTCGGCGACTTTAATCTTCCTCAGCTACAGTGGATTCCATCAGACGATCAATCGTTCTTCATCGCTTCAAATGCCAACTCAGCTAAGGAATGTCTCTTCTTAGATCGCTTAACAGACTCAAGTCTATGCCAAGTCAGTGGTGTATCCAACTATATGGGCAGGCAATTTGACCTTATTTTCACAACAGATTCAATTAACTCCTCAGTCTCACTTTGTCCCCTATCTCTCTCTACAATCGACAACTACCACCCCCCCCTCCCTTCTACTTTCATTTTTTCATAACTCTTCTTTCCAGTCCACTCCTCCCACAACTCTCTCATCCTACGACTTTCATAAAGCAAACTTTCACAAAATCAGTGACTATCTTAGCAGATCCCCCTTTAACTTTCACAACCTAAGCGTAAATGATGCCTTATCCATTTTTTATAAAGAAATATTTAATTCTTTCAGCCTTTACGTTCCGTTTTCCCGCCTTAAAACATCATCTACTAGTCCTCCCTGGTATAATCGCAAGCTTCGTTCCTTACGAAACAAAAGAAACAAGTTATGGGCTGTTTTCCTACGTACCAGATCCTTGTCCGACTATTCCAACTATCTTGGTGCTTATCTTCATTTCACCGAACTTTACGATTCCCTTTACCAGCGTTACCTTAACAATGCGCAAGTCAACCTTATAAATGACCCTTAGTCCTTTTACCAATTTGTTAACTACAAAAGAAAGTCCGATGATTACCCTCCTTTCCTCTCTTTCAACAACAAGTCATCAACCGATCCACTCACCATTGCCAACCTATTTGCCAGCTTCTTTAAACAATCCTTTACCAACGACTCCTTTGTACCAGATCCATCCTATTTTCGTTACCTACTGAACTTCTCCAACGGCCCACTTCTCTCTCACATCTTGGACCCCTCCTATATCGAATATAAATTACACCAACTCAATGACGAATTTACACCCGGTCCAGATGGCCTCCCTGCCATATTTCTTAAAAAATGTTCTTCGTCCCTTTCCCTTGCCCTTTCTGATCTCTTTCGTCTGTCCCTTTCACAAGGAGAATTTCCTCAGGTTTGGAAAACCTCCTTTCTAACCCCGATCCACAAAAAGGGATCAAAGAACGAAATAACAAACTATCGTCCAATCGCTAAACTCTCCCATATACCCAAACTCCTCGAAAGTATTTTGTATGAAGCTCTAAGTTTCCAATGCAAATCACTTATTTCCCCTAGACAACATGGCTTCCTAAAGGGTAGGTCAACCACCACAAATCTCGTTGAATTCGTATCCTTTGCCATCTCTGCCCTAGAGAACGGCAACGAAGTCGATGTATTGGGTCTACAAGTAAGTTTCCAGCGCTTTTTTTCCAAAATTTGAAGTATTATTATGAAAACATAGTTACAATGCTTTATTCAAAGTATTGTCCATCGGAAGCTACAACTTTCCCCCATCTTTTTGGCAATTTATGAATTCTGGACCAAAAAAGTTTCTCGTCTTTCGAGCCCAAGAACGTATCGAGCCAATTTTTGATTTCCTCTACTGAGCTGAAGCGTGTTCCCGTAAGAGCGTTCTGCATCGAACGAAACAAGTGGTAGTCAGATGGTGCCAAGTCTGGACTGTAAGGCGGGTGAGGCAGAATTTCCCATCCACTATTGTCCAAATAGTTTTTCACCGAAACCGCAACATGTGCCCGAGCGTTGTCGTGATGAAAAATGACGGACTCATGCCTGATCTCATATTCTGGCCGTTTTTCTTTTAATGCCCGATTCAAACGAATTAGTTGGGTTCGATATAATGATCCTTTGATGGTTTCACCACTCGGAAGCAGTTCGTAGTATACGAAACCCTTTTGATCCCGCCATATGCAGAGCATGACCTTATTCACGTGAATATTTCGTTTCGGCGTCGATTGGGCGGGCTCGCCGGGCTTTGTATACGATTTTCTGCGTTTAGGATTATCATAATAAATCTATTTCTCATCACCAGTGACAATACGATGCAAAAATGATTTATTTTTATACCGCTGCAGTAACATTTCGGACATGCAAAATCGCTGTTCGACGTCTCTTGGCTTCAATTCGTACGGCACCCAGTTTCCAACCTTTTGAATGAATCCCAGTGCTTTTAGGCTCAGGGAAACGGCTTGTTGCGTGACGCCCAATGATGCAACAAGTTCTTCTTGAATCTGACACGGATCCTCATCCAGTAAAGAGTCCAATTCCTCGTCTTCAAAACTTTTCGGCTTTCCGGGGCGAAATCAGCACTTTTGAACCGTTTGAACCACTCGCGACACGTCGATTCACCAATACATTCCGCCCCATAAGTTTCCGAATGCAAACGATAGGCCTCAGCCGCACTTTTCTTCATATTAAAGAATAAAAGCAGCGCTTTACCGCAAATGACGTTTATTTGGCTGGAAACTTGCCATGATTTTGCACGATAAAATGTACGACACCGATAGAACTGCTCAAATATAACGCTGCAAAGTTGTTGACAGATACAAAACCTACAAATAAAACACATAGGGTCTGACATTTCTGCCCGGGATCCACTGGTGGCGCCATCTCTGACAAACGCTGGAAACTTACTTGTAGACCCAATATTTATTAAACAATTATAGAATGGCGCTATTCAGATATTCAACCTGAAAACTGGTATTGTTCGTGCTATAAATGGGCCACCAATACAAACGACGACATTCAGCAAAAAGCTCTTCCAAGTTGATATGAGAATACTGATATGATGAAGGAATTGCATCTATTGCTGTGAAAATCATGTCGTGATGGGAAAAAGAAGGAGCAGGAAGTTGGTTATAGTGCATTACCAAACTGGGATGAGAAACCAAAACAAAGTCTGATAGAGAAGGCATACAATTGGGTGCAAAATGAGTTGGTTGATTGGAATTTACAAAGGTTAAATTGAGTGCTTCTATCATTTCTCGAGCTGTTCGATTGTCATTCCCTAAGATGTTTAGATTAAAGTCCCCACAGATAACGATTTTGGAGTGTAGCGGAGCTAATTCCTCAAATACATCCCTTATGAGTGCATAATTGGCTACATCGGATGCCATGTATACACAACCAAGCAACATTTTATCCGCAAATAAACACATATTCCACAAGCTCACTCCTTGCCGATTTTTTTACGACATGAAACGTATAATTCTTATTATTTTTAATGTAAATGGCGACCCCTCTGCCTCCTTTACGCCGCCTATCATGAGTCATTTCAAGAAATGGATCCGTCAATTGACCACCAAGGTCGCGCAATTTGACGTCATGGGATTATTTTCTATGGGGCTACGTCAATTCACTAGTTTATGCCGATAAAACAGACGATTGACGCTTTGGAGCAAAACATTGTTGGAGTAATACGCGATATACTCGTACCATACGCCCTCAATTACATGAAAATTGGACCGCTTTGTACGAGGTAGTCGTAGTGGACTTATGCCCGAAACTATTTCCAAATATTAAATGACTTGAAATACTCTTTCGCATGAATTTAATAAATCGTCATCAAATTAATTTGTGTGTGTTTTATTTAAACAAAAATATCTGAATCATGATCTACTATAGTTTAGTTTAGTGTTTGGTACTTATTTGTTTAAAATTAAGCTCGTTGTCGTAATAAATTTTATCTTGACAAAGTGGGAACTCTGCTACAATTTTGAATCATACTACTACTAGGTACGAAGAATGGCTGGCAGCAGTATGTTTTCAATTACCTCGCAGTGTTCAGTCTGGGTGGCGGTGAATTCTTCCTTTCTCTTCATTTTGTTTTTTTTTTCTTTTTTTTTTTTTATTTCATTTTCATTCATGCAACACAAATGCTTTTAGTGTTCCGTGCGGCCCAAGTGTAACGACTCTCCAACTGTGTAAGGACAAAGCCAGCCCTTTGACATATTACCACAGCAATAGCAACGCAAGCAACACTTGAATATTGTGCGCGTGTACCCAATGCACAAATACTAGGCCACAACACACAAACACATACAACACAGCAATAAGAGAGGGTTGAGGAACTCCATTTAGGAACATCAGGTGATGCCTGCAGGCCGAATTGCAACATGTATCCCTTAAGCACTTGAATGCTTCTACGTCGCAATAAAATAAATTGACTAGAGAAGGGAGCAGCTTCATCGCGTAGAGTTCAGCAGAGGAGGATAAATCTGGGGAAGAGCATTTCAATTGTGGATTAATCCGACCTCGTGCATCTGCTTCGTCCTACGGATACCAGATACGAATACGGCAGAAAAAGAAACAGAAACAGAAACAGACACAACCAATTGATTCGTTTATGATAAATTGCTTGGGTGCGGGCAACAGTGGTGGCACAAAATAAGTGGGCACTTGAGTAGTCATCATTTAGAAAAAAAAATACACACACACACACACCCCTCCAAACACACTGAAAAAAGGCATGTCTCCGGCTAAGTGGTCTTAAATCATAAAGAATTTAAATTTAAATGCCTTTAATCGAGAAAGAATTTTTAAATGCGTGTACTGCGCATGGTAATGATTGAGAAAGTGAAAGCTTTATGAACTGACTTCTTGAGAACCCCAAAGACGAAGTATGCCGAGAGAATTCTTGAAGGTCCAGAGGACTTCTTGTAAGCTATTCTTTCAGAACTTTCAACGATTAAACTTAATGAGCCGTGCTTGCAAAATTATCCACAAGATCGACATACATATGTATGATTACAAAGCCTATTTCTCCTCACCAAATGAAGGAGTGTCAAATCAAAGACGAACATGTGGTATGGCTTAATCTGTTAAGAGACTATGAAACTCAGACAAAAGAATTTTCTGCCGTAGAGATCAAAGAGCCAGAAATAGCCGCAAAATCCATCTCAAGCGCAGGAAGCTACTCTATGCCGAATTAGCAACAGCAAAATGTTGCTCCTTTGTCAAAAACAATAGGAATTCTGCCTCATCCTCCATCCAAAAGTTCGTTTACAATGCAATTCCAACTGCCAGGTATTCGGGCAAGACAAATCTGACCACTGCGCCCTTTGCACCCAGGTACGTAAGTAGGTAAAAGTGGCTGTTTGAAAGACCAACCCACCCTTGTGAGGACACGTGGATCTGTGATCCTCTTACTCATGGAACCAATTTGAGCTAATGATGATGCGTAGGAGACTGTTAACGTCTATATTCTTTAGATCGCTTAAGTCATTGTAGAATAAAGCTCCTAAGTGAGGTTTTCTTCTTTGGGAGAGAGCTGGACATGCACAGAGTAGGTGGAGGATTATCTCCTCTTCCGCCTCTTGCATGCTTGCCTAAAAGAGATGTTTCCTATTTAGAAAGATCAGACTCTTAGAGCAGCTTTGGCCAGATCTGTTTGGTCGCTAGACATATTGGTCCAATAGTCCATCATACCTATGCACGTAGCGATAGGTATACCTATGAGCCTACACTTTTCCGGTAGAATAGATAGAATGGTTCCAATTTTGGCGAGTTCGTCGGCCCTACAATTCCCTTGAATGTCTCTGTTGCCCTTCACCCAACAAAGGTGAAGATTGAACTGCTCTGCCATCTCCCTAAGAGATGATCGGCATTCAATGGTGGTTTTAGAATTTAAAGAGACTGAGCCCAGGGACTTGATAGCGGGCTGACTATCCCAAAAAAATGCGGATATCCTTTGCAGATATCACGAATTTCTTCATCCATGACAGAGCTATCATGCTACAGTGATTTGGAAGACGGAAGAAGAGACCGAGATTTAGCTTAACTGAAAAAACACCGCTACCAACCTCGCTATCGGTTTTAGATCCATCTGTGTAAAAGTGGATTGACTTGCCATCCATGAAGGCATATTCCCCACAGAAGGATCTTGAAGGGAAGCTTGCATGAAAGTCTTTGTCAAACCAAAGTTAAGGTATGATGTAATCGATGTTCTCTGTGAGGATTCCTAATGTATTAAGAATGTTAGCGAGGCAAAATGAATTATTTGTCCATTGTGAAGTCTCTTTAAGGCGAATAGCTGCAGGCGTAGCTACTACTGAAAATATCGAGGAGTGTCAAATGAAACAGAATATCCAGTGCCGCGGAGGGAGTAGAGCGTAGGGCTCCGTTTATGTATAAACAAGCTCTTCTTTAGACTCTGCTTAGTTTGCTGCAGTTGATTGCATTGTTTAAGGTCCACCACCAGACAACAACCCCGTAGGTGAGTATCGGTCCCCCCCGTTTGTTCCCAGTAGCTTGCTTCTTTTGCAGGATAATAAAGTTACTTCAGCTTCCTTAGATCCTTCTTCAATGTTAGGTTTCCAGTTTAGTTTCCTGTCAGATATTTTGCTGTATCGGAAAAGACCAAACTGGTACCGTTTATTGAGGGAGGGTCAACAGTCGGAATTTTATATTTCCTGTAATATAGGACAAGATCAGTTTTATGGGGGCTACCAGCCGCTTCCAGGTATATCAGCAGTTCATTAACCACTAAGTTCCAGAGATGTGGAGAAAGGACACCGCCTCTCGGCGTACCTCCACTGACAAACCTTTTAGCAGAAGCCGCAACCAGTTTGGAAGTGATTATTCTGCTATTTTGCATAAGGTTGATCAACTCCCCAAGCGAGTCGTATACCTGCAGAGTTGACAGCGTATTCGTGAAGGCGCCCTCTATGACTAGGAAAGCGACCATGTGGCTAGTCAGGGAATGCAGAGCCGTTTCCACCGACTTTCCTTTGCAGTTGACATGTTGAGCCGTTGACAAAAGTCTTGGATCAATTTTAGCACGTATATGGATACCAATCAGTCGTTTTAAAGTTTTCAGGAGGAAAGATGATAGCTCTGAGCTCGTTTGGGACAACATGAGAACATTTTCCGCCTTTGGGAATGAAAACTACATTGACTTCTCTCCATGACAGTGGAATATGGATCAGTTCTCCACAGCTTCTCATGATATTCTCTAGCGTAGGCAGGATAACATCTGAGGACCTTTGTAACTCAGCAGGTATTATACGTCCGGACCAGCAGGCTTGTATGGCTTGAAGCTATGCAGGGCCCAAAGCAGTTTGTCTCTTGTAATCAGACCATGAATTTTGGTCACGGTTGCAGAAGTCCTGTTTGGGTTGCTACTGGCCGCACCCAGCTCAATGGCATTTCTTTCCCAACACTTGAACGCGTCGACTATTTCTGTTGAAAAAACTAGTTCTAGCACTCGAGTGATACATGAATCTGCTCGTCCAGATGAGAGATTTCACCTTTTTCATCTTTTCGAAAAGAAGTTCCTAATTAATGCGAATCTTCTGTTTCCACCTAAAGTTTAATTGCTCTTACATCCGTTCTTTCCAAGGTCATGGAGACAGCGCTTATGTCAGCTCATGAAATATCTTGAAGCACGTAGTGCAGTTCGTCTTATGGAAAAGTTGAACCAAAATCTATACCAATCTGGCGAAAGGAAGATAGTTGCACTTGATATTTCTAAGGCATGTGACACAGTTTAGCATCAGGCTCTTTTGTCGAAAATGCGAGCACTTGGGATCGATGAATCTACTCTTCAATAGATTAGAAATAACCCTTCGGAACATTAAAATCAAGTTGTCTTGGATTGTTTCAAGTCGGATATCCAAAAATTAAATGCTGGTGTGCCTCAGGTTTCTGTTCTGTCTCCGACACTCTTTTTTTATTTTCATTCAAGCCTGGCACTTGTTATCTAATGGATCCCATTTACGTTTCTGTATTCACGTCCATATTCTAGAACTACCTTCTTGTGGAAGGTGTCCAAAATCCTAGGATTCTAAAAAGAACCTAGGTGAGACGTCGAACTATGCGCCAAGGACTTCAAATGCTTAGACAGAATGGAGGTTACCCCACAGGATTCTATTCCAGGTGGTACTTGCAGTTGCGATAATTCAATCGTGGTCTTCTAGATCGTGGCTGGGGCAAGGATTTGAGGCTCCAACTACGAGTAGAATACCCCCAATTTAGGTGGTGACCCAGGAGAGGCTAGATGTTCCGATTCTGATGACACCTGCGACTTTTTCCGACACGTTCGGTAGATTGGGCTCCAGCCATGGAGGAGCTTAGTCTGCTGCAGTTGAACTCCCAGAATTAAAATAAACTAAAAATTAGCCGGCAGAAGCAAAACCAAAAAGAAGAAAACGAGCCCGACCCATAAAGACGGTGGTTTGATCGGTTGCGATACAAACCAAAACAAAGAAGCAGGAAAAATTTGCAAAAGCATTTGCGTCAACATTTGCCAAAAGATGATGACAGTGACTGGGTGGATAGTGACGTCGAACAGCTTTCTAACAAACGACTATGACCCGAAACATATAACAGATGATTCCGCAGAAGCTTGGAAAACATGCGACGGAGTGAATTCAAGAAGAAACTAGAAGGAAACGGCTAACTAACAGATCCTGCTATTATCGAAGAAAAGTTACAAAAACTCAATTATGAATTTTTACCTGGGCCAGATAGGCTCTCCGCAATATTTCTCAAAAAGTATGCCTCCAATCTTTCACACCCACTTTGCTCCCCATGTCATCTATCTCTCATACAAGGGAGATTTCCCCAAGTTTGGAAGACCTCTTTCATAATCCCGGTCCGCAAAACAGAATCAAAGAATGAATTAACAAAATGACATACCTTAAATGTTTGAAAATATTTTTTATAAGGTGCTAAGCTTTCAGTGCAAGTCTCTTATTATATAGCGCTCAGTCAGCATTGATTTGAATTTGTATCCTTTGCACTTTCAGGCCTAGAAAATGGCAATGAAATGAATGTCATTGCTACAGACTTTGCTAAGAACTTCGATAAAATATCTCATCAATTGATCCTTTTTAAATTGTTCTCCCTCGGTTTTGATTGTTAAAATGGCATTTTATTGTTAAAATAGATATCTTCTTATCTGGAGAACCGTTATTATAGCGTGCGCTATAGGTCAGCCCTTCCAACCACGTTTTTAGCCACTTCTGGTGTACCACAAGGCAGACATCTAGATCCCCTTGTTTTAGTTTAACTTCAAGCGATCTTGAGAGGATTATTAAATAATGCTCCTCCATTTACGCCGACGATACTAGCTGACGATCGGTAGATTTTCAACTTCCTTACGGCTTAATGTCTCCAAATGTCAATCTATGACTTTGTCACGTAAGTCTAATCAATTTCCTCCTGGACTTTATTTTCTGCATGGCCAACCTGTACCCCAGGTTCAATTCTTTCGCGGCCTTGGAATATTGTACGATAGATAGTTGGTTGTATCAAAAGATGGTCCAAATAATTTTCTAACCCCTATGCGACCAGGCCACTTTACATTACCTTTGTCCGTCCCTTTCTCGAATAAGTCGGCCAAGTGTGGTGGTCCCTCTTTCGAGAACACTCAACGGCGTTTCCTTCGATTTGTTGTTCTTTTATTTTACCTCCCTATCGGGACCGCCCCAAACTTCTTAATCTGAATACCCCTGACAAACGCAGAGACGTAACTGACATTCTCTTCATTCGTCTCTGCTCTCTGCTGCTCTCTGGTTCGGTGGATTTAACCACCCTTTACAACTCTATTCTTTTAACGCTAACCCACGTAATTTACGACGTCCTCGTCTCTTCAATATTCCAACACATCCCACCTCTTATGGTTCTCCCGTGTATTCGAAAGGTCAACGCAAACCTCTTCATTTTTGATTTCAACCTGAGCACTTCTCGTCTCAAAGTACAATAGATCTCCTTCATCATTCCCTTGATCCCTAATTCTTAGTTTTTGTTAGTTTTTACGTCCTAGTTTTTACTCAACGTGTCATCAGCGACGCCTCAACTGATGTGCTGGGTTTCACCCGACTACCACCAAGGAATCACCTGTTTGACGAAGAATGCCGGCAAACACGTGTAGCTAAACAAGAAGCCTACAAAGCGGCACTGCAACGAACGACGAGAGCTGCTCGTGAGCCCTGGGAGCAGAAGGGACGGGAAGAATATCGGCTTCTCCGGGAGAAGAAAAAAGTGCAAGGAAAGTACACGATCAAAGATATTGAGAGGTTGTACTCCAGGAATAACGTACGCAAGTTTTACTAACAAGTAAAAAGGACGTGTCAAGACCTATAGAGATGAATAAGGAATCCTTGTAGTGGAGTCCCACTTAGTGCTGGGAATATTGAACAACTTTTTCTGCAGACTGTAGAAAATATTGCATAGTCCATTCAACTTGGACGATTATAGCCAAAACTTCCGTCCATCTGACCAGAACGCAGTAAGGATAGCAATATCTTAGGTAAAATTCAACAAACCAGCTGGACCTGACGACATGCAGGCCGAGGTATGACTTTGTGGAGGGCATGCACCAACTCATTTCTCAGATCTGGTCAGAATAGTGTAGGAATGATGAATGGAATCCCAGACTTCTCAACTGCGCCAACTATAGAGGTATAAGTCTCGTCGACATCGTATATAAAATCTTACCTGCCATATTGCGGTGATCGTCTGAAACCCTTCGCCAACAATATAATTGGCGCTTATCAGTGTGGTTTCAGAAAAGGAAATTCCACAATCGTCCAAATCTTCACACTCTGGCAGATCCTGAAAAAAACTCAAGAAGTTCAAATAGATGCCCACTATCTTTTCATTGATGCTAAGGCCACATACGGTACCATTTATAGAAACGAGCTATATAAAGTTTTGGCATCCATGCCAAACTCCTTCGTCTGTGAATGATGACTGAGAACGTTTATCAAAGTCGGTAATGAGATAACTGAGACCTTCGAGGTCAGAAAAGGTTTTAAATAATTTACCATCATACCTGAAAGAATTGTTCGGAACTCACAAGCGAATACTGGAGGCACAATCCTTCAAAAGCATGTGCAACTACTAACTTACGCCGATGATATCGACCTAATTGGGAGATCTCAGACGGCTGTCAGCGGTGCGTTCTCCAGTACTGAAATAACAGCTGCCGAAATTGGTTTTGAACAGGATGTCACAATCTACAGCTATAATTTCGAAGTAGTAAAGGACCTTGTCTGTTTTGGATCTACTATGAGTTCTGTCAATATCAGCAGAAACAAAACGACAACGAACTATACGAGCTGTACAGCAACATCGACCTAGTTAGAAAACTGCGCATCAGTCGCCTGAGGTGGCTAGCACATGTAGAGAGAATGGACACCAATGACACCGGAGGTTCAACGACTTGGAGTGCGCAACTGGAGGCAGTTAGCAAAAGACCGGAATAACTGGAAATTCTTGTTAGTTAAGGCCCAGCTTCACCCCGAATTGTAAGCAAATTTTAAGTTAGATTAAGCTTGTACATATTATGAGAAGTAAATGAGACCCTCAGCCCCTACCAAAAATTAAAATTAAAATTAACGAATTCGTAAACCTTGTAACGGAACCCGGATGTGCAAAAATCGAATAACAGACTTGTATCCGAGTAGCCCACCTACTAACTTTCCCCACTCTTATAACCTAAAATAATAAGACCTTTTGAGTCAATCCAGGCAGGATAGTAGCTGCAGTGTTCAGCCTCCTTGCAGCTCAGGTATGATCAACCACCCGGTGGCTCATCGGATGGGAATGGGAACTTGCCACAAGGTCTGAACAGGAGTTACATTATTATTTACATGCCTGAAAACAAATTATTAAAAAGAAACAACTGTCATCGTAACTAGAAAATAGCAACAAAATTGGATTGCGAGGTCCGGGTTTCCTTCAATTTACTATTCACACTTATCCATAGAGAGAATGAGAGGAAGAGGAAGATTAAAAGTCTCCTGGAGCTGACCCACCCCTGGCTTATTAAGGTATATACAACACCCATGATGATCGTGGCGCTTTGTTTGCGACGACGCCTAAAGTTAAGGCAGTATCTAACCTAAAAATATTGTATACCCTTACTTCAGTCGCTATCCTAACATTCTTTCACAACTTTCGCAATCATCCGGTAACATTCTCCGTAACATAATGATCTCTAAACAATCGAAAAAAAAAAAAACTGATTCAAGATGTAATATGAAATAATAAAGATACTCTTTCGTTTATTTCCATAAAAAATAGTCCAAAGGCGTCACGATCCAGCCGGTCAATTCGCCGGTCCAAAACGAGATATAAATTGTTCACCGAACTCATTTCTCAAGTGGTCCATCGATTCGCGTGCTATGTGGCATGTAGCGCCGTTTTGCTGGAACCAAATGTCAACTAAGTTCAGCTCGTGTCACGTCGGAGCATAAACCGCACCAAACAATGCATGTTCCGAGTGTATTGGCAGCTCTTGTATTACCTGAGGTTGCTCATCGGACTAAATACGGCAATTTTGCCTATTAACATACTCATTCCACCATAAATGAGCTTCGTCGGTTAAGGCAATTTTTCGATAAAAGAGCGGATCTTCCTCCAGTTTTCCTAAGGCTCACTCACTAAAAAGTGGACGCTGGTTGTCCAGCTTCAGTTCTTACACGAGCTGTATTTTGTAAGGTTTTAGACCAAGATTCTTGCGTAACATCTTTCACGTAGTAGTCGAGTACGATTAACACAATCCCAACTACTGCGAACGACGACGAATGGACAAATCCCGGTCTGCATTAACACTGGCGGATACAGCGGCAATATTTTCCTCTGTACGCATTCTGCGCCTACGAGCCGGTCGCTTGAATAGCGTGAAATTGGTGCGAAATTTGGTCACTATGGCTTGAATTGCTTGCTCAGTAGATTTCACTTAATGTAATGATTATTGAATCCTCCGTTTCTTGTTCCTCTAATAACACCGTTTATTATACAATTTTCCCCGATCTAACAAATTAAATTTATCCAATTGCCGGAAAAACGCAAACCAATTCAATTGAAAAAAAAACCGAGCCACACTGTCGGTGGTTGGGATTCATGTGACGATCTGTCATCTAGATTTCCTGGGGAACAGAAAATTCCCTGAGGGGAAATTTGTAATGGCAGCAATATTGTTTTGCTGAACCAAGTGGCTGCTCAGCTGGGCTGGGTTCAGGGACAGCGAAATTTTAAAATACCAATAGTTGTTAGGCGCCATGCACTTTTTGCTCCGAGTGGAAGTGAAAAACCATATACTACAAATAAGTCGGAAGAAATGCCGGGAGAAAAAAATAACTTAATTCGTGAGGTTTGCTAAGAGATGGCGTAACTTGTATTGTTCCATTGGAACATGCGTTGGAAAGCTACTGTCATTGTACGTCATTTCAGTATATGTCATTCATTTGAAGCGTAAACAACAATAATTTTTTTTTCACTCAAATATGTCGAACTTTGTGCCTGAAAAAGTGTTTTTGCGGGGAGTTCTTCTTCATTACTTTAATATGAAGAAAACTGCTGCCAAAAGTCATCGTATTTTGGTGGAAGTTTATGGTGAACATGCGCTAGCTGAGCGAATGTGCCAAAAGTGGTTTGCACGATTTAAAAGTGGTGATTTTGGCTTGGAAGACGATGAACGTCCTGGGCTGCCAAAAAAGTTTGAAGATGAAGAACTGGAAGCATTACTCTATGAAGATTGTTGCCAAACACAAGAAGAGCTCGCAGAATCTTTGGGTGTCACTCAAGCAGCCATTTCAAAACGTTTAAAAGCAGATGGATATATTCAAAAGCAAGGAAATCGGGTTCCACATGAACTCAAGCCGCGAGACATCGAAAGGCGGTTTTGCATGTCCGAAATGCTGCTGGAACGCCACAAAAGGAAGTCATTTTTGCATCGGATTGTTACTGGTGATGAAAAATGGAACCCCAAGCGCAAAAAATCATATGTGAAACCCGGCCAACCAGCCAACCAACCAAATCAACGGCAAAGCCGAATATCCATGGCGCGAAGGTAATGCTCTGTATTTGGTGGGATCAGATGGATGTGCTGTATTATGAGCGGCTAAAACCGGGTGAAACCATCAATGGACAACGCTACCGAACACAATTAATCCGTTTGAAGAGAGCAGTGGCCGAAAAACGCCCGGAATATGCGACCAGACACGAGGCAATAATTTTCCATCATGATAACTCGGCCCCACGTTGCTATTCCGGTTAAGAACTATTTGGAAAACAGTGGATGGGAATCTTACCCCACCCGCCTTATAGCCCAGATCTCGCCCCTTCTGACTACCATTTGTTCCGGTCGATGCAGAACGCCCTCACTGAAATACGGTTCACATCAGAGCAGAATATCAAAAATTGGCTTGATTCATTCTTGGCTGCCAAGCCGGCGCAGTTCTTTTGGGATGGTATCCACAAATTGCCAGAAAGATGGGAAAAAGTCATAGCTTCAGATGGGCAATACTTTGAATAATACTATTGTACATGTTATTCTTAAATAAACGTTCAAATTTTGAAAAAAAAACCGCACGATTTAAGTTATCTACCCAATAGACCGCTTTATTTGCAGAGTGAAGGCAAAACAAAGTATTGCGGTAGCCGTTAAGCGTTAAACGTTAAATCAAATGGCGGTACTGAAGGTACCACTAAATAGACTGAACCGCTAGTTGGAAACCTTTTTGTTTCTACAAAAAGGATTCGCCCGGGGTAAATAATACTATTTATCTTGTTCCTTGGTGTTGTTATACTCCTGTCCTGCCCGTCCTGATATCGTCCGTATTTCCTCCTTGTTCTTTTTCCTTTCCTTTATCTTGCTCCTTTTTTTTTTTGTTTTAAATTCTCGTTCTTTTTTTTTTTGTCGCTCTCCACTCTTAAACTTTTGATGGTCAACCAAGAAGTGATTAACCCTATTCCGATGATATTAGCTCGAACCGTAGGTCTGACACATACGCTCCTTCATACATCCGTTCAGACGGAAGCAACGGTCCAATTTTGGTCTTTGTGTGCAACGCTCCGCAAATTTGCTGAAGTGTGCCACGGTGCATTGGATATCCATTGCTTTCACTCTCTCATACACACTCACATTCGTGCTTCTTTCTTATTTCCCAAATCTGGGGAAATTTCCTCCAAGATTGCGATTTCCCTTTGGCCCTGGCTAATATTTCCCTTTACGATCATTCATTGGGGTTGCATTCAGTCTGAATGCAGCACCTGTCCTTCCCAAAAGATAAAACAAAAGGAAAAAGGTAATTTGCCAACAATATATGGCCTACTCGCACTTATGCATCCTAATCATTATCCGTTCCTGATAATGATCGGGTGGCGTACCGTGAGGGCGAAACAAGGAACTAATCACGAGATGGGTGCAGGAGACTGAATTCTATATAGGGAGTGCTGTCCAATGAACAACTAAATAAAAATAAAGACATCCCGGCGAATCCTCTTGTCAAGAATTAATTAAATGTGGGCCGCGCAACTAGGGGTCCATTCTTTACAACACTTTTGTTACAATTTTATTTTCTGTTTTTTTTTTTCTGTATTTAAGGTGGTGACCGTCCGTCACCAAAGAGATCATCTGTGGCAGTCCGCCTGGTTCTGTGGCTTTGTGTATTTATTATACGCAGAGGGTTCCAGACCGTCCATCTGGCTCTAGACGTACAGCGTTAGGCTTAAAGTGACCGTCCGTCACTCCACCGAGACTCCCGTCTTTTCGTCTCGTGGATCTATTGGTTGTCCCCTGAAACAAGTATAAAAGCAGAAGGACAGAGCTCAAGAGCCCACCAATTCTTCCCACTAATATATTTCTCCAAGGAGACAACGGACATAAAGTGAACGGGTGGGGCAAAAATCGGATCGGGCAGGAGAGGCCGTGATAGAGCGGAGATGCCTTCTAAGGCTAAGGAATCTACCCGATGGGAGAGACACAAGGGCAAGAGCCGACGACTTTGTGAATGGCTCTTATTCACTAAAACGTTGAACGTTGGTCTCGCGCCTTCCTCCAAATGGTTACTTCAATGGACTGTCCGTCCTACCTGCTGTGGTTGATCCTTCAAGATACTAGGACGGTGCACCAATGGCTGATGGATCCATGGCTGCCCACTACCCTTCTAGGATTTTGAAGAACCAACGGAAAAGAATGTGGGTGAGTGAGGCCGAAGGGATAGGGAGAGAGTAGGACTTGTTGTGGTAAATTCAACAAAAATCAACCTTAATTGTGTAGAATCCATAAAACATAGTGTTTCTTAAGCAAAGTTACACTAGAAAGCAGAAAGTTACCTCAGATTTTCTCCATCACCGATAGATTTTTTGCTATACAGTATTGTGTTTTATGCTGAATCTAAATCTATATCAATTTGTTTGTCATGTTACATTTACTTCAAAATGTTTTTACGGATGTCTTGCGGCGATATTTTACCCCTGTGGCATCTCGGAGTAATGTCCAGCAGAAATCAGCAAGCATAGTAGGACTCCATTTGCCTTGGCATCGCTTTTCCATTGTTGGGATGTTCTGGTGGAACCTTTCTTCACCGTTGTCGCTTACTGCACATAAATTCTCTGAGATGAGCATCCAGAAAGTGAAGTTTTAATGACATGTTACATCCCATTTCCTTGTAAGCACTAAGCCACTAATTCAGTTACAAGATCTCTGTAGTTTTCGGCTTTCACATTTCCAAGAAAATCTGTCACAACATTTTCAAAAGCTCTCCATGCTCTTAGTTCAATATCAGTTAGCATGTTGTCAAATTGACTATTTTTCAAAAGTTTCCATATTTGTGGTCCAACAAATATGCCGTCTTTGATTTTTTGCCTCACTAATTTTCGGAAATTTCTCTTTCAGATACCGGTAGAGGGTCCAATCTAGAGCTTTAACGAAATTCTTCATTAAGTTCAATTTGATATGGAGCGGTGGTAGAAATACGTGTTTAGGATCAACCAGTGGTTAGTACTCGACGTAGTGCGCATTCTTTTTGTACATAATGACGACTTCTTGCACGTTGCTGATGGTTCATTTTCGACTAACAGCAAGTCACCTATGTTGTAACATGTAAGTCGAGCATGGTGTTCGTCGTAGCGTCATTTGTCTATTTCGCGTTGCGTATTGGTTTTATCAGCTGCGTAGGGCTAGAACTAACTTGTTCTGGAGGATATCTCTCGGTCGGAAGCCGTACAATAACTCTGAAGATGTTCAGCCCGTTGTTTTATTTCGCATCGAATTAATAGACAACTGCACTCGAGATATCTGCTCGTCCGATATTTTGTTTTCTTTGGAAGCCTGTTAACTCGTGTAGTTCTGACCGCATTTAGTATGTGTTTCACGTCGTTAGCTTGGCAAAACCGTTTAAGCTGTTCCACGGTCGGTTACAATGCGCGTCATATTTCGTTTAAGATGTTGATGACGTGCTTTATCGCTGTGCTCTTTACAATTTGATAACGAAACATTTTGTAAAAGCGTCCACAATGACCAAAATATTCTCGTTGCGTTTTGAACTTTTCGGGAATGGTCCCAAATGATCCTTGTGAATGGTATGGAACGGTACTGGTATAATAGCGTCATATTGATATTCACCTTCGTGCCTCCCGCCGGGTGCCTTGTTAAATGCGCCATCGGTGTACTATTTGAGATAAGATTTTACGAAATTTCTCATTCGGAAAACTGTTTCTGTAAACCGTTGAGCGTTTTCTCATTGTCCAAAATATCCTACGTTATCGTGTTGTCCTTGAACCACTACACTCTGCCGTTTTCGATTATCGAATTCATTTGATCGATTATCTCGCAGATTTTCTTGATTTGGAGCTGCATAGAGCACAACTAATCACCTTCGCTAACAGTTGTTTTGGCGATTCGTAGCGATCCTGTTTCGAGTCCGTGTGCTGCTTTTATGGTGCTCGACTTAGTGCGTCCACGTGCTCCATACGCTGTCCTGCTCGATGCTCAGTCTTCACGTCGAAGTCTGGGATACGTAGCCACCATCTCGCAATTCGCGGAATCAGTTCCTTTTTCCGCATTGTCATTTTAATCGCGCTGCAGTCGGTTGCCACGGTGACTTCCTTACCATAAACGTAATATCGGAAACCCTCCAATGTTTCCACCACAGCCAGGGCTTCTAATTCATAACAATGATAGTTACATTCATCATTGGTAGTCGATCGGCTGTAGAATGCTACCGGTTTCCATGTGTCATTTTCTTTCTCTAATAATACGCCGGCAATTCCGATAGAGCTAGCGTCCGTGTAAATTTGATTTTCGCTGTTGGTTTTGTAGGCAACTAGTACAGGACTTGTTGTAAGCCTCGGTTTTAACTTCTCGAAAGCTTTATTTTGGAGATCGTCCCACCTGAAATGGCAATCTTTTTTAAGTGAGCGTCGCAATGGATCGGAGATTAAGGCGTATGCGGGGACGAACTTTCGAAAATAGCTGCTTAACCCCAAAAATCGTCGCACTTCGGTTGTGTTTGTTGGCCTTGGGAATTCGTGAATTGCGGCTGGTTTAGCATCACTTGGACTTAATCCGCAGGATGTAGTTTATGATCAAAATTCGCATTTTTTTAAATTTAGCGTCAAGTTGAGGCCACGCAATTCATATAGGACTAGTCGTAACTTTTCAAACATCTCGTTAATGTCGTTGCTACCTACTACTATGTCGTCCATGTAATGAAACATATCTCCAAACCGCATCCTTTCCCGGATAAGCGCGATAAGTCGTTGGAATACAGCCTGTGTATTTTTGAGGCCAAACGGCATGCGCTTGAACACATAGAGACCGTCGGGGGTTACAAATGCTGTATATTTTCGAGAATTTGCTTCAGTTTGTACCTGGTAGTATCCGCTATTCATATCGAGTACGATGAAGTAAGTAAACTGTTTCACGTCTTCTAGTCGTCCGTCAATGTTCGGTGTTTCAAAAAACCTCTTGACCATGTGCTGATTAAGTCGGCGATAATCAATGGGTAACCGATCGTTGCCATTCTTCTTCTTCACGAGTACAATCGGGCTTGCGTACTCCTCAGATACTTTCTTCGACTCCGGCAGTCAATAAGGCTTAGATCCGATTTCACGAAGATCATTTCCAGAAACATCTGGATACTCGTTTTCGTCGTCGTCTGATGGTCCGATAGGTGTGCGTTCGATGGTTTTTGTTGTGAGGACATCTATATGCTCGAATTGCTGTTCGTTGTCGTTAACTATCAACCGAACGTTGTTGTCTTTAAAAATGCCGTTTCCGAGCGTCATCATCCGTCACTTACAAATCGACGGTGAGTTGAATAATGCGCAAAAGACATTTCTTTTTTTCGTTAGTAATCATTGCTGCTATTGATTTTGGTATCATGCTGCATTGGCTGCCCGTCTCGATTAATGAAAAATATTCTGCATCATTGATCAATACACGTTTGTCATTAAAATCTTTTGCACATTCTGTTTACTACAATGTTCTGACATGCCCCTCGGATGGACTTTTTGGCAATCTCGACATCTCTGCCGACGTGGCGGTTTCGGACAAGTACTGGATATGTATCCTGCATCGGCACAGTTGTAACAAACAATTGGCTTCTTGGATGTCAATGTTTTGTTTGTGCTGTTATTTGAATTATAAGCGTCGTTACTCGCCTTGTTGACGTTTTTGTTACCATTGTCGCCATAATTACATCTCATTGTCGAATTCATTTTGTTACTTTTTGACTGACACTCTATGTATGTTTGCCAAATAATCCTCTAAAGACTCACGCATTTCTTTCATTGACTTAAAGCGTAGCGCTGCGATTGCTAATTTCAAATCACGATGCTTTAGACCCTCGCGATTGTATTTGATTACTGCAGATTCACTCAAGCGATATTCGTTGACCGATTCGTTATGTTGCCGTACTACGTTTATTATCTTAAAATGCCTGGCACTGTACTGAACTCGGCTTTTAGTGCTGCAGCAAGTTGACTGCACTGCTAATAAAACGCATTTTTCATCGCAGTCATAAGCTCGCTTTGACTTGTCCACTCTGTCGATGAACGATGAACAAAATAACGAGTCTTTCGTCGGGTCGCATTCAGGTAAAGTATCCGCTATTTCTTTGACGCTATGGATGTTTCGCGATTGATTTTGTACAGAGGATACTGACTCGCTTACCTTTCCGTGGTTAGGTTCATCACGAGCGTTTTCTGCACTTCCAGACGATGGTAGTTATCGTAATATTACATGCGACAATTGGTTTACCTCTGTCCCTTTGGTCAAAAGCTTGCTGCAAGTGCCGTATAAATTAACCATTGTGGGAACCATCAAACAAACGCGAGATTCCGGAAGAACTCTAGGCAGTCGGGACATCGATGTTTTGTTTTGACAGACCTTTGACGGACCTTTGACACCATCTATAAACCAAAGCCATCTAAGATGGTATACTTACTATCATCTTGTGATGAGAATGCTACTATCAACGAAGCTACCGGTAAACCAGAAATGATTACGTATTATAATCAAACTAAGAGCGGAGTGAACCCACTAGACCAAATGTTTTCTCTGATGTCTTGTAGCCGAAAAACAGACAGATGACCTATGGCTTTATTTTATGAAATGATAAATAATGCCTGCATAAATGCCTATATTATTTACTGTCACAATATTATTTGCAAAGGTGAAAAACCTTTAAATCGCAAGAAACTTACCATGGGACTGTCATCAGCATTTATGTACAAGCGCTTAGAAGCTCCCACTTTGAAGAGATATCTGCGAGATAATATTGCTGATATGTTGCCAAAAGATGTGCCATCTACATCACAAAACAATACCGAAGATACCGGAGAGCCAGTAGCGAAGAAACATACTTACTGCAGTTATTGCAAAGGCAAAAGGCATACGCATCATGCAAAAAATGCAATAAAGTTATTTGTCGAGAGGATAATATTGATACGAGGGAGGGTCAATAAGTCCGTATAAGACTTTTGGATTAAAACACAGATTTTTTGATAAAAAAATAATTTTATTTTTCAACGTAGTCTCCCTTGAGCTCTATACACTTTGTCCAACGCTTCTCCAATTTTTTTATCCCTTCCAAAAAAAATGATTTGTCGAGGTCCTCAAAATAGGCCTTTGTTTGCGAGATGACTTCATCATTGGAGTCAAATCTTTTTCCACCAAGCCATTTCTTCAGGTTTGGGAACAAGAAGTAGTCGCTCGGAGCCAAATCTGGAGAATAGGGTGGATGAGGGAGCAATTCATAGCCCAATTTATGGATTTTTGCCATGGCAACTGCACATGTGTGCACCCTTGCATTGTCTTGGTGGAAAAGAACTTTTTTCTTGGCCAAATGAGGTCGTTTTTTTTTTCAAATCGTCATTGAATCGGTCCAATAAGTTGGCATAATATTCCCCATTGATTGTTCTTCCCTTTTGAAGGTAGTCAATGTGGATTATCCCGCGTGCATCCCAAAAAACAGTCGCCATAACTTTATTGGCTGACAAACCCACCTTGGCCTAATTTGGCGCCGATTCACCCTTAGAAACTGTTTGACTGTTTTGACTGTTGTTTGTTCTCTGGTGTGTTGTGATGGATCCATGTTTCGTCCACGGTTACAAAACGGCGCAAAAACTCCTCCATATTGCGATTAAACAACGCCAAACCTTCCTGTGAAGTTGTTACACGATTGCGTTTGTGGTCGACTGTGAGCAAACGCGGCACCCATCTTGCGGAAAGCTTTCTCATGCCCAAGTGATCATTCAAAATTGAAACCACTGAGCCATGCGAGATCCCTACGGCTTCCACAATCTCTCGCACTTTCAATCTTCGGTCGGCCAACACCATAGCGTGAATTTTTTCGATTGTTTCGGGTGTAGAGACCTCAACTGGGCGTCCAGGACGTTCGGCATCTTCAGTGCTTGTACGGCCACAACGAAATTCAGTAAACCACTTTTTTACCATTGAAATCGATGGTGCAGAGTCCCCATAGTATTTATCAAGCTTAGCCTTGGTCTCGGTAATGGTTTTTTTTCGCAAGAAATAATGCTTAATAAGCACACGAAATTCACTTTTTTCCATTTTCTCCTCAAATTAGTGAGTAGTCTGATAAAAATAGCTGTCAAACACAAACTAACTGACGCAGCAAGTTTAAATTTTGACAGGAGTCAACTGACAGATGTCTGTTGACAGCAACAGTGTTGCTGTTTCAGTAAAGAGGTCAGAAATTCAAAATTCAAATTCACGGACTTATTGACCCGCCCTCGTATTTACCAAAGCTGTTTCTGACTGAATTTTATTTAACCGTTCCTAATATAAGTATGTAAAATGTCCGTATATTATCTTCATACTACAAAAGTATGATTATTTTTGTAAAAAATAACTTTTATAACGAAAAGACAATTTTTTTAAGGTTTTTTATAATTTATAGAAGTGGTTTAAGTTTTTTTTTTTTTTTTTATAAAAAAATATATATATTAATAACTTATGTGTTGTTTTTAATTTTTTTTATATACAATAAGGGAAATTTTATTCAGTATAATGAATATTGCGACACACAGCCAGGTAAAAAATATGGGTCAATTTGACGTACATAAAAATATGATTATCTTTCTAGGGTTAAGTGCCACTATAAATAATTGAAGCTGGTTTTTCTATCTGCAATATTAGTATTATTTTGTGATTTTGATGACAATAGATCCTTTTCTCCATGAAAAATAAACAATTGTTTATTTATGAAATTCATCGATTGCTTGTAAAAGTTATTCCCTCACTCTCAGGTTTTTAAAATACCCTCATAATTCGACTAAAACACGTTTAATTTGGGGACCAAAATCATCAAAAAAAAAAAAAAAATACAAATTCATTTCAATACTTTTTATTAATTTATTTCAACCGAATTTCGAGATTTCGTGAGAACTACCCAAAAATGTAATTGAATAAAGTAATATTTCAAAAAAAAAAAAACCAATAATGAACTTAATTTTATTTGAAAACGTTATTAATAATGAATGTACTCGTAATTAACTTCAAAAAAATATGTGTTAATGTCCATAGAAAAAAAGTTAGAACAGAAAGATGAGCAAGAAATTTGTGTGGACACAGAAATAGCACAAAACTTGATTTCTGAAAATAAATTAAGAAATATTCAAAAAATAATTTAAAATGTTTTTGTTTTGTCTTTTACTTCTTAGTATTTTGTACGATAGCATATAGAATTTTCTTTTACTGCCTCACATCTTAGCCCCATGCTCTCAACGAGCTTCTAACATCTGGACAGAATATCAAGCTTCTCTTGTGCCATCCCAGAGTTCTTCCTCATTTTTGAAGTTTTGTTGCCCAATTTTTAATTTAATGTTATTCCAGAAATTTTCCATTGGGTTAAGGGTCGGGACTTTGTGCTGGCCAATGCAACACATGGATATTTTCTTGGGAGAACCAATCCTTCACTATTTTGGCGGAGTCTTTCGGATCATTATCTTCCACGAATATCCAATTAACTGGCATAAACTCAGGTGTATAGGGGTCCATCGTATTTTGTAATATATCTAAGTATTGAAATTTATCCTTTTTGTCATTATTTTTACAAGTGGTTCCACTTCATGCCAGGAAAAAGCACTCCAGACCATCCAGACCATTCCTTCCAGCATGCTTAATGTTTTTTGAATATATCTGGGATTCAAAGCTTGCCCTTTTGGAAGATGGATAATTATCCTGCCATCTGGCAAAATTCTATTTACCTTAGTTTCGTCACCCCATACTTCTGTCAAAGTATCGAAAATGATAACGGTACATTTGTTAACAGCACCATAGGAGTAAATAGTATCATAAGCAAAAGTAGGACTCATTTAAATTATATGATAAAAAATGTACACATACCGTCGTATGTATGGTAAGACCTGGGGCTTATCCCCAGAGGCCACTCATTGGATATACACAATCATCACAAAACAAAAGAGAAATCTGCCATGTAAAAGCTGCAGCGGCTATAAAGACTTTCATGCATCGGCAACACCGGCGGAATGCATACATGCCCCACAGCAGCTATATATTGGGTCTACAAGTAAGTTTCCAGCGTTTGTCAGAGATGGCGCCACCAGTGGATCCCGGGCAGAAATGTCAGACCCCATGTGTTTTATTTGTAGGTTTTGTATCTGTCAACAACTTTGCAGCGTTATATTTGAGCAGTTCTATCGGTGTCGTACATTTTATCGGGCAAAATCATGGCAAGTTTCCAGCCAAATAAGCGTCATTTGCGAGAAGCGCTGCTTTTATTCTTTAATATGAAGAAAAGTGCGGCTGAGGCCTATCGTTTGCTTTCGGAAACTTATGGGGCGGAATGTATTGGTGAATCGACGTGCCGCGAGTGGTTCAAACGGTTCAAAAGTGCTGATTTTGGAGTTGAAGACAAAGATCGAAGACGAGGAATTGGACGCTTTACTGGATGAGGATCCGTGTCAGATTCAAGAAGAACTTGTTGCATCATTGGGCGTCACGCAACAAGCCGTTTCCCTGAGCCTAAAAGCACTGGGATTCATTCAAAAGGATGGAAACTGGGTGCCGTACGAATTGAAGCCAAGAGACGTCGAACGGCGATTTTGCATGTCCGAAATGTTACTGCAGCGGTATAAAAATAAATCATTTTTGCATCGTATTGTCATTGGTGATGAGAAATGGATTTATTATGATAATCCTAAACGCAGAAAATCGTATATAAAGCCCGGCGAGCCCGCCCAATCGACGCCGAAACGAAATATTCACGTGAATAAGGTCATGCTCTGCATATGGTGGGATCAAAAGGGTGTCGTATATTGCGAACTGCTTCCGAGTGGTGAAACCATCAAAGGACCATTATATCGAACCCAACTAATTCGTTTGAAGCGGACATTAAAAGAAAAACGGCCAGAATATGAGACCAGGCATGAGTCCGTCATTTTTCATCACGACAACGCTCGGCCACATGTTGCGGTTTCGGTGAAAAACTACGAGTATTTGGTAAATAGTGGATGGGAAATTCTGCCTCACCCGCCTTACAGTTCAGACTTGGCACCATCTGACTACCACTTGTTCCGGTCGATGCAGAACGCTCTTACGGGAATACGCTTCAGCTCAGTAGAGGAAATCAAAAATTGGCTCGATACGTTCTTGGGCTCGAAAGACGAGAAATTTTTTTGGTCCGGAATTCATAGATTGCCAGAAAGATGGGGGAAAATTGTAGCTTCCGATGGACGATACTTTGAATAAAGCATTGTAACTATGTTTTCATAATAAAACTTCAAATTTTGGAAAAAAAACGCTGGAAACTTACTTGTAGACCCAATAGTAGAACCCTTCATTGGTTTAACGCCACTTCATCTTTTTATAAAAACGGTGGCAATTCGCAGCACTTTCAGGCTACTACAAATAGGAGAAATCAATCACTCAGATCACATGGATCCAGTGAATCTTCTCTCCGAAGTTCCCGAGCTTGACATGATCTGCGCGGTAAACGACCTCCTACCTAATACTCTATGCTTCGGCAGAAGATTCAATATAGTGATCCTAAGCCGAGAAGCATGGAACTACAAGAACTCAACCTCAAACCCCAAAGGTATCAAGTGGTATATGGATAGATCAAAGACGGACAACGAACTGAGTGCTGAAAATTTTCGGCCAAACACCAGAATATCGCGTATTTCAAACGGAAATACACCTGAATGGCGTAGGTGTGCGGCAATCTCATCTTCGATAAGGGAATAAAGGGTGTTCCCATTTACATACTAACGGACAGTCAGGTAGCCATTGAAACATTACGCTCAAATCGGTGCCTTGACATAAGACTATGTTTCAAAATATGGCCTTATGACGCTTTCGCAAATGCTCAAAAACTGAAGTTTAAATTGTGTAGCTAATTATTCATGGTATAGGAAAAAAATTGCAAATGTTTCCTATACAATCAAGTTTATAAAAAAAAAATTAACGGCGTTTGCAACACAAATAAATAGTGTTTACTTACGTGATGTTATGTGAAAAATGTACAATTAGGAGTTGCTTGCAACTCTGGGGATATTCGTCAATATGCGGATTGAGATAGTCCCGTGGAGGGAAACACCGAGTTTATAGTATTCGTGTTAAATTAAATTTTATTTATTTAGTTTACAAAGCTTCAGACAAGAGTATCTGCGGTGAAGCCGCCAAAATTGATCTGTCTCCCAGAGATATTACCATCAGTTATTTCAATGAAATTTGACAATACTAACTTATAATGTCGGATAGAATAGAAGGAGGAAAAAACTTAAACAAAAGACCAGCTGAGGCTATCAGATGTTCGTACCTCATCAGAGGACGAATTACTGGCCTCCAATTAGGAGACAATCGTCTGCCCGCCAAACGGCAAGAGTGCTAAGGCTAGCACCACGACGGCTAACCAGTCAACAACAGATCTAAGGTAATCCTTGACGAGTACAACGAGTACCTGAAGAAGAAACCGAGACAGGCCGCGATGCGCAACAGGCCTTCTTATGAGCGCCCCAATGTTCATCCTCGAGGAGAACCATAACCACAACCAAACCAACCACGTCGTCGGCCTGTCCTGTTCAAAAACGACCCTTCACCGAGGTGGCCAGAGATTACCTCCAGGTCGCACTAATGGACGATTTCTCCACAAACGGGAAAGCCACAGCTGAGGCGTGGGGAAGGAGTGGTCCCAAATATTCCGACATGGTGACGGATCACTTCATCAACAACCAAGGGGGACCTCTGTCTAGCTTTAACTCCGCCGAGGCACTTAGTGGACATCGGGTAATCAAACGCAAGACCAAGGACTACCTTAGTGAATACATTGCTAAGGTTAGCGATCACGCCGCTTGCGGAATTATGCCAGCGTCTTCCAGCCAGAAATACTGGCAATGCGAGAGGCTTGCATGTGACTCGCGAGTGACACAACGCACAAACAAAACATTGGTATCCTCATAGATAGCTATAAAATCTATCGGCCCCGCTACCATACCCTGGTGCAGGAGTGCTGGAACGGGCATTCCCGCTTGGGTCACACTGCTCTGGATTCCAGGGCACAGTGACATAAAAGGGAACGAGCGTGCAAACGGGCAGGCAGGGCTCTGATGTGGACAGTCCACATCGAGCTAGGAGCTGTTGAAGGACAAATCCACTCACACTTCCTGCAGAAAGCCAACCTCCAATGGAGGGGATTAACCAACTGCGACGTATCAACGATGATATGGCCGATCGACGATATGAATAAAACAAACGACCTACTAAGCAGAAACCACCAAAGTATCGCCAGAATCATGGTGATAATCACGGGGCATTGGCCACTTGTGGATTATGCGGCCAGGTTATAGGTATCCCTAATAACCCTCACTGCCGCAATTGCGGGAACGAAAATGACAAAGAAATTCTCTCTCATTTCCTTTGTAAATGCCTGGCGCTAATAAGAGGCAGACTGCGTGCACTAAACCAATCATTATTCGACGACCTTAAGTACATCTCGGGTAAAGGAATACGAGATCTAATCTGTTTTCTTAACTCCACAAGCTGGATCTAGGCACCGACTGTCTCAAATCGTGTTCGTGGTAACGTAAAGGCACATTCTAGTGCTACTTGGATTCATGCTGAATCGCCAGCTCTACCTGTCTTCCTGACGTAACGCCACAGAAAATAATCCGTCAAATCGCACAATCTTGGTGGACTATTGACGGGTCCATTTCTTAAAATAACTCTATTGCAAATTTTTTCAATAATTCCATAAAGCGATGTTTTCGCTGGTAGCATAGGATGGAGCCCTATCCTGTTATTTCACATTGATGTCACGCAAGTTTGGGAACAAATAATCGTCGATCATCGCATTGTACCGGTGTAACTTGTGCTCTGGCCTCATTTTGGAAGAAATAAGGACCGTTGCTAGCATCGGCGTATAATCCGCACCATACGGTACATTTTTTCTGGATGCAATGGCCTATGGTGAACTTCTTGAGGATTGTGCGCGCTCGAAATACTTCAATTCTGCTTGTTTACGTCGCCGTTTAAACAGAAATGAGCGTCATCACTGAACAATATTTTACGGTAGAAGTCTGTGTTAATTTTCAGTTGATTTAAAGCCCATTGAAGACACGACGTAATAAATAGTTACGTGGCCTTGGCTCTTGCATTAATTAAATCTTGCAAACCTGGTAGCACCTGTCTAAGACCTCGATGGAGCGCTTCTGCTGATCTTCCTTTTTATTCGGCTCGTAGAGCTCGCGAGTCCCTCTCGTTCTTTTCTGCAGGGGCGCTCTGTAAATCCGCTATTTTTCCAGGTTTGCCAGTCTGAATTGATCATCGATTTAGGGGTTTCTACATATTTTGAAACCCAGTACATCAGAGGTGGCCTCTCTGATTGCTCTTTGGCAGTGACGTCACTGGTTTTATACGTCCGATACTGTAGGCATCGGACTCCTCGAGATTTTAAGGGAGACTCTATCAAAAAAAAGCTCTTACGTCCTCTTGAGATTGTAGGCCTTGACGATGTTGAACTTCCTCGCGTTAGTTCGCTTGCTTTGGACTGTTATGAATACCCACGTCCGTATCTTAGCGTTAACAGGATAATAATTCGAATCGGTGGTAGCTGCTTGAAATGTTCGGACATCCAAAACACTGAAGAAGTGCCTAGCTTCGGTTCTTGATTAGGAGTCACCCAAGTCCGTTTGTAGATGCCAAGGTGTGGAAAGCCTTTGCTGTCAGTACCTACTCATAAAGTAGGGACATGAATTGGCCAAAAGAATATCGAAGAGTTTATCTTAATACTACATACATACATATGTATGCAAAGATATGTTCCTACATTCCTTCATTACAGACACTTCCGGTGCTGTGACAAAAAGATCAATGCGCCTTCATACCGCCATCTGCAACTGTGCAACTTTATTCAATCAAGACTCCATTCCGCTGGTTTGGATTCATAACTTTTGTACCATCCAAGGTTGAAGCGTGGGAAATTTATTTCGAGTCCATAAAATCCTAACCCAATTTGACCTCAAAGCTAAGCAATTATCTCTCAGAAATGTATACGTGTACGTAACTATTAGAATTACATATGTGTACATACGTACGTACGTATTTTGACCGATTTTTCTTTACCAACACATAGGTACCTACTGTACGCAATTAAACGATTGAAGCTTCAATTCACTTCAAGCCATCTCTACTTATGGGCATCACATTCATTTGTCTGGCACTCATAATTACCCAAACATCAGCCATCATATTTGTATACAGATACATCCATACACCCCCCCCACAGAAATAACATGCAAAGCCATTTAAACCTTCCAGCTGAACTCCATGAGTGTCTCTGAAGTCGTCGTTCGGTCGTTTGGTTGTACATATATTCGGCCGATTGCTGCCGCCATCCCAAATGAAAATGTCAAGCAAATTAATTACCACGTCATCCATCGACCAGGCAGCATCTGTAGCATCAGCATCAGCTACAGCATCAGCCATCGCTAACCCGCTCTACGCTACAAGCAACGCATCCCATAAATAAAAACCCCGAAACCGAATAAATAATAATTTCAATTTGCAAAATCGAAAATGCAAATAAAACTTAATGTGCCGGCTCATCAGCGACAGGACGTAGCAATTATCCACTCACCGACCGCACTACAGAGACGACCCTTGCGTCTCATGCATCACCGCCAAACACAAACCAGATACCAGATACCAGATACCAAATACCAAATACCAGAATCCGAATTCGAACGAATCCAACTCTGTCTCTGACTCTGACTCGCATCGCAATCCAGATACATATTCCAACAAACATACTCGTCCATCCGAGGACGGCTGACACAGACGTTAGTGCGGAGAACGGCGAAACAGAAAATACAAAAATTAAATGAAAATCTCGCTATAATCGGAAATTAAATGGCTGCATGCCGAAAACGAGGATAAATTGTTTTACGGGCCAGAAGAGAGCATATTCCGGCCTAACCACTTTGCAAGCGGTCCATACTCCGTTCATCCTTCTTCATTCTCCAGTTCTCTTGCTCCAGCCTCCACGCCTCATCCTTTACACACCATCGTGAACGACTCTTCTCTTTCGATGGTACTACCTACCCCCATTCGACAGATGTACAGGCTTGCATCCAATTACCAAAACGAATCTTGGCTGCGTATCTACTACTCTGCCAGCTTCCAACAGTTCTATGACAATCGAGAAGGAAGCGACGCTGAGTGGAAGATCTGTATCTGCACTGTATGGTCTGGAACGTAAGCGGGTGGAAGCACTTAAACGACACTAATTACACAGTAAGATGATGAGACGCGGGCTCAGATACAAACGAGTACGGATACACAGAGCAATTTCGCAAAAACAGTGAAATGGCATTAAACGATGCTCACACTAATAACGGGAATATGCACGAGATGTTGATGAATCCCAAGTCGGACGCTCGGCGAGGTTATGTATATCACTTGGCTGGTTAATGATGCTAGAGTCATTCGCTGATAAGTGGAGTAATCCATATCACAACACAACAATTCGTATTTGTAGTTGTGTGAGAGAAAGAACGGAAGAGAGACAGAGTCACAGGGCGCATCATCCAAGCTTTCCGTTTACAGAAGATACAGCTTCTCTAGTTAAAAAAGAGAGCTACACCACACAGCAGTTGTATTCGTATCTTATGGATACTGGATGCTGGATGCTGGATGCTGTACGAGTATACTGATTATGGTATGTTGGATGCTTGGATGCCAACTTTAGAACCATCAGCTCGTGCCAATTGTACCTAGTGAATGGATGTAGGATACGAGTATATCATTCTACAACATAACCCGGATCTGACATCCATTCTACTTAGGGTTATGCAAATTGTTGCCGCAAATTAAATTTGAATTTAGCTTTGATGACGAATGTACGGAATCACCTACAGGGAAACAAAGTGGAGCACATTCTAGAAGTTTCTTATTTTCAATATTTATTCCAGGGATGCCTGTCGATATAAAGTATCTAATATTGGTCCGGCCCGTCCTTTCTGACAAATCAAATTCTATACCTTTCAAAATGCCTTCACAAGGGCAAATTCTAATTGCAAGAAACTTAGTTAGACTCTTAGTCTAAAAATACAGACGTTGGAAAATGTAAATGCTGTTTGATTCCAACCAAAGTGTCATTGGAAGTTTGAAACGGATGAAAAAACCCTACCAAGTCATTTTCCGCTATCCTAAATAGCTCGCCGGGCAGACCGTCTAGTTCAGCAGTCTTGCTGGACTTACCTTTGGTGTCTTGATTTTTAATCATTTTCGCAGTTTCACAGTTTTCTATTTCTCCCCATATTCACATCGTTTCCTCAGTCATTCCTACAAGTCTCGGTTCGGGTCATAGTGCTTCAAAACTTTCTTTCCACCTCTGAAATAAAGGGTGATTATTTTGCTGTTTGGTTTTCAGTGTTCTGTTTTTGACAGCTTACGCGTGATTCGCGACATGTGTGAAAGTCAAACATGCTCAGTTAACATTGCCATTTCATCACGGAAAGATTTACATTCCAACAACGCTTACAAATTATTGAATTTTATTATCAAAATTCGTGCTCTCTGAGAAATGTTTTTCCCGCACTTCGACCATTTTACGGTCGTCATAATCGATCTACTGAGCAAGCAATTCAAGGCACAGTAACAAAATTTCGCACCAATTCCACGCTATTGGACATCAAGCCACCTGCCCGTAGAGTGCGTACATAGGAAAATATTGGTGCTGTATGTGTATCCGCCAGTGTTAATGTCCATTCGTCACCGTTTGCAGCAATTGAGATTACGTTACCCGTACTCGACGACATGGAAGATTTTACTCAACGATTTTGGTTTAAAACCTTATAAAATACAGCTCGTGCAAGAACTGAAGCCGGTAAGTGGGCCTTAGAAAAATTGGTGGAAAATCCGCTATTTTATTGAAAAATTGCTTTCAGCGACAAAGTTCATTTGTTATTGTAATTAACGACACTGCCGTATTTGGTCTGATGAGCAACCTCAGCAATGCAAGAGCTGCCAGTGCACCCGGAAAAATGCACTCTTTGGTGCGGTTTATGGTCCGGCGTGATGATCGCGAGAGCAACATTACCGTCAATGGCGCCCGCTCTCGTTCAACGATTTCGAACTTTTTTTTGCCCAAAATGCTGTACCTGGTCGCCATGTGTTTCCAGCAGGACAGCGCTACATGCCACACTGTACGCGAATCGATAGACCAATTGAGAAATGAGTTCGGTGAGCAATTTATCTCTCGTTTTGGACCGGTGCAGCCTTGCAGCCTTGATACACTCTTCCTCTTGAAATAATATCATTAACCGTCTAAGCAAGATGCCAATCAAGTCGATCTTAGCTCGTCAAATCTTTGACTCCCGTGGCAATCCCACCGTGGAAGTTGATCTCACAACTGAATTGGGGTTTTTCCGTGCAGCTGTACCATCTGGAGCATCCACTGGTGTGCATGAGGCTTTGGAACTCCGTGATGAGGAGAAGAACAACTACCATGGCAAGAGTGTCAAGAAGGCTGTGGATAACATCAACAAGTCGTTGGCCCCAGAAGTCTTGAAGGCTAACTTGGAAGTTACCCAACAGAAGGAGATCGATAATTTCATGATTAAGCTCGATGGTACCGAGAACAAGTCAAAGTTCGGAGCTAATGCTATTTTGGGTATTTCATTGGCTGTTGCTAAGGCTGACGCTGCTAATAAGGGAGTGCCGTTGTACAAGCACTTGGCCGAGGCCATGAAAATCGGCACTTGAAGGAGGTCATCAAGGATAAGTTCGGTTTGGATGCCACCGCCGTCGGTGATGAGGGTGGTTTCGCTTCCAATATTCAAAACAACAAGCTAGCTTTGATTTTGATTCAGGATGTCATCGCCAAGGGTGGATACACCGACAAAGTCGAAATCGGCATGGATGTTGCTGCCTCTGAATTCCACAAGGACGGTCTACATGATTTGGACTTCAAGAACCCCAACAGCGACAAGTCATTGTGGTTGACCCCCGACAAATTGACCAACTTGTATCAAGAATTCATCAAGGAATTCCCCATCACCAGCATGAAGATCCCTTCGATCAGGATCATTGGGATGCCTGGACCAACATGACTGCCAACACACCAATTCAAATTGTTGGTGACGATTTGACTGTCACCAATCCAAGGCGTATTGCCACCGCTGTCGAAAAGAAGGCCTGCAATTGTCTGCTGTTGAAGGTCAACCAAATCGGTACCGTTACCGAATCGATCATGGCACGTTTGCTTGCCAAGAGCAACGGTTGGGGCATCATGGTATCGCACAGGTCTGGCGAAACTGAGGACATATTCATTGCTGACTTGGTCGTCGGTCTTAGCACCGGACAAATTAAGACTGGGAGCTCCATGCCGTTCAGAACGTTTGGCCAAGTACAATCAAATTCTTCGTATCGAAGAGGAGCTCGGCGCTGCTGCTAAATACGCCGGCAAGTCTTTCCGTAAGCCACAGTAAGGGAGTAACAACACACTAATCCCCCGTTATCACCAACACAACGCATCTCTCTCTCTCTTTTTAATAATTAATGCGATTACATGTATGTTTAAACAAAAACAATCTATTCGAATATATTTGTATTGTAATTCCATCTATTGGTGTGCGCACCACAAATTCACTGTTTCGCGTAGGAGAAAACAAAAAAGGATAAGCAGCAGGTGACATTTCCTTTCGAATTAAAAATATCGTTTATTGTTGTTGCTGTTAGACTTAAGCCTTTGAATCCACAAATATAAATATAAACTTGGAAAACACAATTACACGTGTTATTAGCGAGATACCAGCTAATATACTGGACTCTCCGTATGGACCACTCTGACAACTTAATCGTGGTTAACATTTACATGAAATAATCTTCGAAAAGTAAATGCCAAGCATTGATTTATTAATTCAAATGAAAATTGTATATACTTTTGCAATTTTTGACAATCAACCAAGGATCCTTCCTTCCTTAAAAAATCACCCATTAGTACGAGTACCTCGAACGTCCATTCGACATACACTTATGTTATGCCAATGTTCTTATATTCACCCTGCGGCAAAGCTAATTAGCTTCAGTCCGTTTCAAGACCTAGTCTTGAAAAGTCCACAAAATGATTACGAGTAACCGTAAAGTGAAGTTGATCGAGATAGCTGAGGCTCTGAAGATATTAAAAGAGCGTGTTGGATATATCATACACGAATATTTGGACATGCGAATGCTCTGTTCAAAGTGGGCCCCGCGTTTGCTCACAGTCGACCAAAAACAACAACATGTTGATGATTCAGAGGAGTGTTTAAAGCTGTTCAACCGCAATAAAACCTAATTTTTGCTTGATATGTGACAATGGATGAAACTTGGCTCCAACCTCGTCCAAAACGACCAAAAACTCAACAGTCGGCTGGCAAGGTTATGGCATCCGTATTTTGGGATGCACATGGAATAATTTTCATCAACTACCCCAAAAGGGGTAGTCTATCAACAGCGACTATTACATTGCGTTGTTGGAGCGTTTGAAGGACGAAATCGCAGAAAAACGACCGCATTTGAAGAAAAAGAAAGTGTTGTTTCATCAAGACAATGCACTGTGTCACAAGTCGATGAAAACGATGGCAAAATTGAATGAATTCGGCTACGAATTGCTTCCCCACCCACGGTATTCTCCAGATTTGGCCCCCAGCGACTATTTCCTGTACGCAGACCTCAAAAGAATGCTCGCCCGAAAGAGATTTAATACCGAATCGCCGAAACAGAGGTCTATTTTGAGGCTAAACCAAAATCGTACTACAAAACTGGTATCGAAAGAGTGAAAAATCATTTCAATCAGTGTATCGCCCTAGAAGTGCGATAACTAAAGTTGAATTCCGCAAAAATTTTGTGTTTTACTATCAAACGGCACGGACTTTTCAGCCCATTATGTTATATCCAAATCAATATCGTACGGACGTTGATTTCGGACGTGATTACCAGGCTCAGCCAGTTCACTGACAGCTGTCGTTGCTGATACCACGGTAGTAGTTCAACTTGATTCCAGCCACGAGCTCCGCACGGGTGCATCTACCCATGACCTCTTCATTTCATTTCTGCTGTCAGCACGCCAAAGTTGAAGAACGAGAGCCCGACGTGAGCAGAAGAGATTGGAAGAACATTGGTTTCTTCAGAGGAAGGAATCAGAGCACGAGAAACGGATGATGGAAGATATTTATACTTTGCAGCCAAAATTTCCGTCAACCTGACCAAAACGAAGTAAGGATAGCCATATCTAAGCTTGAATCTCACTTGAAGTGCGAGACCTGACGGCTTACCGACCCAGGTATTCAAAGCTGCTGGAAGTGTAGTTTTAGCATTCCTGCAAAGCTCGTTTGTCTGCACAAAATGACGATGGAAATCGTTCGCAGCTCCGTCAAGATCAGTAAAGATTTAATTGAGACCTTTGATGTCATCTTGTCTACAAAGTGACTCAATGTCGTGTGACTTCTTTAACATCATACTTGAGGAAATTGTACGAAAATCACAAGCGAAAGCGGAGGCAGAACTAAGAGGACTATCGCCGAAGAGTTGGACAGGACGTCACCCTAGATAGCTATAACTTCGAGGTAGTATGGGACTTTATTTACCTCGTTTTAGCTATCAACTTTGCCAACAACACTTCAGTAGAAGAATCACGCTTATCAATTGCTGTTTGGGCTAAGAATGCAATAGAGTTATGAGGCGCTATCCCGAACAACTAAGGAGACTTTATATAAGATCTTGATCGTCACATACTTTATTTCGAGAGAAATATTCTTCGTACTATATTCGGTCCCGTTTGCGTTAATGGGCTTTCTAGCAGAAGATTCAACGACGAACTACATACACGAGCTGTACAGCGACATCTAGTCAGAAAACTACGCATCAGTCACGTGAGATGACAAGGACATGTAGAGCGAATGGACAGCAATACTCAGACGCACAGAATTTTTGAATCTAACCCGGGGAGACAACACGGTAGAGGCAGACTCCGAATTAGATGGCGCGCCTCAGTAGAAGAGAATATCAACCGACTTGGAGTGCGCAGTTAGAGCTAAGGATCGGGTTAATTAGAGAGGTCCAGGTTCACACCGAATTGTAGCGCTACCTCAGCGAACTGAGATGCATCACTAGAAGAAAGACGTTATGACGCTTATGCATAGTGTTGCTCTAAGAATCGCGAGAGGTACAGAACAATACAGTATCAACTGGTACAATGACCAGCTATCTCAAGAGTGTTTTAAAAAGTTGAAGAAGGTCAAGTAACTTGTGCCTAAACCAAGCAGATCTGGGCGGAATTTTGTACACACTAAATCTACGTTCAGTTTCAAAACAACTTTTAATCTCCAGTTTATAAGGGCGGACGAACATACATATGTATATATTTTTTGCTCCAGAATTCATCCATAGACAACCACATATTAGCAGTTGCGTGAACTTTCCGAACATAAAAGACATACTGGATAACTTCAGTACATCCTCTGCATTCAAATACGTTCCACATCTATCCTTACCTAGTGTCCTGCCAACAATTCACGTAATGTAAACATATTCAAATCGCTTTTTAAACAGTGCTCTAGGAAACATCTAAAGCATTTAGATGATCTAGTTTGGCATTTCCACATGACCAACTTTTCAAGTTGGCTCGCCTTCATTTACATTTTCACTAGAATCCTTCGTGCCAAGCCATAAAAAACCCTTCAATTTACCTCCGAATTTCTATTTAACAAAATAGAAATGCTTCACCCTCGATCGACTCATAGTTTCGCCCTCTTGTCAGTTTGAATTAGAAAATGCAAATGCACGTCCCCCAGACAAATGATTCCCTTTACCAAAAGGAAAATATCATACTTGCTCTCACATCATTTACTTTACAATGACAATAGCAATATTGTCTTACCTATTATGCTTATATACACATACGTAGCTCTTACGGCATAAGCATTACAATTTAATGAACCCACTTATCTATCATAGAACCCATATCCAGGCTGCCCGCCCATTGTCTGCGTCAAACAGAAACAACCTTTTTGCAGGAATACGACTACGAGCATGTACTCAAAACGTCCCTTAGTTCCGTTCTACTCGCAAAAGCCATTGTTTCGAAAATATGATTCACAAAGTGATTCACCCCACGGGCAAATCAATTACAGAGCTCGTAAAAAATTTATTTGCACTACTCCATCACCATAAATTAAAATGTGCTATCAACCCTTGCAGCTTATGTTACTAAACAATGCCAATGTACTGGCACTTGTACTCCTAACAAAACTTCTACCCACCCTCAACTCCTCAACTCATACCAACATGACGACGAAGTGACTGCATGCTCTGAAGCCAAAGCCAATTGAGGCAATGCAGCCAGCAACATTGCAACTTGCAAGTGCCTCAATTGCCAGCCATATTGTGTGTATAAATTGTGTGCCACTATGCTGTTGTCTACAAAGCCACCTCACAATTTTATAGTAGCACAATACGTACAGCAGGAGCACGATACGTCTACAAAGTGAGATTTCTAAAAGTTAACAACACAAACAGAGCAAACGCCCTTAGCTCACACACACATATAGATCTGTGGGCACACTTGTACCCTGGTACCCTTGTATACCCTTGGATTTGATTTCTTCATCGTTATCACGTCAGTTTCGTGGTTGCAAAAGCAATTCACTGTTCCTTTAAGTTTCCGATTTACGTTTCACATTGAACGTTATGGCGGCGCAAATGTATCTAAAATAAGGACTAAGTTATACGTACCCTCATCGAGCCCAATTGTACGTAAGCCCCCATGTCATACTATCATCGCACACATACATACACTACATGCAGGCATAAGCCAAAAGGTAGATACATTATGCCACTCAGGGATACAAACGGTAAACGCTGCTGTGAACGATGAACCCAAAGGAAAATTGTTGCGGAAACGATTAACTCTGTGTAAATTGCTCTCTAAATTGTGTGTCCATGAATATGAAATGATGTTCTTCTGATTTCATTCGATTGTGCACAGTGGGGTAGTTCCGTTCAAGAGGGGCGACTTAGGAGCTTTTTTTTTTTGTATACAGATATAAAAATGTAGGTAAAATGGTTCTCAAGGAAGAAAAACCGGAGTGGAAAGAAAATGTTGCAAAAAAAAAAGAGCCCAAAGTGGATCCACATAATGGTCGTCAGACCAACTTTCACTTATGGCATAGTCTAATCCAGCCGCATCACGTCCTCTACCAATCAACTTGAAAGTTGACATCAAAATAGTCTTCAAGTCTTTGATACCAGAAAGGAATGAATGGATATGTCATGAAATCATTCTCAGTAATTCCCACTCTATTTTCACACGTCGAACCATAAAATAGAGGAAAGACCTCTGCATACTACCTTGATTCCCGGAATGTACTCAGGAATTTTTAAATACAAGTTTATTCATCTAAATCTACATTGTAGTGGCCCTTTCGATTAAGCAACAGAGAACCTCCGAAAATGATATCTTTTTGAGAAGAAAATAGACTCTCACTCTCCCGCCGTTTCTAGTCACTAAAAAAATGTAGGTCCCCTCTCACTGTTCATAAAATGACAAGAAGAAGAACAAACTGAGTGGAAAAGACATGGCGTTGATTTGTCCCGGCTTCTCGTGCCAACAGTTTTTTCTCTTCCTTATAAGTGACTGGGCCAGTTAGTAGTGGAAGTCTGAGAACTAGCACACTAAAAATAAAATCACTGTTTTCGCTAAGAGAAGAGGAATCCCACATTCGCCAAGGGTATGGAAAGCCTTATTAGCTCAATATTCAAATACATAAATAAGTGTCAAGAAAGCCTATTGACTAAATGCAAAGATCACTCTCTACCTGGATCTTACGGCCACCTAGAAAAACCTTTTACAGACTATGAAGACTATATCGATCTCATCCTGCTAGCTTGGTTCGTAATCACTAGCTCCAAAAAAAAATGCCTAATTCTATTTTTTTATAATGAGTGCGCGCTCAAGGGGTTTTTGTACCCTCAAAATGTTCGTACACAGCGCGGGCGAACGACATTTAGGGAGGAAGAAAAGACAGGTACCGATGTACATTGTTTTTAAATGTTTGCAAGTTATAACGACCAGGGAACACAGAGATCGGCAGGGCATTCCATAAACGAGTTGTACGGCTTAGGCAAGAATCAGGATATTTTAGAGTACGTCCGAAAATGGGCTTGAGGGTATACTAATGAGCATTCATAGCGAGACGGGTGTTACGGTTGAAAGTTTGAATAGGCGGAATTCCTGGCGATTTCAATGGAGCACTGGTGGTGGAAATAGCGATAAAACAAAATGAGACAGGAGACATTACGTCGGTGTTCGAGGGTGCCAATTGCCTGAGTGATATTGGTATCAGCTATGAGTTTTATCGCACGGTTTTGAATCCAATCTAGCAGGTGCAGAGATGTTTTAAGAGCACCTGACCAGATGTGAGCATTGTACTCCAATTTTGGGGGGATGAATGCCTTATACATATACTGTGACCAGATCAGAAGGGGTGAAATATTTCTTACATCGCTTGAGGAAACCTAGACTTTTCGCAGCATTTTTGACGACATCGAATATGTGGGCATTCCAACGTGAGTTGTCACTGACACACATACCGAGAATGGAAGGTTTTTTGGTTTTGACAATGTAAGCGTCATTCATTGATAATTCCTGGGTATTTAAATTTCGATTTAATAACGGCAGACAGCATTGAGTTTAGGAAGCATTAAATTTCACTCTGTTGATAGTTCCACAATTGAATATGCTGCTAATATAGTTCTACAGCCGAAGAGCAGGTGCGTGAGTCCGGGTACGAATATGAAAAGCAGAGAGTACTGTCATCAGCAAAGGGATATATTGGATTAGAAGTAGCAGACAAGAGATCATTAATGAAAATTAAAAAGACTATCGGAGACAGAACGGAGCCCTGGGGCACACCAGCATTTATTTTATGAATATCAGACTTGAAACCGTCCAAGATAACTTGAATTGAATGTTCCGAAAAGTAATTTCTAATTCATTGAATAAGAGAGTCATCGATCCCAAAAGCACGCGTTTTCGACAAAAGAGCCTGATGCCAAACTCTGTGAAATGCCTTAGAAATATCAAGTGCAACTATCTTGCTTTCGCCAGATTGATGTACGCTTTGGTTCCACTTTTCGGTGAGACATGCCATCAAATCACCAGTGGCCTTGTTGCTACGAAAACCGTACTGCCGGTCATTAAGAAGTTTTGGTGTTTCGAGATATTTCATGAGCTGACGGTTTACCAGCGTTTCCATGACCTTGGAAAGAAGGGACGTAAGTGCTATGGGTCTGTAGGAAGAAAGAGAAGAACATTCGCCTTTTTTAGGGACAGAGTCCTAAAAAGTAGGATTGATGAAAAAGCTTACGCAGTGGTTTTGCCAACGTGGAAGAACACCTTTTCAGAAGAAGGAGAGATATGCCATCTGAATCTGTGTATTTGTGGATTTGTGGATGTTAAAATTTTTGAGTACACTTGCTACTACACGAGCGAAAGTGGATTCGTCCCATTGAAGATTCAAGTGTAAGCGTAGACAGAGCACAATTTGGAGTGTTGACTTTGCGGTCGCAAAGTGTGCCGCAAGCAGATTGGCTTTGTAAAAAGGGCTGACAGCTGGAATGTCATTGTAAATGAGCATGGGGATGGAGCATGACGAAGAATTTCTAGTGTTTTTGACAAACAACCAAAAACTTTTACTACCTCTGGGACATTGTATGTAGTATTTTTTGCCTCGTATAGAAATATCATGCGCTTGGGAAAGACGTTGCAGTCATTTCTGGGTCGTTTGAGCTTTTTTCGGTTTTCCTCTGTCGGGTTGGTCTAATAGGACCGAGAAAACATTTCTCTAACTTTTATAGCCTGTTTAAAGCTCGAGTCGTACAACAATTACGATCGCCCGTAATAAAGATTTCAGTATGAGGATACAGGGGTACAATCCTTTGAATGGAGTCAGACAGCGCATCAAACTGTTGTCCAGTTTGGGGCTTCTGTAAATAAAGCAGTAGTGGATAATTTGCTTACGGAGATGGTTTTTTAACCACATGAAATTGAATTCCGGATTGGAATTCATCATCACTACGCACATAAATGTCGAGACCGTGATTGCCGGCGTTAGTCCGGTAATAGCGGAGACTAAGTACTTCACGTAGATGTTATAGTCCGTACCAACTGAGTTTGCCATTCTATTGCGCAAGTCTCTTTAAATTTCTTTTATCATCTCTTAAATTGGCAAATATGACCTAAGAAAAACGAAAATAAGTGGAGCCATAAACAAAAAGGATCTACATCCCAACGTTGCTTTCAAGATCGCAGTTGCGAACTGACTGAGGGTGGTTTTTTTATTTTCCTTCTGAAGTTGAGAGCGTACAGATGGGACTTCCATTTTTTACCTGAGGTATAATCATTGTATACCACCTTGATCAACAAGTTCCCCCACCACACCACCGTGTGGCGCTCCCATTGTTCCGATTTGAGTTCTGTTTTGGTAAATCTGTTGTTGACATTCCCTCCAAATCTTAGTGTCATAGCTTGACATTTGCAAAAGTTACGTAGCCAAGAGTACATCTATCTCTGAGTGTTGGCGATTTTTTACAATTTTAGAAATGGATTTAAATTTGCAACAACGAACTTGTACGAGTATTAAATTTTGCGTACAAAACGGATTTAATTGTGCGCGAACGTTGGAAATGTTGGAAAACTGTTTCGGCAACGATTCTCTAAAGAAAACGGTCGTTTACCAGTGGCACGACCGGTTCAAAAGTGGTCGTGAGTCAATCGAAGATGAGGAACGCAGTGGCAGACCATCGACATCGAAAATAAAAGAAATGTTGGTCAATAGCCGCAAATTAACCATCAGAGAGATAGCGGAGGACTTGAACATTGCCTATGGATCCGTCCAAGACAATTTGGTTAATAATTTTTGTTTCCGTCGTGTAGCAGCAAAGTTGGTGCCAAAAGACCTCAATTTCATGCAAAGAGATGATTTGCGAGGCTGAATCCGATCCCAAATTCATAAAAAGGATCAAATCCAGACATCAGGCAACTGAATGGCGTTTACCAAATGAGCCGAGACCAAAAAAACCACGTCGTTTTCAGTCAAAAAAGAAGGCAATGCTCACGGTTTTCATGGATTACAACAGTGTAGTACATCATGAATTTTTGCCAAAAGGCCAAACAGTAAACAAAGAGTATTTGGGCGCTATGAGACGTTTGCGTGAAGCAATTCGCCGAAACAGCCCAGAGTTGTGGGCAGAAAACTCGTGGATTTTGCTCCATGATAACGCACCGTCGCACAGTGCCATTATTATTCGTAATTTTTTGACGAAAAATGCAACAAATACTCGTACCATTCAACAGCCACCGAATTTACCTGATTTGGCTCCCTGTGACTTCTTTCTGTTCAATCGAGTTAAAAAACCAGTACGGGGAACGAGTTTCAGCAGCCGAGAAGAAGTAATGGAAGGAAAAATCGCAGGAAGCACTGATGCATATACCGAAAACCGAATATAAAAAATGTTTCGAGGATTGGATCAAGCGCTGGCATAAGTGTGTTGCAGTCGATGGGGATTACCTTGAAGGGGAAAATATAGATTTAGATGAATAAACTTGTATTTCCCATTTTCTGAATACATTCCGGGAAGTTTTTGATGGTAGTATGTACCTGTTCACAGGTAGCAAAAGTTTGCGGGTACAAAATTTCAAACAGGTCTAAAGAGTGAAAATCGATTGCAAAATATATGGCCTCATCTTAGTGATCGCCAGTGTATCTTAATTTGTTAATATGTTATTGTATTTTGAATCTCTCTTTGATTATGTCTCTTGTTTTTAAATTTATACCAATTTAACTCTCACAGACTTAAAAGTGTATTCCTACTGTATCAGAAGTACTTGAATAAATATATTATTATTATTATTAATTTTTAAGTTCTTGAATAAATCCATGGAGTGAGTCAGGCGACTAGTTTTGCAAAAATTTCCTATAGCACATTTTTGAAGAGTAATTAATTGTTGAATTTTATTGTCATATGCACCACCCCAACATGTAATTCCATACTGCAACTTTGAATGAAATATGCCATAATAGATCGTTATAAGAGTATTTGACAGACAGTATCTCCTAAGGCGATAGATAACGCGGACAGATGATCTAAGATATTGTTTCAAAATCGAGAGATGCTTTACCCAATTCATATTTTGGTCAATAGTTACACCAAGATATTTGTAATCATTAACAATTTCAATTTTGAAACAATCCTTGCTACGAGCTATACTTTGAAGGAAAGTCTCCGACTTCTGCTGTAAGCACTCAGTGACAACTAAATTGTATCTACGACAATCAACTGCATGAAAAGTGATGTCAATAGTTGGTGGTTCTTGCGTATTCAGGCAGAAAAACATTATTTTAGTTTTACTGCTAATAATAAGCTTGTGATTGGCAAACCATAAACTAAATAAGTGGATGCCATGGCTTATATCAACTTGCAAATCTAACGGACTATCTGAGCAGAAACCAGTTGCAAGATTGTCTGTAAATGCACTAATTTTCCCCTTGAATGGAAGCTTACACAAAGAGTTTGTTTATATAAGGAACAAAATTGGCCCTAATACGGATCCCTGGGGATACTAAAATGATTTACAATTTTGACTTTTTTTGTGCTGGCTTTTAGGTAAGACACAAACCAATTTATGATGTTTCCACGAAAGCCCACAGTTTTTAGTTTATTCAACAGGACGTTGTGATTTACCATGTCAAAAGCTTTTGTTATGTTAACAAAGAGTCCAGCACAGAATTTTTTGTCATCCAGCCCTTTGTATATAAGGGAGCAGAAGTCTTAAAGAGCATCTTCAGTGGGAAGACTTTCTTTAAAGCCAAACTGCATAGGGCTAAAGAAGCACATTCTGTTAAAGTAGGATACAATTCTTTTCCTTATTGCTTTCTCGAATATCTTTGAGATCGAAGACAGTAGGGATCGATGGTCTGTAGATCGTTTTGTCTTTTCTGCACCCTTTTTTAAACAAAGGAATAATAACATCACATTTCAAAGCCTTGGGGAAAACTTCAGATGTACTCGTAATACTCAAGTTAAACAAACGTACTATGATATCAACAATGTTCAACTCAGTGCTCTTAAGCATAATGTTATCTGCACAATACGAATGCGAGTTCCTTCAGGAATTTATGATATTTAAAAGCTCAAAACCTTTTATAGGCTAAAAAAAAAAACGCCATTCCTGGGAGTTTCAGGCCACTTAGAATTGGTGCTACAGCGATAAGGTTGAAACAAATTCAAAGATGCAGATGTAATTCCTACCGAAGCAAAGTAATGACTAAATTCATTGGCTGCACTCGTAGGACCTGCAATATTTATATTACCATTATTTATTGGGTCTATAACTTAATTCATGCGGTTTGCTAAGAGATGGCGTAACTTGTATTATTCCATTGTTATTATTCCATTGGAACCTGCATTGGAAAGCTACTGTCATTGTACGTCATTTCAGTATATGTCATTCATCTGAAGCGTAAACAACAATAATTTTTTTTCACTCAAATAAGTCGAACTTTGTACCTGAAAAAGTGTTTTTGCGGAAAGTTTTTCTTCATCACTTTAATATGAAGAAAACTGCTGCCGAAAGTCATCGTATTTTGTTGGAAGTTTATAGTGAACATGCGCTAGCTGAGCGAACGTGCCAAAAGTGGTTTGCAGGATTTAAAAGTGGTGATTTTGGCTTGACAGACGATGAACGTCCGTTGCAGCCAAAAAAGTTTGAAGATGAAGAACTTTAAGCATTACTCTATGAAGATTGTTCCCAAACACAAGAAGAGCTCGCAGAATCTTTGGGTGTCACTCAAGCAGCCGTTTCAAAACGTTTAAAAGCAGCTGGATATATTCAAAAGCAAGGAAATTGGGTTCCACATGAACTCAAGCCGAGAGACGTCGAAAGGCGGTTTTGCATGACCGAAATGCTGCTGGAACTCCACAAAAGGAAGTCATTTTTGCATCGGATTGTTACTGGTGATGAAAAATGGATCCATTACGACAACCCCAAGTGCAAAAAATCATATGTGAAACCCGGCCAACTAGCCAAATCAACGGCAAAGCCGAATATTCATGGCGCGAAAGTAATGCTCTGTATTTGGTGGGATCAGATGGGTTTGCTGTATTATGAGCTGCTAAAACTGGGTGAAACCATCAATGGACAACGCTACCGAACACAATTAATCCGTTTGAAGAGAGCAGTGGCCGAAAAACGCCCGGAATATGCGACCAGACACGAGGCAATAATTTTCCATCATGACAACGCTCGGCCCCACGTTGCTATTCCGGTTAAGAACTATTTGGAAAACAGTGGATGGGAAGTCTTACCGCACCCGCCTTATAGCCCAGACCTTGCCTCTTCTGACTACCATTTGTTCCGGTCGATGCAGAACGCCCTCACTGAAATACGGTTCACGTCAGAGCAGAATATCAAAAATTGGCTTGATTCATTCTTGGCTGCCAAGCCAGCGCAGTTCTTTTGGGATGGGATCCACAAATTGCCAGAAAGATGGGAAAAAGTCATAGCTTCAGATGGGCAATACTTTGAATAATACTATTGTACATGTTTTTCTTAAATAAACGATCAAATTTTGAAAAAAAAAACGCACGGATTAAGTTATAGACCCATAGTATTTTGAGATCTGCAGATTTGGTTATTTTTCTGTTGGCAATACTGTTTATTACTTGCCATTCCTTTTTGTGATTACCTTTTGCTGTTCTCATCTTGTTCTCAAAATATCTATCACGAGCCTGACGAATATCTGAATTAATTTGCTTACTCAAATGAATAAAACGATTTTTTAAACTAGGACTTAGAGGGTGTTTTCTATCAAATTTGCTCGATTAATCCAATGTTTAAGTCTTGTTTCAGAACGCTTAAGTTTAACGGTAGGGCTCAAAATATTCAAACAAAATACCAGTTATGAGTTGATTCCAGCCACCAAATTTAAAGAAATATCACCGAAGCGACATAAGACATGGTCAATGAAGGTGCCAGAAATTGGTCAAGTTGGCTCATTAATAAGAGAAATAAAACCGCTTTTTTTATTTTTTTTTATGCATTTTTATTTATATTACTTAATTTACTCTTAAATGCTATGCAAAAAAACGCTTAAAAATTCGCTTAATTATCTTAAAATTTATTTTATTCTAACTTACTGGCCCCATACGGGCACTCTAAGTTAAACCTAACACTTAAACTAAGTCTTTCGACGTATATAATATTTTATATTTAATTTTATACTTATATGTTAAAACTAAAATTATTTTTTATTTTTATTTATTTATTTTTTCTTTTTTGTTTTTATATATTGCGTCTACAAGTAAGTTTCCAGCGTTTTTTTCCAAAATTTGAAGTTTTGTTATGAAAACATAGTTACAATGCTTTACTCAAAGTATCGTCCATCGGAAGCTACAACTTTCCCCCATCTTTCTGGCAATTTATGAATTCCGGACCAAAAAAATTGCTCGTCTTTCTAGCCCAAGAACGTATCGAGCCAATTTTTGATTTCCTCTACTGAGCTGAAGCGTATTCCCGTAAGAGCGTTCTGCATCGAACGAAACAAGTGGTAGTCAGATGGTGCCAAGTCTGGACTGTAAGGCGGGTGAGGCAGAATTTCCCATCCACAAATAGTTTTTCACCGAAACCGCAACATGTGCCCGAGCGTTGTCGTGAAGAAAAATGACGGACTCATTCCTGGTCTCATATTCTGGCCGTTTTTCTTTTAATGTCCGCTTCAAACGAATTAGTTGGGTTCGATATAATGGTCCTTTGAGGGTTTCACCACTCGGAAGCAGTTCGTAGTATACGACACCTTTTTGATCCCACCATATGCAGAGCATGACCTTATTCACATGAATATTTCGTTTCGGCGTCGATTGGGCGGGCTCGCCGGGCTTTGTATACGATTTTCTGCGTTTAGGATTATCATAATAAATCCATTTCTCATCACCAGTGACAATACGATGCAAAAATGATTTATTTTTATACCGCTGCAGTAACATTTCGGACATGCAAAATCGCCGTTCGACGTCTCTTGGCTTCAATTCGTACGGCACCTAGTTTCCAACCTTTTGAATGAATCCCAGTGCTTTTAGGCGCAGGGAAACGGCTTGTTGCGTGACGCCCAATGATGCAGCAAGTTCTTCTTGAATCTGACACGGATCCTCATCCAGTAAAGCGTCCAATTCCTCGTCTTCAAAACTTTTTGGCTTTCCGGGGCGATCTTTGTCTTCAACTCCAAAATCACCACTTTTGAACCGTTTGAACCACTCGCGGCGCGTCGATTCACCAATACATTCCGCCCCATAAGTTTCCGAAAGCAAACGATAGGCCTCAGCCGCACTTTTCTTCATATTAAAGAATAAAAGCAGCGCTTCCCGCAAATGATGTTTATTTGGCTGGAAACTTGCCATGATTTTCCTCGATAAAATGTACGACACCGATAGAACTGCTCAAATATAACGCTGCAAAGTTGTTGACAGATACAAAACCTACAAATAAAACACATGGGGTCTGACATTTCTGCCCGGGATCCACTGGTGGCGCCATCTCTGACAAACGCTGGAAACTTACTTGTAGACCCAATATATTTTTTTTTCTTAAAAAATTAACTTATACCTACTTAAAACTACGTAAGCCGGCCATTTAGGCTGACCCACTTTGCTTCACATGAAGCTATCCATTGCTGGAGGAATTCGACGACGACGCATCCTCTTCTTCAACAAGCCACCAAAATTGTTGGTGCTGCCGAGCAACATCCCTCATGTCACGCCTCCCTACCGCCCTACTGAACCGGAGACGCTTCGCACTGCCATGTGCCACTCTGTCGTAGTTGAGTCGCCTGTCCGCAGCTGTTCGAGCGACGTGGAAGATTAGCGGCACCGCCAATCTGTCCTGTATCAGACCTTTCCTATCTAGATGGAGAAACGCTTCTGAAGGAATAAAGCCGTCAAAGCGAACTCTCTCGTGATACATATAATTAGGGTAGTAAGCCCCTGAGATCAGGTTGTTCGATCAGGTCATTACTCTTGCAATGTGCCGTCTAGTCAACTTAATGACGAAATTGTCCACTCTTATTAGGTTCGCCCTATTGTACAAGATCTCATTACGATAGAATATTATGTACTCAGATTCTGGCGTTCTGCATAAGCGAAGACAACCCCGAAGACAAGCCCTCTCAAACACCCGAATCTTTTCGAATAAACTTGCTCTCACATTGAACCACACGGGGCATCCAAATACAAGCATGGGCCTGATAAGGGCCATGTAGCAGATCACCTTCACCCTCGCATCGAATTGGCTGTTATAAAACAGTCTCTTTGTAAGGGCAAAAGCACCTCTGGCTCTGGCCAGAGCAACATCTATATGTTTGTTAAAATACAGATATTGATCTAGCCAGATCCCAGGGTATCTGACTACATTTCGCCATGTTGTCCGACAGATAGAGAACTTTCGCCAATTCTTTCTGGTATCCCTAGAGACCCCAGACAACGGCGTCCTAAACAGAATGGTTTCCGACTTCTGAAAGTTAATTTTCAACTTCCAAAAGTATATTAATGACCTCAATCTTTGGGCCTGATCTGTACGCGATTAAGTCGTCTGCGTACGCTATGGCATGGTGAAGTGAACCCATCAGATCACTTGTGTAAATGTTGCAGACCGTTTTTAATGTTAAATATTCCAGCAGAAGTCACATCGCCATTCTTCACGATGAACTGTCTACTGGAAAGCATATCAAAAAGAATATACAGCAGTGGTTTACTAATGCCCAACCTGTCCAACTTGAAGAAGAGTCCCTCTAACCATACGGTATCGAAGACTTTTTCCAAGTCAATCAGGCAGGCACCAGCGCACTGTTGCTTGCCTTTGTTCCATTGGATATCAGAAACCAGTTTAGACGCGGCATGAATGATATCATGTCCCGCCTTGAAACCGAATTGATCATGCGGAACTATATGTTTGTCCTCAACCCACTTAATCAGAACTCTATTGATCACCTTCTCGAAAACCTTACTGATGTTTGGAAGAAGACTGATCGAGCGGAGATTCGCCGGATTGGAAGTATCTTTATTCCTTTTGGGAATGGGATGTACCACCGCAGTTTTCCAATGCGCTGGATAATGTGCATTATTCATTGCATTATTAAACAGGGTGGTATAAATGTCCACCGCTTCTAGTGGGAGATGTCGAAGCACAATGTTCGGTATTTCATCGGTTCCCACTGATTTCTTACTTCTAAGCGATTCGAAGATCATTTGGAGCTCTTCCTTCGAAATGAACGGTGGTAATACCCTTTCGTTGGTGCTGACATTATTTGCCATATTATCGTCACTGAACTGGGTGAAACCCGAGTTCTCGAATCGCCAATTCACAATTTCATTTCGAAGGCAGAAATTGTGCACAAGGACTCGACTTTCCAGGTCTTGGTTCGGGCCAATGATATCATTAGCCTTGTACACTTCCTGGAAAGTCGCTCCTATAGCCTCTACCTTCTCCTGCGGATCCTCGATCACAAAGAAATTGTCATCATCAACTGCCTCATTTGGATCGATACCTGCTGCTACAAGTATTTGTTCGTTGTTCGTCGTTCGGGCGATTTTGAGACATGGAAGGTCGTTCTGATTATTTCTCCGAAATATCTTATTTATTTGCGGGAACACATTCGGGTTGCTTGTTGAAATAAAATCGTGTTCAGATAAAAATGTACAGTAAGAATCAGTTGGAAGGCTTGAAATAAGAACGTCTGCATTGAAATTACAACATTATCCGCACTCACATTACTTAGAAAAGCAGAAAACTCATCGATAAACAGACTCAATGGTTGAGTTTGAATCCTAAAAACGCAAATATATATAAAGTGATGGTTACATACATTGCCAGAAATTTGTATAATATCCGTACCAGAAAAGTTAAAACATTATCAAAATCAGAAGAGTTATTGACGAAAGCTACTACTCCACCAGCACAATACGAATCATTCGGACTGGCAGAAAAAAATTATATCCGCGTATATTGTAATCTTCAATTTCGAAAGAGTAAATCCAAATTTCCGAAACAAAAATTATTGAAGGCAAATTCACAAATGCTTCGAGATTTCCGACTAGTAAATCAAAGTTTTGTCTAAGGCTTCTTATACATATTTTGATGTACAATACAAATTGATTTTGCGCCAGAAATAAGTTAGGCATCCACGGTCACTCATGAATGTCACTCCTCAGTTTTGCTTCAGCTGCCGAGATAACAGGTTCTCAAGATTAATAAAAATAATTAATAATTCTTCAACTGTGTTTAAAATGAGTGAAGCCTTGGCATTACTAGTTACTAGATTGTGAGTGATGGGAAAAAAAAGCCAATAAAAGAAAAACGTCAACACAAATATTTGATGAAAGATTGTCTACAAAAAAGGCAAAAGTTTACCCATGAGAACCTATTGAAGGAACTTGAGGTAACCTCTCCAATAGATTACAAAAATTTTCTTAGAATGGATCTTGAAACATTCACCGAGTTGCTGCACATGGTCGCGCCGTTTATACAAAAGGAAGACACGGTAATGAGAGATTCTATATCACCCAGTCAACGCCTTTCAGCAACGTTACGAGAAGTTAAAATTCGCTACAGCGATTTCTCCCCAAAGCCTTGCAAGGATTGTCATGGAGACTTGTGAGGCAATTATTTGTATATTGAGGGGTAATATAAAGGTACATATATAAAGATAAGCACACATATCAAAACATATAAGCAATTGCACTTATCGTTTTTTTTTTGTACAGTTGCCAACAAATGAAAATCAATGGAAAGGAATAGCTGGTGATTTTGAATTTACTTGGAACTTCCTACATTGTATAGACACGATAGACGGAAAGCATATTCAAATTAAAAAGCCAGCTAATTCCGGTTCATATTATTTTAATTATAAGAAAACATTTAGTATTGTTTTACTTGCCATCGTAAATGCAAATTATGAATTTATAATAGTTGATGTTGGGGCGAACGGCAGAATGTCTGATGCAAGAATTTTTTCAAACACAACATTTTTTCAAAAATTAGAAAAAGAACAGCTTTCTATTCCTAAACCGGAAGTTTTGCCCAACACTGACGAAATAATGCCATACGTTATCGTGGGTGACGACGCATTTCCACTTATGGAAAATTTAATGAACCCGTATTCGAGAATCAGTTTGAACACCGAGCAGTTAATTTACAACTATCGCGTATCAAGAGCTCGGCGGATTGTCGAAAATGCCTTCGGAATTTTGACAGCTAGATTTCGAATCCTATTACACACCATCAATTTAGATCAAAAAAAAGTTGCTGTAATCGTACTAGCTTGTTGCCATTTACACAATTTCATAAGAGCAAAAAAGAGAGGTTGTTACTCGTATCAAAGAAGAGAAGTTGATTTCGAAGATGTTGTTAGTGGAGTTACGACGCAAGGCGATTAGAGATTTGAAACCAATCAACTCCTTAATCTTAAACCTAAAGCCGGATATAATAAGTCCAAGTCTTCTACTAAAGAAATAAGAAATAGATGTTGTCACTACTTTAATAACAAGGGTTCTGTACCATGGCAATTGAATAGATTCTAATAAAGATGTAATTTATTTAACCCTTTCATTTCCGACTTAAGCTGAGTAGTGAAAAATTGTTCCTTTCATTAAATAATTATTATTTATTGGTATTGAGTATCATACAAAAGATCTTTTACAGATGAGTACGATGATTCATTTACAACTTCATCTGATATAATTTGAACCTGCTTCCTTGGTTGAGAAATTTCGAAGCTTCTTCCTGCAGCAACATCACTGTATGTGGATAACCGAGAATCAATGAAGATGGTCGCGAAGAAATTGAATTACTAGCAGTTGAACAAAAATAAGGTGTTGATTGTGGTTGTGAGAGTCTCCCCAGTAATCCCTGGTAGAGTATTTCGTCCATCGCCCTTTTAGCATGGATCTGCTGATCTGCCGAAAGTTGTCTAAACTGCACGCCCACGTCCTCCCATAAATTTCGGCGTCATCTTTGATATTTTTTAAATGATCAATAGCAGTTTGTAGAAAGTGGTCGGACTCGTCAATGTCTTTTCTTTTTTTATATTTCGAGTTTTTTCTCGAACTGACTTCGGGCATTTTTTAAACAAGTTTCATGTATTAATAATGTGATGTAAATATATAAAAAACATATGGAAACTTTACAATCCGATCGGAATGCATACTTACTGAACTCGTAGTATCGTCAGTGTTGCCGCAAATACTGATTCCCTGTTCAACTCTTTCCTGGTTATTTAAAAAATTAAGTTCTTCGAAATACCAGAGGAACGGCACATATATATCGTCCACTCCCGCACCAGATTTCTCACTTTGAACTACTTTTTTGAGTTCCCTCCGGTAGAAACCGCAAAGGGTGTTTAATTTTTTTTAATTTTCATTATTTCAACTAATTTCCCGTACGCTTTATTTTTCCTTTCACGGTCTTTATATTGGGTCTACAAGTAAGTTTCCAGCGTTTGTCAGAGATGGCGCCACCAGTGGATCCCGGATAGAAATGTCAGACCCCATGTGTTTTATTTGTAGGTTTTGTATCTGTCAACAACTTTGCAGCGTTATATTTGAGCAGTTCTATCGGTGTCGTACATTTTATCGTGCAAAATCATGGCAAGTTTCCAGCCAAATAAACGTGATTTGCGGGAAGCGCTGCTTTTATTCTTTAATATGAAGAAAAGTGCGGCTGAGGCCTATCGTTTGCTTTCGGAAACTTATGGGGCGGAATGTATTGGTGAATCGACGTGCGGAGAGTGGTTCAAACGGTTCAAAAGTGGTGATTTTGGAGTTGAAGACAAAGATCGCCCCGGAAAGCCGAAAAGTTTTGAAGACGAGGAATTGGACGCTTTACTGGATGAGGATCCGTGTCAGATTCAAGAAGAACTTGCTGCATCATTGGGCGTCACGCAACAAGCCGTTTCCCTGTGCGTAAAAGCACTCGGATTCATTCAAAAAGTTGGAAACTGGGTGCCGTAAGAATTGAAGCCAAGAGACGTCGAACAGCGATTTTGCATGTCCGAAATGTTACTGCAGCGGTATAAAAATAAATCATTTTTGCATCGTATTGCCACTGGTGATGAGAAATGGATTTATTATGATAATCTTAAACGCAAAAAATCGTATACAAAGCCCGGCGAGCCCGCCCAATCGACGCCGAAACGAAATATTCACGTGAATAAGGTCATGCTCTGCATATGGTGGGGTCAAAAGGGTGTCGTATACTACGAACTGCTTCCGAGTGGTGAAACCATCAAAGGACCATTATATCGAACCCAACTAATTCGTTTGAAGCGGGCATTAAAAGAAAAACGGCCAGAATATGAGACCAGGCATGAGTCCGTCATTTTTCATCACGACAACGCTCATCCACATGTTGCGGTTTCGGTGAACAAGTATTTGGATAATAGTGGATCGGAAATTCTGCCTCACCCGCCTTACAGTCCAGACTTGGCACCATCTGACTACCACTTGTTTCATTCGATGCAGAACGCTCTTATGGGAACACGCTTCAGCTCAGTAGAGGAAATCAAAAATTGGCTCGATACGTTCTTGGGCTCGAAAGACGAGAATTTTTTTTGGTCCGGAATTCCAGACAGATGGGGGAAAGTTGTAGCTTCCGATGGACGATACTTTGAATAAAGCATTGTAACTATGTTTTCATAATAAAACTTCAAATTTTGGGAAAAAACGCTGGAAACTTACTTGTAGACCCAATATATTTCATTTTTCACCTGCCACAATTCTGGCATTTCTTTATAAAACGAAATAAATTCACGCCAAAATTCTTTATCGTCGCTCACTGCCATTTTTTCGATTCGTCCGCGCACGTCGACAGTCAGATGTAGAATGAAAACGAAAGAATGACACTTATCGCCATCCACAATCATGCATGAATGCGGAATTCAAAAATATTTGAATTCCATCGCGCATGAATGCGCACTCTGACACGCAATGCCATCCACCGGCATTCATGAGTGCGCTCACGCTGGGAGTGACATTCATGAGTGACCGTAGATGCCCAGCTTTACACATAAAATCAAAATAGGTCCTGATGATTTTAATAGTGAGGTTTTCGTTCAAGAGATCAATATCGTTATTCATATTAATGATCGCAAAGTGAATCTAGATCATCGGCAGATCCTATTACAAAAACCTCACCATTATCAACCCTTTTTAATAGTATTTTAGGGTTTTTCAAGTATAGATACTTGAACTTTTTTTCTATTTTTATTTTCTTACCGGTCATATAGAGAGCCCTATAATAATTTGTGAAACTGACATTTAGAAATATCTTCTTATTAGTACGTTCGATTAAAATTGATGAATTCAGCTGGCGACGAAAGTCTTTTCTTAATTCGCTTGACATAGCATGCTACCACCTACATTTACGTTCAGCGCATCTTGGAGTATTTTTTCAACACCCTCTTTAGCATTGTTGTTGTCAAATACCTTATAGGGTTCGCAGGTATAATCTTCTATGTTTTACACCAATGTCAATAGGGGAGCACATTTGATATGACAACATAGTAAATCTCTAACAAGCAATATACCGTGAATAGTACGTCGTACGTCTTGGTTTCAATTATTTAATACCTAATAGCAAATATCTACAATAGCTTTATAATCAGGACAAAACGGCCAGTGCATTTTGTAAAAAAAGTATTTTGTGAATCTCCCTTGAACCCTTAAAAGTCGGTCGACATGAACTTTTCAAGCAGGGCTCCAAATCACATCAGCATATTCTAACAGAGACCTAACGAGAGATGTAAAAAGCAATATAAGAGCAAAAGGATCACTAAAGTCCTAAGTGTTGCACTTAATCGAACCCACCATGACATCTTTTAGATGTGACATTTAATATTTAGTTCAAAGCAATTGGCTTAATTGGCATTTCTACACCAATTCAAAAACATGTTCAAGTCATTTTGAATAAGATGACAATCACCTACACTTTTAATTTTTAGATATAACTTAACTGGGCCGGATTAAGATGTTAAGCGACCCATGCCAGAATGGGCCAAGTATAAAAAATAAAAAATAGCCCAATCTCTAACGCAGCATCCGGATACTAGGTGGCCTCCGGATTAGCCGGTTTTATCTGTCTAATACGGATCTCTGGACAGACGGGCTACCAATACAATACAACACAATACAAATTCAAACCAAGACCCCTTCAAAAAAAGCTCAAGGGTTGCGAGATCTCCAACACGCGGATCGCTGGAAAAATCATGCGGAAGCAAGGACCAAGCACAGTCGGTAGTCGGTAGACGATAATATTACACCGAATAAGCTACAAAATCTTGAACGCGAGAATTCTGATCTCCGTGCCAGACTCCAAAATATGGAATTGCTCTGTGCCGAACTTAAGACACAATCTAAAACCGAGCCGGATTCGCAACTTGACCTCCCGGAAAACTCCAGTTTTCACACGGACGAAAAAGAGCTTAAAACAAAGATCAGGTAAAAAACGCAAAGATGATTCCTCGCCTGAAATTATACAAAAAGAGACGGCAGCCAGCTCTAATACTGTTGAGGTCAATAAAAAAAAGACTGCCGCCGCCAATAAACGTCTTTGGAATCTCGGACTATAACAAGTTGCACACAATCTTTTTCTCTCTCTCTCTCTCTCTCTCTCTCTATCCCATTTTTCAAAAAACTTAACACATGCTGAGGCATTATAAGTGAGACTTAAGTTCTTTTAAAAAAAAAAAAAAAAATCTTGAAATCACTGTGTTCAACCGATTACAGAGTAAGATCCCGCCCTTAAGCCAGACGATTACCGTCCGCTTTCGCAAAAATTAAATGCCGACAAGATTCAATGGCATACGTACGAAAATAAAGCGGAAAGACCCATACGCGTGGTAGTTAGATGCTTGCATGCCTCTTCCCCTAAAGAAAACATCTTATTTGACCTTAAAAATAAAGGCTTAAAAATAATCGACGCCGTTAATAAACTCGCGCAAAAACAGCGCAGTGTTGAAAGCGAGAGGACGACCACAAGACGCGGTCTCTCCCAGTTTAGGTTAAATTAGAAAGGATTTATTCTATAAATTCAATTTTGGGGCTAATTGTCAAAATTGAACCTCCGCGAAAAAAATCGAGGGTGATTCCCCAATGTACACAGGGATTCAGCCATACTCAGGCCAACTGCGGGAAGGAGCCTCGCTGTGTGAAATGCGCCGGAAAACATCCAGCTAACTATCGAGGCTGCGAAGTCGCGAAGGAGTTGAAAAAACTACGGGATCAATCCAAAACGATGCCTCCTAAAAGCGCAGGGCCCAACGAGTACGAGAAATCATAACAGCGGTCCAACCCCAAAGCTTTTAAAGAAGGGAAAAATAGCAAACGCCGCCGTGATGGCCGCTAAAATCACCAATAACAACAACGTCAAAAATAACAATGCGCAAGTGAAAAGTGGAAAAACTTACGCGCAAATAGCGCCGCGAGCAAATACAACGAACTGTGAATCAAGTGATCCTGCCTCAAATGTTTTCTAGGTAATTTTCGAGAGACTTGAAGAGCGGACTAAAACAAATAAGATAATAGTCGAACCGCTTCTCAACTTCGAAGCAGATCTCTGTAACTAATCATGATAAAGAAGCTCAATATTCTTGCGTGGAATGCCAACGGCTTTTCTGTAAGGCTTGATGAACTAAATACTTTTATTCAGAAAAAAGCAGTTGATTTATGTTTAATTTCTGAAGCTCCCTGACGACACAATCGCGCGTGGAACTAAAAGCTTACCGCGACTACCACGCTCATCATCCATTGGGAAACGCAAGAGGCGGGCCACCCCTATTTATAAAAGACTGCATTGAACACTCTCTGGAAGCACAAATTGAACTTGACATATGTCAAATGACCACGGTGCCCGTTAAAAATAAAAATTTCTCTTTTAGTATATCCTCAATCTATTGCCATTCGCGCTGCAAAAGAGAAAAACACGAATTTGCTGGCCTATTTAACTCTCTTGGACTAATCTTTATTATTGGGGCTCAAGATGTATCTCACAAAAAGGCTCTACAGAGCTGGCATGGAATGTGGTTGGCAATTTTACTCAACAGGCAGACCGACGTACTGGCCCCTCGGATGTCGCTAAAACACCCGATCTGATATACTCCTTTTTCGGAAAAGAAGTAAACGCTAGTAACGTCAAAGTTAAAGAAAGCATCGATCTTTCCTCCGATCATTCTCCAATTATTCTTTCATTGCGCGAATCCTTGGTTAAGAAACAAAGACCACCCAGATTATCGAAAAAAAAAACTCACTGGGAAGATTTCTGAATAGAGGTTGTCGAAAATACTGAGTTAAAAGGACCGCTCAGAACGCCGTATCAACTTGAAAAAGAAGTTGAACTGTTTGCTGAAGACATACAGCAAGCGGCCTGGAATAACACTCGAACGCCGATCGAACAAAGTTGCCAGTATTGGCATAAGATACCCCCCGGAAATCAGGGAAATGAAAAGAAAGAAACGAAGAGCGCGGAAAAAGTGACATGAAACTCGGGCTCAACAAGATAAAACGTCCTTTAATAGGCTCTACAACTTGTTGGAAAAATCGAACAAGCACTTCAATAACCAAGGTATTAATACCACCTAGAAAGCCTCACAGCGGCAAAAGATACCAATCACTCCATATGGAGAGCCGTTAAAAGTCTTCGAAAACCCCAAATATACGTGGCGCGAATTAGAAGAAACGAGTATGACTGGGCGAAAGAAGATAAAGAAGAAGCTAACATTTTCGCCGATCGTTTTGAAGAAACGTTCAAACTATTCGACGAGGAAGTGCTTCCAGAGAATGTCAATACGCTAGACGTAACAACGAACCTCCCAATAGAAAGGGCTACACTTAGGGAAGTTATAGACACGCTTAAGCCCAATAAAACCTCCGGATATGACTTAATTACGGCAGAGATACTTAAAGCGCTACCGAAAAAAGGTTTGCTAAAGCTTCTCTGCCTTTTAAATGACGGCATAAGTATATACCGCATCAGTGGAAAGTTGCCGAAGTTATTATGGTTTCGAAACCCGGCAAACCTCTGACTGTAGTCAAGTCATGCAGACCAATATCGCTCCTCTCGATTATATCGAAGATCTTCAAGTCGCTTGTTGCCCGATCATCGATTTGGCTTTAGAAGCCAACACATTGTTGACCAAATGCTTCGAATAACTGATGTAATTGAACTAGCAATTGAGTGTAAGTTAGTGTGTTCAAGTGCATTCCTTGACGTTTCGCAAGCTTTTGATAAGGTATGGCACGAGGGCTTGAAATAAAAACTTCGATAAGTCCTACCCGAGCAATTGTTTTATATTTTAAGTTCATACCTAGACGACCGACTCTTCCGTCTCAGACACGGAAACGAATATTCCAATTTTAAGACAATAAAGGCTAGGGTGCCGCAAGGAAGTGTACTTGGCCCTCTGCTATATTTCCTTTTTACCCGTGACATACCACAAACTGTGCTAGCCACATTTGCTGATGACACTGCCATTTTGGCAACAGCTAAAACTGCTGAGTTGCAACGTGCCCTTACACGGATTAACAATTGCACAAAGACTTGGCGAATCGCGCTTAATGAAAACAAGTCTGTCCATGTGAATTTCACTCTCAAGGAAACTGACAATCCACCTGTTTTTATCAACGCAGTACAAATTCCTTTTGCGAACGAGCACAAATATCTTAGTATGGCACTCGACACTAAACTTAAAATGGAGTGCACACGTTAAGAAAAAACTTGAACAGCTTGAGATTAAGTAAAGAGACATGTACTGGCTTCTTGGAAAGTATTCCAAGCTCAGTTTAGAAAACAAATTGCTGCTATACGCGCAAATGCTATAACCGGTCTGGACATATACATACAGCTTTGGGGTTGTACCAAAATTAGTAAACACAAAAATTTCACATACGAATATTTCTGTTCCTTGACGAGACAAATTTATTGCGCCGTCTGAAAAAGACTAAGCCTCTCGATCTAGCGCGGTAATCAGCAGCGCTTAATTTTTAAAGTATGTAGGAATTTTTCAATGGAAAATCGCCTGCAAAATATCTTATTAAAGCAAAATAAAGCGCGAAAGAAGAACTGCTTGTTGTGTGTGAACTCAGTCGTAGTCTGTATAAAGGAAGTGTTTTTTAGTGAGTAAGAATCTCACACTGCTACAAGCACCGAAGCTTATAGTGGCTATGAAGATTTCCCACCTACTCACGGAAAAAAATAGAAAAAAAGACATTTGCAGTACTTAATTTTAGAAATATGTAGTATCACAAATAAAGATTATAAAAAGTAGAGGGCCTAAATGACTACCTTGGGGAAAACCTGATTAACATTTAATAGTCTTATGTGACGTGTTTTCAACTCTTACTATTTGCTTTCTACTCTGAAGGTACGACGACGACCAATAGAAATTTATGGTTTACAGAGTCAAAAGCTTTACTAAAGCCCGTGTAAACGGCATCAACTTGCATACGGTTCTCCTATACGTTTATGACATACGAGAAGAAATTAGCAAGATTGGTAAAAGTCAGATCTAAAGCCATGTTGAGCATCTGACAAGAATTCACTAGTTAAAAATTCAAGCCGTTTTTTGACTAAACTTTCTAGAAGCTTGGGAATAACTGAAAGTTTGCAAATTCCCTTGTAATTTTCAATATCATTCTTGGGTCCCGACTTATGGATAGGAACCAAATAAAAAATTTTACAAGGAAGACGCTTTCATGCAGAGATGCATTAAATATTTTTAGCAGCATTGGCAGGAATACCGTCGAATCCAGGCTTATAACCAGCCTTGAGTGATAGAAGCGCCGTAGAAAACTCTTCAATATTGAGCTGAATACCACCTTGATCAAAAAGTTACCGCACAACACCACCGTGTGGCGCTCCCATTGTTCCGATTTAAGTTCTGTTTTTTTTTGTTAAGTAAATCTGTTGTTGACATTCCCTCCAAATCTTAGTGTCATAGCTTGACATTTGCAAAAGTTACGTAGCCAAGAGTACATCTATCTCCATGTGTGTTGGCGACTTTTTACAATTTTAGAAATGGATTTAAATTTGCAACAACGAACTTGTACGAGTATTAAATTTTGCGTAGAAAACGGATTTAATGGTGCGCGAATGTTGGAAATGTTGGAAAAGTGTTTCGGCAACGATTCTCTAAAGAAAACGATCGTTTACCAGTGGCACGAGGAGCGGTTCAAAAGTGGTCGTGAGTCAATCGAAGATGAGGAATGCAGTGGCAGACCATCGACATCGAAAACCGACGAAAACATTGATCAAGTAAAAGAAATGTTGGTCAAGAACCGCAAATTAACCATCAGAGGGATAGCGGAGGACTTGAACATTGGATATGGATCCGTCCAAGACATTTTGGTTAATGATTTGGGTTTCCGTCGTGCAGCTGCAAAGTTGGTGCCAAAAAACCTCAATTTCATGCAAAAAGAGACCGTGTTGACGTCGCAAAAGAGAGGATTTGCGAGGCTGAATCCGATCCCACATTTATCAAAAGGATCATTACTGGAGACGAGACGTTGGTTTATGAGTACGACACACAATCCAGACATCAGGCAAGTGAATGGCGTTCACCAAATGAGCCGAGACCAAAAAAACCACGTCGTTTTCAGTCAAAAAAAAAGGCAATGCTGACGGTTTTCATGGATTACAACGGTGTACGAGTAGTGCATCATGAATTTTTGCCAGAAGGCCAGACAGTAAACAAAGAGTATTATTTGGGTGTTATGAGACGTTTGCGTGAAGCAATTCGCCGAAAGAGACCAGAATTGTGGGCAGAAAACTCGTGGATTTTGCACCATGATAACGCACCGTCGCACAGTGCCATCATTATTCGTAATTTTTTGATGAAAATACCATCCAACAGCCACCGAATTAACCTGATTTGGCTTCCTGTGACTTCTTTCTGTTCAATCGAGTTAAAAAACCAGTACGGGGAACGCGTTTCGCGTTTCAGCAGCCGAGAAGAAGTAATGGAAGGAAAAATCGCAGGAAGCACTGATGGACATACCGAAAACCGAATATAAAAAAATGTTTCGAGGATTGGATCAAGCACTGGCATAAGTGTGTTGCAGTCGATGGGGATTACTTTGAAGGAGGACAATATAGTTTTAGATGAATAAACTTGTCGTTTTAATTTTCTGAATAAATTCCGAATATTTTTTGATCAATTTCAACCTTCGTAGCAATATTGCAAAACGTTTCATTATTAAATTGAGAATCTGAGTAAACAAATTGGAAAAAATTAGCGAACATTTTACCTTTCTCAAGCTTTCAAAGATACCCATCCCGATATACGACGTTGACCTTTGGTGTGAGATTTTCACCGAAATAAACTGCCCATACATCCTCGATATATTCAAACGTACAATTTTTGAAAATCTTAATAGACTTTCACATCCTAGACAAAGTTATGTGCAAAATAATATCATCTAGATATTTTTGGACAAAGATGAACAAGGGCATTAACGGATGGGCCCAGGTTTGTGTTTCATGTCAGAAATTTAAAATCACTAGGGATATAAAATCAAAGCACGGGAAGTTTTCAATCCTTGAAGGTAGATTTTCACACATCCACATGGATTTAGTGGGACCTCTTCCATCTTTGCGGGGTTACACAAACTTTTTAACAATCAAAGATCATTTCCCCTCGAGGCCTGAGGCAATACTTTTAAATAACATGAGCGTTCAAATAGTGATCTCTGCGTTCATTCAAAACTAAGCTTCAAGGTACGGCATCCCATAAACTTTTACAACGGATCAAGGTACTCTATTTGAGTCATCGCTTTTTAAGCAAATCGTCGAAGTTTGGGTATTAAAAGAATTCGAACAACCATCCGCAAGCGAACGGCTTGTAGAGAGCTTTCGCAGACAGCTTAAAGAAGCCTTAAGGTCCCACGAACTGGTTCTCTAACTCCCCTTGGACTTTACTAAATACAATAAATGACTTAAATATAACACCCGCTTAATTATTGTATGGTCAGAATGTACGTCTTCCGCAATTGTATATTTCTCACTTTTTAAGTTTAGTATATTTGTTGTGAAAATTATTATATTGTTAAAGAGCTTGCCACAGACTCTTCAGTAAAATTTTGGCATTATAAAGCAGAGCCATTGTAATTTAGTTTTCTTAATTTCTCTTTTGTAACAAGCCGGCGTAGCTGGGCAATCCATAACAAAAAATAAAAATTTGAATTCAAGAAAAGTATTATAACGTTCTTCTTATAAAGTGAAATAGGCACATCTAGCCGGTGCAACGGCTCCCAAATCTTTGAGAGCTTATCTCTTTTTGTTTTCTTTTTTTATAATGGCTCTGGAATTTAGAAAGGACATAGGAAATATTTCCGGACTAACAATTAATCACTTTTCTGCGTACGTTAACGTCTATAAATAAAGACCAGCTGCTTTTGCACTTAGTAGATCCCCGACCACACCTCTCAGATCACTCTGATGTGTAACTAGCGCCATTAATCTTCTCTCACCGCGGTCTAGCTATTTACGCGCGTAGCGATGTAGCTTACCAAACTCCACCACAATGTGATCCATGTTCCAATCCGGAATTCCGTAAAATCCCATCACCGTAAGCAAATTATCCATTATTGCTTTATTTACAGAAGCCCCAAACTGGACAGCAATTCGACCTTTAACGAGTTTGATGCGCTGTCTGACTCCATTCGACGAATTGTATCCCTGTATCCTCATACTGAAATCGTTATTAAGGGCGATTTCAAAATACACAATTCTGGTTGGCTTCGACATTCTGGACAGACAACACACGAAGGACGGTGTGTTGAGATCTTCTCTGCGGAAAATGATTTAACCCAGCTTGTAAATGAGCCCGCACGAATACCGTTGATAGTCATACTGCCAATACCCTGAGCTTGTTTTTAACTTCTCACCCTGGCAAGTACTGCGTTGATGTGCTTTCCCCCCTAGGCTCGTCGGACCATTGTATCATATCAACTAATTTCTCGTACACCCAGCACACAGTTAGAGAAAAGATTTCTAAAAGAACCGTGTGGCAGTAATAGAAAGCCAATTGGAGCAAACTTAACAGCTTGACAGGACTTCTTCGCTGCTGATATGACCACGGAAACTATTCTCTTTGGAATGAGATGCTTTATCCCACATCCAGTATCAGACCAAAAAACTTATCCGCGTGCTGTTGACAAAAACGCGCCACATGGGCATAGTACCCCGGCGTTAAATCCCGGACCCTACAAATTAATTTGTATCGTTCCCTTGATAATAATAATAATAAAAAAAAGGCATGGTACGACTCGAGCTGTAAAGGAGCTGTAAAGGTTAGAGAAATGTTTTTTTTTTCGGTCCTTCAAGACCAACCCGACAGAGGAAACCCGAAAAAAGTTCAACCAATGCCATTCTAGCTGTCAGCTCTTTGGACAAGGAGAATTTGCTTGCTGCATACATGGCGGCCAGCACAACGCTTCCAGATTGCGCCTTATCTCCACCTAAGCTTGAGTGTTTCCTATCAATGGGACGAATTCACTTTCGTACTCATGTAGTAGCAAGATCTCCCCTTCTCCTGAGGAGGTGTTCTTCCATGATGACGAAACCACTGCGTATCAATCTTTCTCATCAATCCGAATCCCAACCTCTTTAGGACGCTTCTTCTTCTCTGTCCTCCTACAGACCCCTTGCACTTACGTCTCTTCTTTCCAAGGTCATGGAAAAGCTTCTATATCGTCAGCTCGTGAAATGTCTCGAAACACCAAAACTTCACGATGGCCGACAGTATGGTCCACTGGTGATTTGACGCGATTGTAATAAAAATAAAGTAAAACCGCTTTTCGAGAAAACTTTAAAAGAAAGGCCGATAAAAAGATGAATTCATAAGTAAAAGAGTTTATTTATGACGATGGATCTTTTCAATGAATTAAACATTACGTTTCGGAACGTCCGCACCCAGCAGTACTCCACCGAAATTGCCAGTATCATTCCGCCCCTTCTAACTCTTAACCGTAACATCCGTCTCGCTATAAATGCTCATCACGTGTACGAGTACACTGAAATATCGTGATTCTTTCCTAAGCCAAACAACTCGACTATGGAATTCGCTGCCGAGCTCTTTATTTCTTAATCATTGCAACTTTCAAACATTTAAGACCAACGTACGAGTACGAGTACATTGGTATCTCTCTTTCCTCGCCCGCGCTGTAAGCAACCAATTTATGAGTACTAAAAACCCCTTGGGCTAGAAATTATGTAAGAAACCTCTTGAGCATTCGACACCACAGATGCGTTTTTCCACAACCATGGTTCCTGTCCGGATATTATGTTAAGTTTTGTATTTAACAGCAAAAGCCTCCTTCAAAAGAATACAGTAGCAGGCTTATGAATGCGTCAGCAAGTATTGACACTTCCGAAGAAGGTCGGCGAAGGCCTTATCCAAAAAAAACTTGAACCAAACGACAAAGAAAAGATGAGTGAAGCACGTGGAGTGATCGAAAAGAAGCGTCATCTGTAGGATGGTGTGGGCCCCCGCCCAATTATCAAGGCTTCGCCCATCAATGACGTTGTCTAATAAAAAGCGGGGGCAGATTATACTATACTGGTCTTATCGGAAACATCTTCAGATTACAACCTCTGAATGGTTGCTACGATTTGACCAGTTACAAGTTGCCGGTCATAGGTCTTGTTGGCGGCTTGACCACCGGTAGTCCATACCAGGACTTAAATCACGGTACCATGGGAGTCAGGAGCCCACCGGATTTCGGTCCGGGACTGACTTGTTAGAGCGTCATGGTGGCTGTGGTTTAAACCCCAATCGAGGGAAGGGTTTTCCTTTGGTTTAACCTATTGTAGAGTAGCTAATAAGTACTGGGTGCTGTGACCCTAAGAGCAGTAAGAGGTTTAAGGTCGGCCTCGACTCATACCAAGGGTGGAACTTGTGCCTCCAACACAGTTCCGAATTGGTATCAAAGGATTGACGGAGAGCGACGGCAAGGCGTATCCTTGCTCCCTATGGATGTATGGGCATCCCGTAAACATAAGTCTACATGACAGGTGGTTTACGTAAAAATGGTGTCTTGACCGAAAGAGAGAAACTGGGAAAAATTTGATGGAGTTTAATCACCTGTCACATAGGACTGGTTAATGCCATAAGACCGTCTTTAAATTAGTAATTAATCTATAGGCATTTATGACAAATATGCGCTGGTGGTACTCGTAAAAGAAATTAATAACCAGAAACCCTTTTCGACGCCATTGTCCTTGTGTAATAATAATCTCACAATTCCATCCTACATGGCCTCAAAACGTCGATAAAAGTCATATACCTACTCGTACACATAATAATAAAATTGATTCGAGTAGAATTACAATTGCGATTGTGTGTCTGTCTATTGTACTCGTATTTTAGTTGTGTTTTTATAGATATCTATTATCTTTCGTTTTATTCTATAATATTTATTGTAAATTGTTTCTTTCTCGCTTATTTTACTAGAATTATATCGCATTCCTTGTGCTCATTCTCATTGCTGGCTTTAACCCTCAGTCGGAGTTCCTTCTTCATCATCAATTGGCATTCCCCCCAAAAGTACTTCATCATTTAACTCACTAACTTAATTCAAATCCACATCCTCATCCTCATCCTCATCCACATCTACATTCAAATCTATATTTACATCCCTATCATCATCAGCATCCTCTTTAGCGTCCTCATTCACATTCCTATCGAAGGAACAACAACAATAGCAAGCAAAAGCCAAACAAATCACTAACTGCCTTGACATGGCAATACCCAATTGACTCCCCCTTTTTTTTTTTATCTTTTGCCCATAACATAATTGTATCTAGATACACTCTTGAATGGCTTATATTTACTTTCTCTGTGTGTATTTTATCAACATTCAACACTATAATGTATCTTTCTCTCATTCTCTCCCTGTCTCTCCTTCTTAATCGCTAGCTGCTTTAGTATTGAGCTGATGGGTTGGTTCCATTTCATTTCAATTATTGCCATGAGCATGTGGGCTGGAGGCTGTCGGTTGTCGGTTGTCGGCTTTCGGCTGTCGACTGTCGACTGTCGACCGTCGCGTCGCGCGTTCTCATTGCCGTTGTCGGGCTTTATCAATAGACAGTACGGCAACAAATGTTGCTGTTCGTCTTCCTTCATGTTGCCGAATATGTTTCAAATGTTGCAAATGCCTCAGATGTTGGCTGACTAGCTCGGTTTATTCTCGAAAAAAAAAAAACGAAAAAAAACATCAAAGTTCGACTGTATGAGTAATGAAATAAAATAAATGTATCTATCGTATATTCGCTAGTGTACGGCTACAATTTAAAAGATATATGCGCACACACTCATCCATATGAATCCGTAATATTAACAGCAATAATAATGGGCCGTATATTATGTTTGCTTTCCGAATGAGCAGGCAAATCGTTTCAGTTGTAAATTGACGTTTGAGTTAGCTGCCAGTTCGGTTCATATTTATGGTCGTATAGTCAGTCAGTGAGGCAGTTAGCTGTGCTGTGGTACATGTAGACTGCGTGAGTGCCGGATTTGTGAGACGTCGTCGTCGGTGTGTTGAAGGAAAACAAACAAAAAAAAAAGAAAAAAAAAACAGAAAACGTTCAAAATAACTCTGGACAGAGTGGTTAAGTGGGATAAAGGTAAAGAGATACACAGTTCACAATCGGATTGGGAGTGGAGAAACCATTTAGCTGGCAACAGCTTTTAAACATCAATACGACGCGTCAGTAGTGTAGTGAGAGAGAGAGTGAAGCGAGATACAGAAAGTATCTTTCGTTGATGTTGCTTTGAGGGTTACTTTCTGTTGCTGGCTGGTGGTGCATTCGACACAAATACACAGATACATGATACATATCATATTGAAATCGGAACGTAGTGGTGTTTTATTATTGTATCTAGATACATTTATTAGATGAATTTCTCATTCTTTTTGGGTAAATACTCGTAGTATAGAATTTAAATGTTGCCCGACGCCTGACTACTGACTACTGACTACTGACTATTTGAGTCCATTTAAATCTCTCCGAATGACTCAGTCAGAGTCAGAGTCAGAGTTGGAGTGTACTCGTATTTGTTGTTTACGTCTGTATGGTGTACAATATAATGGTGTATCTGTGTATTCTGTTTGTATCTCATTTGCGAGTAAAGAGATACTTTATTATATTCGAATTTAATAGTCGTGCGCCAACATAATCGCTAATAGTCTGTCGCTTGGAGTAATTGGTGTAATAAGTGGACAGGATATCTGTTCATACTCGTATCTTCGCATAGTATCTATTGATATTACCCTCGGTATCTGTTAGCTGGTCTGGTCGTACAGTGTACAAGTGTTGTGTGCTCTTATCTTTTGTGGCCATTTGAAATGGGTGGCTTTTAACTTTGGCAATACCGTGTAAATGTTGCTGGAGTACTTTTAATGTTGCAACTGCGATTGCTACACTACGGATACTCATGTTGTGGATGCTTCTGCGGATACTAATAATGATGATACGATGCTGATGCTGCTGCTGATGCTGATGCTGATGCTGATGCTGATGATAGTGGTGGTAATGGTAATGGTGATGGGGATGATGCCATGTTTTTTGATTGTGTGATTATTTTCCGTTTTATTATTATTACGGTTCTGTGAGACGAACAGCGGCGGGTGTCAATAGTGTACTAATTGCATGTGAGAGATTGTTTTTTGATCTCATTTTGTGGTGTCGTTTTGAGTGGATACGAATTATTATTATTATCATTGTATTTTTGTTTTGTTTTGTTTTGTTTTTTTTTTTTTATCGACAAAATACGAGTGGATATGTGTACTTTGTACAGTGTACGATATAGAGTGTAAAGTGTCGCGAGTGTACTCCTCTATACTGAGCATCAGAATTTATTAAATATCTCAGAGTAGGCCCTGTGTTAAGTGCTTGTGTGCTCAATCAATTTATTTGTCAGTCCCTGGGCACTTAAGATATTTTTTTCTGTTTTTATGTTTTTTTTTTCCGTTTGGTTCACGCTTTTGTCATTTATTCGTGTGTTAATCAACCACAGTCGAGTTGAGATACATTTAGTGTTTTTTGTTTTTTTTTTTTTTCCATTCAGTTCATCTATGTGTATCTTGGACATGGTCCGTTTTTGGATTTTTTTTTCCTTCGTCCGCTCTTTTGTGTCTCGTTTTCGGTGTTTTTTTTTTTTTTTTTTATAATAGCGGCGCCCGGAATTAATGAATTTCATTGTTATTTGCTCTCTTCTTTGCGGATAATTGATTGTGGCAATAAAAAGCGGGATTATTGAGAAAATAATTTCTTTTTTAGAATTATGGTGGGAATAAAATAAATAATTGAGTTGTTAGCCCTCTTCTTCTGCATCTTCATTCATCGTCTTTGTGATCGGATACATTTTTTTTTTTATCTAAAACCGATTTTGGATACTTCGAACACTTTGTTCCGGATACCGTTGTTGGCAGAGGGTGATTAGTGCGTGAGAGATGGTACATAGATGAGTTTGTAGTGATGTTTCGTATCTAATTGGGATTAAACGGATTTATGTTTTCGACAAAGAGGATTTAAGTGGCCGCCGAGAAAGAAGAAAGAAGAAATTGAGAGGTTAATTGGATTTTCGAGGGAGATACTCGTATAGCTTCCGACAAGCTGGAATTTAATTAAAATTTCTTCTTTTTATTTTTACAAAAGTGATTAAGGTGAGTGGTTTAAAAAAAAAAAAAAAAAAAAAAGAATTTATTTCTGCCATATGGATGGTTTTACTTTCGGAATTTTGAAACATCTTCGCTTTTTAGTTTTTTCCCGACCGGCGGCGGCGGGTGACACAGTTTTTTTTTTTTTTTATTAGTTTCTTCCTTTTTTCGATGACATTTTAACATCTCTGTTGATTTTTGGGGGCAATGGCAACTCAGACCTAATTGGCCAGGTCTGGAATGTGATTATGTTCGTTGTGGCAACATTTTTTACTGTCTTGGCGCCACTTTTGGCTATGATTCCGTATTGTGTTTACCTGAAAATCCAACCGGACTTCTCGTGGAAATTAGATTCGTTCAGTGGAAAGTATTCGCGGATATACTCGTATGTACACATACCGTATGTAGGAATTAGGCAATTGGACCTATACCTAATTGGGTTGCCCTTGTTATTTACGAAAAGGATGTGAAAAGATCGTTTCATGAGACGCTCTTTGCTCTTAGCTTAGAGACCAGTGGAATATTGGGCTTTAACGACATGCCTCTTTAGCTATCTCGATTTTTAGCTGGCTGTTTCTAGAATAATTCGGCACGGCAATATGTCCGAGGTGATTTGCGCCGCTTGTTCTTTTTTTCTGAGATTTCTCAGCTTTTCTGTAATAAAAATGCTTACAGTACCAACCGACACCACATCAGCACTGAGTACCTGCAGCCTGATGCGGGCATAGGCCGGAGGCTGAGAGAGATAGTGCTTCCCGATGTCGTCATCACTTTCACAGCAAGCGTCGCAGGATGTTGTATCATCATTTTGCGGTTATACTTGTATCAATCCAAACTGTCAATGGATGCCCTGACTGGGGACGCAAGTTACTTTCTCGTCCTGAAAAAAATCTCATCTGAGCCTTGCCTTGCTAGTTCAACGGCGATTTTATTTCCCGTGGTCCCATTGTGACTCAGTGAATTCAGCCTTCCGACTGCGTCAGTGATGCCTTGCATTTTGCATCTTGACCCAACATCGAAGTCGGGAGATAGTTCACCAAGTTTTCAAGCGCAACTGAACTGTCGCTACAAGCGCAATTCTTCTCCTCCTCCACTGATTCTTTCTCATGCATCGTACATAGTTCGTTGCCATCAGAATTACGGATTTCTCTACTTCGAAGGCAGACGTAAATTTTCCCCAGGAGTGAAATCCAAGATTATCGTACGCCAAAATGGCAAAAGCGCCTCATCTTAAACCGGCTTTGGCGCCATGTGAAAATCCGATCCGAAGATTCTTTTCCGGCTCAAATTCTGGTCGAAAGCATTCCTGTCCACAGGGAAAGCCGATTTCGAGCAGCGACCGTAACATTGCATCAGACAGTGGACAAGATCTTCAAAACTCCGGTGCATGTTGTCCTGACGAATGTCGACAGCGCCTTAGAGGCTTTCAACGTAACATGTGTGATCCAAAGAAATTTGTTATCCAGAATGACACCCAAATACGAGTCCTTAGCTTCACTGGAGAATCGGTTGCTTATTCCTTCAATCACTAAATGAGTTAGAACAGCCCAACTTTCTCCTTCTCGCAAAGAAAACAACCTCCGTTTTGAGAAGGATGAAAACTCATTTCTAATGCACCAATCATCGATCACGTCCAGGGCTGCCTGCGCCGTAGAGCAGACAGTCGATAGACATGATCCATCAGAGAGTACAGCTTCATGTGCAGTAGTCGAGCAACACAGTACACCACCTGGCGTGCAACATCCGTACAGAATCCGCAACCAATATCCTATTCAACAGCATTAATTTGATCCATAAAACTACTGATTCGTCTATCCACTATAGGAGCGGGCTGTTAGCTGGTTCTGATTAAGTTACCTGAGAAGTGAGCCTCAAGCATGAGTGTAGGCGCTATCAGATTTTCTGGGTGATTTCAGCCTGCTTGATTTCCCCCCTTTGAAGACTTTGACCAGCCTACTGGTTTCACCGACATTTTCGATCTTTTGGCGAATAAGCTTTTTTTTTTGCTTCGATCAGTGAAGACTCTCCAGTCTTCTTCCAAATTGGTCTTAAGTGACCTGTTCACAAGTTTTCTATTGTAATTGCCTTACGTAGTCGATTAAAATCTGACTTCCACCATGGTGCGTGATCGAAGTTGCATTAATCTTAAAGAGTTTAACGGGGGCTTCGGCGGTAGCGGCTGTTGAATGAGTTGGGGCTGAAGTGATTGAGAGTGATGCATATAGCTCGTCGTGTAAGGATTTGTTGTACGGGTTTACTACAGATAGTGCATCTGGCTTACTAGAGATGTGCAGTTGGAGATTCCTTCAATATCTGCATAGTGAATGCAGCTTCCTCACTAAGAAAATTGAGGTCATGTTGCATGGGTTCGATGTTTTCGGTGTGTTTAGCATGCTTGAGATGTAACCCAATGTTGATATACGAGGGCGGGTCAATAAGTACGTGACTTTTGGATTAAAACAGATTTTTTGATAAAAAAATAATTTTATTTTTCAACGTAGTCTCCCTTGAGCTCTATACACTTTGTCCAACGCTTCTCCAATTTTTTTATCCCTTCCAAAAAAAATGATTTGTCGAGGTCCTCAAAATAGGCCTTTGTTTGCGAGATGACTTCATCATTGGAGTCAAATCTTTTTCCACCAAGCCATTTCTTCAGGTTTGGGAACAAGAAGTAGTCGCTCGGAGCCAAATCTGGAGAATAGGGTGGATGAGGGAGCAATTCATAGCCCAATTCATGGATTTTTGCCATGGCAACTGCACATGTGTGCACCCTTGCATTGTCTTGGTGGAAAAGAACTTTTTTCTTGGCCAAATGAGGTCGTTTTTTTTTCAAATCGTCATTGAATCGGTCCAATAAGTTGGCATAATATTCCCCATTGATTGTTCTTCCCTTTTGAAGGTAGTCAATGTGGATTATCCCGCGTGCATCCCAAAAAACAGTCGCCATAACTTTATTGGCTGACAAACCCACCTTGGCCTTCTTTGGCGCCGATTCACCCTTAGAAACCCACTGTTTTGACTGTTGTTTGTTGTGATGGATCCATATTTCGTCCACGGTTACAAAACGGCGCAAAAACTCCTCCATACTGCGATTAAACAACGCCAAACCTTCCTGTGAAGTTGTTACACGATTGCGTTTGTGGTCGACTGTGAGCAAACGCGGCACCCATCTTGCGGAAAGCTTTCTCATGCCCAAGTGATCATTCAAAATTGAAACCACTGAGCCATGCGAGATCCCTACGGCTTCCACAATCTCTCGCACTTTCAATCTTCGGTCGGCCAACACCATATCGTGAATTTTTTCGATTGTTTCGGGTGTAGAGACCTCAACTGGGCGTCCAGGACGTTCGGCATCTTCAGTGCTTGTACGGCCACAACGAAATTCAGTAAACCACTTTTTTACCATTGAAATCGATGGTGCAGTATTTATCAAACTTAGCCTTGGTCTCGGTAATGGTTTTTTTTCGCAAGAAATAATGCTTAATAAGCACACGAAATTCACTTTTTTCCATTTTCTCCTCAAATTAGTGAGTAGTCTAATAAAAATAGCTGTCAAACACAAACTAACTGACGCAGCAAGTTTAAATTTTGACAGGAGTCAACTGACAAATGCCTGTTGACAGGAGCAGTCTTGCTGTTTCAGTAAAGAGGTCAGAAATTCAAAAATGCACGGAATTATTGACCCGCCCTCGTATTTTTTCCCAACTGAATTGAAGTTGACTGAATCGCTGGTAACGTGTTTGAGCAGTGAGACTCATCAGAATCCGAAACGTTTTCGTCAATGGAAAATATCGCAGCCGTGAACCAAAGTGTGGAAAATGACCAAAACACTTCCATCCGTCGCCGTTCTTATGAACATGACCTTTCCACAGCCACATTGCACCGAATTTTGAAGAAAGATTTGCCTCCATGCGTACAAGGTCCAAGATTGAAGCCGACCAAGCTGGAAAAAATGCCTGCATTGGTGGCTACGTTAATAAGCAAAATTGCCGCATCTGAGGCACCGAAAATCCACGAGTGATTCAGGAGATGCCAATGCAGCCAGAACGAGTACTCGTAACTGTTTGGTGGGGTTAATTGACCGGAGGTGTCAGAGGCCGGAAAAGCAATCGGGACAAGATAAAGATTTTTTTGTGGCTGGAGCTCGAGGATATGGACACGCAGGACCTATACTTTCAACAGGATGGTTCTATCGCGAAGCAACCGATTTATTGCGCATAAAGTTTCTTGGCCGCATAATATCGCATCTAGGAGAAACCCATTGCCTGCCAAGAGCGTGTGACTTAACACTGTTAAACATGTTTCGTTGGGGCTATGTTAAAAACTCTGAAAGCGAACATTAGAATCGTCGGGTATACTAACAGAGCTGAGGTGTAAATTTGGAAATTATTGTGTTCCATAAATACTCATATTCCCCATGTGTCTACTTTATAAAGCAATAAAGGTTTCAGAGTTATCTCAACAATTGTTCGTTTTATTCCAGAAGCTAATCCTACACCTCTTGTTGAGACAACCTTTAGAAGAAGAAGAAAGTTTAGCGGCTAAACCATCGTCATATGCGGATTTGAGAACTTTGAATCTGCATATTCCTGTCCTCGTTTCGTTTTGGTCGGGTCAATAGTAATTACCGCCGTCCCCGTTTTAATTGTCTGTTGTATCCTGCCTGGAAGCACCTAGTTTGTCGTGTTCAGCGTTCAACAGTCTGCAGAAAATCTTTTCCAAATTCCCAACATTGACTGCGTCTCATGAATGTATGTACGTCCTTGCTACCTTAGGGTCTTGTTACTCTGACACATCCTTTTTATGTCCTGGTGAAATTTCTAAATCTGTAATAGCGTCCTTCGCTTTGGTAGTACGTATTACCAACATTTTACATCTCAGCAAGCACTCAAACTGCACAAGGAAACCGAGAGGGTAGCGAATCAGATTATTTTGGACCGTGTCTTTCTCTATATAATATTGTTGCGTACATGCTTATTAGTGACATACTGGTACACATAGTCAGCCTTAAATGGTTAGACCGATAAAGTGAAGCCAAACGTACAAAGTAACCTAAGTCTTTAAGACGACGAAGTAATATCGTACGGTGGTAGGACAGTGTTCAGACCTCACCCCCTTGTGCCTCATGCAAGTTTTCCACTTTTCGGCGCAAAAAAAAAACTTAAAGAGGTGAACCTTCCTGTAGAATACTGTATCCATTGCAATATCATCAAAGCTTCAATTTGTGACCTTCTAGTATGCTGTAGAATGAATGAATATGAGTACCGTTTCATAGGTTCTATTTGGAATTTCTTGCGTCAGATGAATTTCTCTTAATTCGTGCGGGACCCAAATATCGATGTTCTTTACGAAGCCAAGGCTTTCAAATGGCCAAGAATGCTTCCATTGGACACTTGTAGAGAGGTAGCAAGCTCCCGGACCATTGAATGCTTATTTGCTTCTACCAATCGTCGTCAATTTCGGATGGCCTGTCGGAGAGATGAGTTCCTTCAACTGAACAATCACCATGGCGAACCAGTTCTGGCAGTGATGTTTTTCGATGGCATTTCTGCCGTACACTTTACGCAACTTTTCCCTTGCCTCAGTTGCCTCCTCTTTTTTTTTTAAATTCTCCATATTCGAGCCATAATTGCAAGCACAAAACTCAACCGAATCGGTCCAAGTTTTTTTCTTTGTTTTTCGATTAACAGCAGAAACATTTGGCATAGATGTCACACTCAAATACAAATAAACGCGGGCAATGCCATCTATTGCTACAAACCGAAATGACTTTTTGAACTACCCAATATTTTGGGACATATTGGCCTCAAGTTCACAATAAGCACTATGTCAAAAATTTGTGTAGCTTTGTCCTTAGATATCATGTCTAACATACGAGTGCGAGTCCTCTTACATCATCAGGCGGTGTTTGGAGGCATGCGCAAAACTCTTATGTCCCCGGATTTCTGGTAGTTTCTTGATAATCGGGAAGTAGTTCGTCTATTACACTGAGCAACAATGAAAAATACTCGGACATACTGAATAGTGTTTCTTATAGTACTCGACCTGTAGATAACGGGAAAAATAATATTTTGCTCAGGTCACGTACAGCAACCTAACGGCACACACTTTTACATCTTTATCGAACGAGGTCTGTTCTAATAGAATTGCACATCGTTTAAATCGGTTTTTCTGTTAGTAATTTAAAAAAATAAACTAATTTGCGTAAGAAGAATATTAGAAGTGCATTAAAGTGATAAAATGCCACGAGTTAATTGTCCAGATTTATTCTGCTATATTACACCAAGCTTCCGAAAAAAGAAAATAACACCATTTATGAAAAGTGTTACTTTTCTTATTTTAAATTTAAAATAAACCATCAGGATAAACTCTGGGCACCACACATTTGCTGCCTTAGGTGTCACCGACAGCTAACTGGTTGGTTTAACGGGTCATTTTCTGCAATGCCTTTTAGAATAACTATGATATGGAGAGAGCCCCAGAGTCACACAGATTATTACTTTTGTTGCACTAATGTGAAGAGATTTTCTCGAAGATCAAAGCATTCCATAATATATGCAAACGTCCCTTCTGTAAAAAGACCAGCACCTCATACAGAAATTCTATCACTTCCAAAGCCACCTTCCGGACGCCTTTCGGACACAGAAATAAGTTCGTCATATTGTTCAGAAGAAATCATGGATGATCCCGAATTTGAGCTCTCTACATCTTCTGATGCACCATTTCTCATCAGTCAGATTGACCTCGTCAGAGATTTGGATTTGTCAAGACAAAAGTCTGAAATACTGAGCTCAAGGTTAAGGCAGTGGAATCTGCTCAAGCCTGAGGTAAAAATTACAATTACGTAATGTGTCCTGTCTCACTTTGTTTTATCGGTATTTCCACCACCAGTGCTCCATTGAAATCGCCAGTATCATTCCGCCCATTCAAACTTTCAACCGTAACACCCGTCTCGCTATGAATGCTCATCAGTATACCCTCAAGCCCATTTTCGGACGTACTCTAAAATATCGTGATTCGCCCCTAAGCCGTACAACTGGCTTATGGAATTCCCTGCCGACCTCTGTGTTTCCTGGTCGTTATAACTTGCATACATTTAAAAACAATGTACATCGGTACCTGTCTTTTCTTCCTCCCTAAATTTCCTTCGACCGCGCTGTGTACGAACATTTTAAAGGTACAAAAACCCCTTGAGGGTGCGCCGATTATAAAAAAAAAACAACAAAAAACAGAGTACCGTACGCGACAAAGTGAATTTGGTCCTTATTTTTCGAAAGCCGATAACTTAGTGTATTGTAATGATACTCGTATTAATGGCTTAATGCTGTTAGGTTATGAGCACAAAACCGAAGAATGGCGGCTATTCATCGACGCATCAAAGGCTAGTTTGAAAGCCGTATTGCTTCATAATGGTAATAAGTTTCCTTCAATACCTCTAGCGCATGGTGTGAATTTAAAAGAAACCTACGATGTTATAAAATTTATATTGGAAAAAATTGAATATAAAAAATATAACTGGTCGATATGTTCGGATTTAAAAGTTGTTGCTCTACTTCTTGGACTACAATTAGGTTGTACCAAATTTTGTTGTTTTTTATGTGAGTGGGATAGTAGAGCACGATCGGAGTACTTTGTGATAGTAGATTGGCCTATAAGAACAAACTTTATTTGTGGAGAAAAAAATATAAGGAATCCTTCATTGATCGAACCACAGCGTGCTATTCTAACACCATTACATATCAAATTGGGTCTTATAAAAAACTTTGTAAAGGCGATGAAGAAAGACCAAGCTGGTTTCAATTTTTTGAAACAAAAGTTCCCATCACTAAGCGAAGCAAAAATTAAAGAAGGTATTTTTGTGGGTCCAGACAGAAGAAAGCTTCTAAAAGATCCAGCTTTCATTCCTACTCTGGATTCATTAGAAAAACAGGCCTGGTGTTCATTTGCGAAAGTAGCAGAAAACTTCCTAGGCAACAATAAGACTCCAGGTTATGCAGATGATGTAAAGAAAATGCTGGATGCTTATCATAAAATGGGATGCAACATGTCGCTAAAACTTCATTTTTTGCATTCTCATCTCAATTTCTTTCCTGAAAATATGGGTGATGTAAGCGATGAGCACGGCGAGAGAATCCGCCAAGACATTGCTGCAATAGAGCAACGGTACCAAGGAAAATGGGAGCCATCAATGTTGGCAGATTACTGCTGGTCGCTTATAAGAGAGACTCCGAGGTGTTCTTATAAACGGAATGCAGATGCTTCCAAAAAAACAACAAAATTTTACAAGAAATAACATCTTCGGTAATATTTTTGGTTAAATTCTTTAATTCAAAAAAAGCATTTTCTCACAAAATCCCGATGTGACCTGGCTATTTTATATAGTTTTCCTGATTCTATAAACTCCAACGATTACGAATCACATAATTTTATCTCAGAGTAAAAAATAAATATTTTTACAAAGGGATCGGGTGTACGCCCGGTCATCAAAAAAATCATCGGAACTCATTCCTAGAGTCGAACGTTAGCACCATCTCGCATCAGTAATGATATGATGGAGAGTGGACTATTATTGTCGATCTTTATTTTTGCGAGAAATAAGTCAAAACTTCGGCAAAAGTTTATCAAAGAACTGTTTTGGAAGAGATTGTGAAGGCACTCCACCAAAGAATTTTCGCCAACAATCCCTGGACATTCCAATAAATTGTTAATATTGCCGCAGGACTTATTCGAGGAGTGAAAAGTAACCTCCTTGGGAATGAAAAAAAAATTGTTTTTAAATGTTTTTTTTTTTATTTTATTCAATATAGTCCCCTTTTAATTGGATACACATATTCCACCGATTTTCCAACTTCTTGATCCCGTCCGAAAAGTAATTTTCCGGAAGGTCTGCAAAATACTCCTCCATGGCGTCGATGATTTCCTCGCGTGAGCTGAATTTTTTTATTGATGAGCCATCTTTTGAGGTTTGGGAAGAGGTAATTGTCCGAAAGATCCAAATCCAGTTACCAATCGACGAAAAAAGTCCACCCGATTTCTCATCAGCAAGTCCAAACACTCTTTCGAAGTGCTCTCGCGTTCGTGTTTTTGGTCAGGAGTGAGCATGCGCGGCACCCAGCGGCAGGATAACTTTTTCATATATGAATATTGCCCAAAATATGGCGTGTGCGCTCAATACTAATCTTTGTGGTATCTGTTAGCTCGCACACCTTCACTTTCAGGTCAGCCAACACCATTTCATGTATTTTTTTGACATTGTCCTCTGTAACCGCATCGGAGGGCCTGCCGCTGCGGATTTGATCGGTAGTGGAATTGCGGCCACCACGAAACTCTCGAAACCAGTATTTGACGATGTAACCAGACGGAGCAGTAGCCCCATAATATTTATCCAACTTTTCTTTTGTTTCCTTCGCCGTTTTGCCTCTCAAAAAATAATGTTTTTGTCCATACTCAACATGATGCCAAGCAAGTCAACAACAATCAGCTGTCAAAACAAAACTAAAGACAGAATTGCACTGAAATTTTGCATGTCTGCCTAAATATGAATGGACTTCAAGGCACCATAACCTTTTTTGCAAAAGCAGCGCATTCAGGACTGGATTGGATAAGGTTTTACACAGAGCCAACCTTGTTGTCTGGGGTAGTGCGTCATTACATACTTGCTTCATTTGAATTCTGTTGTTGGAAGTTATGGCAGGATCAAGCCAGATAAAGTTGGTTACTGCGTCGTCAAAGTTGTGGCTTCCGATTATGGAATATTACAAATTCGTCGTTGATGGGTGCCTTGATTGTTTGATTAATGCTCTTGGTCCTACCTTTAATCACTCTGTTGGTGGTTTCCGCTTCTATTCTTTCAAACGCAACGGAAAATTCCGCTGATTGCAATAACATACACTGGGTCTCAGTCGTTTAAATCCAGTATGGCAATAGGTCTGTAGAAAGCATTTGAAAGTGTCCGTTTTTTTTGTTTTAGACTAGGAGTCAGCTCTTTAAACGGCCATTCGTCTTTTTAAGCTAAGGAAACCATCTATCATAGATATAAGCATCTTCTGTGATAGTAGAAGCGGTATTCATGATCCTTTATCTCAAAGCGAGTTGAGAACTGTCCCATTTGTCCCTCAGGTTGATGATGATGATGGTTGATTTTCGCTGATATTGGGTGTCAGAATACAAGGACGTACGTAGAATCCGTATATCTGATCAGCTCTCTAGAAAAGCTCCTATTCTTAGGATTTTACCTCAACACGATCAACCGCAGACTAAAAAGCGCCCTAACGTACTACATCACTTCATAACCCTAACTGGATATAGTAGATAGACAGGGCACCATTTATATGTATAGAAGCTAACTAGCCCTCAGTTCACCTGTTCTTCTCAGTAACTCTACCGCCACTCAAAAATGGATTCTCGAAGACAAAGCCACTTGTGCAATCGAATCTGCGTTGTCAGATTTAACTAACTTGGTCTTGAATACATGTAACAATTCATGCAAACAAGGATCGATCCTGATACCTAAAAATCCTCCTCGAGATCTGCAACATAGCTTCACCCCGAATTTGCGCTATTCCTAGGATTTTAGTTCGTTTTTATTGAAGCGAAGGATAAGGCGTTCCTTCACCTGTCCGCCCGGTCTTAAATAATAGTAATTGGCGATCAACAATAACAGAAATCACAACATGAGATTGGAGTCGCTTGACAACCTAACCATCCTTTGCTTCATAAAAAGCTTATCTGCTTACCATGTCCCGGTATAGATGGAAAATGGGATTGTAAAAGAGCCATAAAAATATAACGTACCTTTTCTGTTTTACATGGGTCTGTATCCTGACACTGTCAGTCACACTAACCCAACCTAACCTAACCCTAATATCCTTTACAAGATATGAAAACATGTATCTCAAAGATCTTAACCTTAACCCTTTTAGAGTACAATGGATTACTTCTTTATCTGAGTGCTCTGTTGCGACAGAAAAAAACAAAATCGGTCTATACATTGATACAATAAGTTCATCTCTACCATGATCAGTTAACAAGTAGACTGAACCCTTTTTGCAGGGACATTTTGCAGCTTCGTATCTAGGCTTGTTGATAGCGATCATTTCCACTTCATATCAACTCCCGGTAGGTAGAGAGTAGATTCAGAACCGACTCGTTACCGTCTAAATTGTGAAGAACTCTCTTCATTTCTAAGCTGCTGCTCGTCTGATAATAATTAAGAATCGTCCACGCTATTCGCGGGATGTTATTTTGACCTGCGTGCTACACTAAGTTAGTTTAAAGCATAAACGGTTCTATTATCGTGTTGGTTTGCCACGAGTACATCTCCTGTGATTCAGCTTCATTTCTTTTCCTTCGGTCCTTGACTAATGCCCAAGTGCAGAAGTTTGTGGGCACGTCTAGATGTCCTCCGGTGGCGAAAATGTTTTTTTTACAATTTTTAGTAATCGCCCACAGTTGTGTGCTTAGATCTGCTGATTGTGTCCGTTCCTAAGTTGGGATAATTCTTGTTGCACCATGAAAATACAATGCATGTCGATGTTTTTTGTTTTTTCCTTTCGGGGGGAGGAGAAATGCCTTACGCACCATAAGGAGGTCTGTTGGCGGTGACCATCAACGTGTGTCCGGCTCTCTCCGCATGCTTTCGGATCATACGGACTAAAACTCCTCCCAACCCAGTGGCTTCTGACACAACCCCCTGAGACCGCTCTTCGCATTACTTCAAGGGGCTGTGATCCTACACCCTTTCGGGTTTACGTGCTTTCCCGGTATTGTTCTTCTTATCTTTTCTTTCTTCTGAGAATATCTTCCACAAACTGGCAAATTCTTCCCCAGTTCAGGTCACTCGTCAGCATTTTATCCATTATGTTTTCTGGGTTGAAGGCACCAATGCTGTTTTGCAGTGCTGTGCGTTGGGCTTCCCATCTCCTGCAGGCAAAAAATGTGTGATGTACGTCGTCTGCTGGGGAGTCGCCGTACTGGCAGGCTGGGCTATCCGTTTTGCCGATCCTATGTAAAAAGGTTTTGAAATTTCCGTGTCCGGTGAGGAACTGGGTGACGAAGTAGTTGACCTCCCCGTGTTTCCGGTCTTTCCACTCAGCCACATTTCTCGGTGTCCACCTTCCTCTGCTTTCCGAGATCCAGCGCTCTTGCCACTTTCGTATCGTTTGCTGCTCTGCTTGATCAATTGCCGCTTCCAATCCGATTTCCGCCTTGTTCTCGTGGACGTACTTCCTTTGTGCCGGTAGGAGATCGATGGGAGTCACTCCTGCTGCTACAAGTACGGCTGGTTCCGGCACCTTTCGGTAAGAGTTAGCCACGCATAGAGCTCCGCGTCTTTGCAGTGCCGCCATGTGCCTCCGGTACTTTTCTTGTCAAAGCACGTATGCCCAGATCTCACTTTCATATAGGAGAATGGCATGCGCTTACTTGGCGTTGGACCACCTATGTTCGCCATTAATCTACTGAGTGATGTTGTAACTGTAGAGGCTCTTTTCGCTGCGTACTTTATCTGTTGCCTGAAAGTTAGTTTTGTGTCAAGCCTCAATCCCAAATACCTCACCGCGTCCTTGCTCTTAATGGCTTCAGAACCAATTTGGAAGTCTATTAGTGTCGGGATTTTCTTCTTCGTCAGAAGGACTATCTCAGTTTTCTCTGTTGCCAAACTAAGATCGTGCTCATCCATCCAGAAGGTTGTTCGTCGCATGACTTGGTTCAACGTTCTTTGAGCGTTTTCAGTGTCTCTTGCCGTTATCACTGCCGCGATGTCGTCTGCGTACCCAACGAGAAAGGTGTCTTCGGAGATGTTCTAAAGGTCTGGTCCCAGGATTGATCCCTGTGCTGCTCCAGATGTTACTTACTTCCTTCGTAGGCCTTCTGTGGTCTCGTAGATCAGTTCCCGGACCCTGAGATAGTCTTTCATCATGTGTAATAGATAGGCTGGGATGTTGAATCTATTTTCTAGCGCATTTAGTATATCACTCCACCTGGCTGAGTTAAATGCATTTCTTACGTCCAGGGTTGCCAGCAAAACGATCTTCTTAGAGCGGCAACTTCCTTGTTGGGCGGTTTGGACAGACTTCACCACTTCTTCAATAGCTCCGACCGTGGAGCGTCGTTTCCTGAACCCGTACTGCCTTCCTGCTAAATCTCCCATTCTTTGTACTGCATCTGTGAGCCGTGATTTGAGCAGCTTTTCCATCAGTTTTCCCGCAGAGTCCAGCATACATAAGGGCCTGTACGCTGATGGGGAGTCTGGGTCTCCTTTTCCTTTGCTGATCAGTACCAATCGTTGTTTTTTCCAGCTCTTTGGGAAGACTCCTTCTTCGAGGCAACTGTTGTACATGTTGAGCAGCAGGTTAGGGCATGCTTGGGCAGTCACTTTTATTACTTCTGCTGGAATTCCATTTGGGCCGGGTGCTCTTCTGTTTTTCATTATCTGTGCGGCTAATCCCAACTCGTCTTCGTTAAAACCTCTAGTTTCCTGTCGTCGGGCTGGTGTGTTGTCGGCCTGACCGGATGAGTTGGGAAAAGGGGGTTTACAATCCACTCCATCTTGCCTTCGTTTAGAATAGGCGGTGCCGATTGGCCTCTAAGTTTTCGCATTACGACCATGTAGCCTAGCCCCCAGGGGTCCCTGTTTATGTCTCGGCGGAGATCCTCTCACTTCCGTTTTTTGCTCGAATTGATGGCCCCCTTGAGCTTTCTGAACTCCGCTAGAGCTTCCTCTATGTTTTCAGCGTGTCTTCTCCTTCCCCTCCCCCCCAAAGCTATCTCGTCTGTCCACCAGTACACTGGATTTCTCCTTCTGTTGTTGCAGCTTTTCCTGGGCATTGAAACATCACAAGCGAACCCTATCGGTTGCATTGTGGCTTCAGCTTTTACTTCCGCGGATCCTTGTACTTGGAGCACAGCACTTTTTCCTTCTTCAACGGCGGATTTGAAAAGCTCTTCGTCTAACCTGTTGATGTTCCATCTCGGTGCTGGTGAACGGTTCCAGATAGGAGTTCGCTGGTTTGCTTCTAAATCAAAAACAATGTATTGATGATCGCTGCCCGTATAATCCTCGATTACTCGCCAGTTTTTTATTCTTGCGGATGTAGATTCCGTAGCGAAGGTTACATCCGGTATGGTGCCTCTTTGCCCTGGCCTCCTGAAAGTCGGGGTGTTACCTACTTTTACTACGTTTAGACCTTGTCTCGCAGCCATCTCAAGTATTTGCCTTCCTCGAGAGTCTGTAGTTGGCATTCCCCATTCTTGAGCTCTGGCGTTAAAGTCACCGGCCAGCAGGATCTCGCCTGTCGTTTCATTTAAGAAGTGCTCCAGGTCATCCAGTTTTTGGCGGAAATCGTCGACCCTGTCGTTCGGGCTGAAATATATGCTTACAACCGTGAGTCCATCGGTCTTGGCCCACGCGAAACCACTTTGTGTACCTTGGTTTTTCAGGGAGAATGACCTTGTGCGGTTCCTAAGGTGTCCACTATCCAGTTTGTCTCTTTGTCTACGTACTGTTCGCTGATGATGACAACATCAATCTGCAATTCGCTTAGTAATGTAGACAATAGATTGTCAGCCGTTCGACTCCTGTGGATATTTCCGTGTAGGATTGTGCCTCTTGGAAAACTCGACACTTACCGGACCCCGCCACATGATTTAAGGCAAACGCTGGTGTTTGCAGATCCGCACATAGGCAACATTTTGGTTATTTTCTGCAGTCGATCTTTTTGTGGCTCTCTCCTCCACAGTTGAAGCAGAGCCCTTGTCCTTTTCTGTCCGTGCCCTTGCAGGTTGCCTAATGGTGTTCGTATCCGAAACACTTGAAGCATCTAGGAACTTCTACTCTGCGACGCATTCTGCACTGAACGCTCGAGCGTTTATGTGGACTATAGCCATTTTCTGCGAGCTTCTGTTTATCCCAGTCACTGCCACCTGTATTTCCGGATTTTGGACTGATGTTTTCTTCTTGATGGCTTCCTCGACCTCTTCTGCTGTGGTCAGTTCATCCAAGTCCCTGATTTCGAGTGCAACTTTTTCGTCAAGCTTGCGAACCGTAGCTCTTTCTCCTAAAATATTTCTAAGGGATTCCCCAAAAGCCTCTTTGTCCTTTGCCCCGGTCCCAGTTCTAAGAGGACTTCCCCTTGCTTTGTTTGTCGCACCAATTTGATGACAGTTTCGGTTTCATCGGGGTATTTTCCGGTGCCTACTTTCCTTCTGCCTGGTTTTATTTGTAGGTTTTTCTCTTGGGCATTTTTCCATTTCTTTTTCTTGAGAACTTTTGCAAAGCTGTCCTGTTCTGTGTTTGTTGTTTCAGTGTCCACGCCTTCCGTCTCAAGCATTTTCTTCTGTTTTGATTTGTTTACTGGAATTGAAGAATTTCTAGTTTTCTTATCCTTATCTTGTTTCCGGCTGGGGGTCTTGACTTTATAGTTGGAGCTGTCTCTTCTCCTGCCTTTTTGTTCTCGTTTGCTGGCGTCCCACGTTATTTTCTCCAGCGATTCCTCTAATGCAGCAATTCCGTTTCTGATATCTATGCTAACATTTTTTTGCTTAACACAGGCATTCTCCATCATTTTTAAGATGTCGCAACATTTCTGTACTTCTTGGAAACTATATGTCTTCGAGTTTTTACTCTTCGGGAGCCGAGAAGGCAAGCTGAGTTTCTGTAGGACACAAATTTATAAGCTCTTGCGTAGATTTTTGGGCTTCAACATGTCTTACTAGTCTGCTCAGTTCCTCTTCAGTCGAATTTCCTGGAACCTCTTCAACCGTGGCGTTACTGCCTACAGTCGTCTGGAATATATCCCGAGCGGTTGGAGGCTTTCCTGCTGGAGGATATTCTGCCGGCTCATGCAGGCCTACAGGCGTGTTTACTGCCGACGCCGGCGGCGGTTTTTCTCTTAAAGGTATCTCTTCTGGATTCACTTGTAGCTTTCTGTTCCACGGGAGCCAAGTGTTCCACTCCCGGGGTTACGATCTCTGGTTTTTTGGTTTTGCGGTCACTGTATGTCGACGTCCCAGGGCCCACTTGCTCACCGCTGACGGACGCCGGTACTGGGGATCCGACTCCCTGCACCGTAAGATTTATCGTCTTTTTACCATCCATGTTTTGGTTTGAATTCTGTGTTCCTTCACATAGTTGTTTTTTTTGGTCCACGGGTGGTATTTTATTTCTCACCTACCCTGCATTAATAACGAGTATTAATACCGAGCGTTCCTCCATCCGCCACCTGAGGACGCGCCCTCTAGGGTAAAAACAACAAAACCCCCGAGGGGTATGTCGGTGTTGGATTTTATAGTAAGGATGTTGTCGCGACGGTCATGTCTCCTTGCGACATCAGCTCTCCGGCTATTTCGAACGTCGAAATTGCAACTTCTACATCGTGACGATTGATGGGGAAACTGCCGAGTCTCCTATAACTTGGATTGGGCCAGCAGCGCAAAAATCAATCGTTGTCCCCGTTAATTGCATGACTAAGAGTTTAATGGCAAGGGTATCCTCGGCCAGTAGCATAATACTGGCCTATGCCGTCATAGGACTCACAATCCTATACAGAAGAGATTAAAAGATGAGACGAACCAACTAATGGCCTCGGATAGATATGAATTCACTGTTGACGATCTTTAGAAACGTTTAAAAGCAACTATCTTCGGATCTGCACGTGTAATGTTCGGGCATTTCACAGCCCGCATGTAGTCGAACAATTAGCAGAGGGCCTCGACGGCTATCACGCGGATATCACCGCCATCCAGGAAGTGTGATGGGATTGGCCGGACAAAAAGAGGATGCAAAACTGTGATGCATACATACATTGGAACTATGGTGATTGATATAGGGAAAAGAAATAGCCCTTATTCGGATGCGGATTTGTCATATACGGCCGACTTAGGCAAGCAGTCTTCAGCTTCCGACACGTGAGCGGGGGTCCTATGACAATCAGCATCAAGGCTAAATTCGCTAGCATAAGCCTAATATGCACAAGGACGACGCAACCAAAGAATGCTTCTACGAGCTCCTCCACAGGATATATGAGCAATGTCCGAAGTATGACGTTAAAATTGCCTAGTACGCCAAGATGGGAAAGGAGGATATCTTTAGTAAGCACAGCCAACACGACACCACGACTTAGGCTTATTGACTTTGCTACGGAATGAAGTGTTACTATAGCAAGCACATGGTTTCCTCATCTCAATTATACACAAGTGAGCATGACGGTTCCCGGAACATGAAACGCTAAAGAAGATTGATCACATTGCGATAGACGTAAGACATGCCTCCAGTATTCTGGACATCCGAAATCTTCTGGGCAGCCAACATTAACTCGGGTCACCTCCTTGTTGCAGCCAAGGTGAAAATGCGGATTTCCTAAGCGCCACAACAAAGAAGAACTGCTGTGAGAAGACATAACGTAGAAAAGCTGCATACGCAAGAGACCGCCAGAATTTTTGCCGATCGCGTATCCCGAAACCTGTCAACAGCTCCTATTTTGCCGACATCAAGCACCGAAAAACAGTGGCAATGCTGCCAACGTGCTATCAGAGACGCCGCAACTGATGTTCTAAGTTTCACACGACCGCCACCCAAAATTCCCTGGTTTGATGAAAAATGCCGGCATGCAGCTAAACAAGAAGCGTACAAAGCGACGTTGCAACGAAGGAAAGGAGCCGCTCGTGAGCTCTAAGAGCAGATAAGACGGGTATAATCTCGGCTTCTCCAGAAGAAGAAAAAATATCGGACGGCGAATAACGGCGAAGAAGCCCAATATCCCACCGTCAGACAGAATAGACCATTCAATTTAGACGATGATAGCCACAACTTCCGCCCATCTGACGAAAACGAAGCAAGGATAGCACTATCCAAGCTTAAGTTCAACAAGCCCGAGGGCTTACTGGCCGAGGTATCATACACCAATTCTGGAATGGAATCTTAGTATCATTTGCCCGATTTACAAAGAAGCAGAACCCCACAACTGCGCCCTCATTACATACAAAATCTGCCATATTGTGTGAACCTCTGAAACCCTTCGTCAACAACCTGGTGGCCCCCTATCAGTACGGTTTCAGGAAAGTCCACAGTCATGGAATCATGGAAAAAACGCAAGATGTCCAAATCGATAGCCACCATATTTTCGTCGATTTTAAGGCCACATATGACAGCATTTATAAAGACGAGCTATATAGACCCATGTAAGGTTTTGGCATCCCAGGCAAGCTCATCCGTCTCTGCAGAATAACGACTGAGAACGCTAGCTACTCCGTCAAACTCTGTAACGACTTAACCGAGACCTTTGATTTAAAAAAAATGTTTCAGAGAAGGTGACGCACTGTCATGTCACTTCTTTAACATCATATGTACTTGAGAGAATTGTGCGGAACTCATTGGAGACACAATCTTTCAAAAGTCTATGAAACCATTAAGGTACGCGGATGACATCGATATAATTTGCAGCACAACCTGTGCGTTCGCTGGGAAGAAAGCTGCCGGAATGGGTTTATCATATGTACATACCACCTTGACTAAAATAACCACCGTGTGGCGCTCCCATTGGTCCGATTTGAGTTCTGTTTTGGTAAATCTGTTGTTGACATTCCCTTTAGATCTTAGTGTCATAGTGTCGAAAAAGAGATGATTTGCGAGGCTGAATCCGATCCCACATTCACCAAAAGGATCATTGCTGGAGACGAGACGTGGCCGTGGGCTTATGAATACGACGCGCAATCCAGACATCAGGCCAGTGAATAGCGTTCACCAATTTTCTATTTATTTGCCTTAATTCAAGCTTAAAAAACTAGGACTTAACAACTTTAAGGCTAGGGATGGTGAAGGAGATCTAATTTGAGGGAAAGTGTGCTGCGATTAAAATTGAAAGCGGAAAGGTTGGAGTTTAACTTACGCAGCAAATCGAAGAAAACGACGCTGGATCCTCTCGAATCGGGTCACATGAACTCGTTGAAAGGGACACCACGCTTAGCTAGCGTACTCGAGAAGGGGGCGAACGTAAGTGATATATAGTGATCTGGTCACGTACGGGTTGCAGAATTCTTTGGACCATCTTTTTAACGAAGCCAAGCGATGAGTTTGCTTTGGTAATTATCTCATCGATATACGAGTGGAAATAAAATTCCCTGTCGCATAACATGCCAAGGTCGCGGATAGTCTGAACAAGGGTTATAGGTTGGCCGTGGAGAACGTAAGTTCGGGGAGTAGATCTGTTGCACTGTGAAAAAGTAATCGACTGACATTTAGTGACATTGAGTTCTAAGCAGTTCTTGATGCACCAGGTGGAAAAGCTACTTAGATCTATTTGAAGGAGACTGGAGTCGTATCGTGAGGAAATGGGTTTCAAAAATTTGGTATCGTCAGCATAGAGAGAAAGTGCTGAGTGGTGAATGACCCTTTCAAGATCGTTAATGGTTATGATGAAGACAAGTGGACCTAGGTGACTACCGTGAGGAATACCTGAAGTGGCCAAGAATGGGGCCGATAGGACAGACCTGGAACAAACACTATAAAAACGGATATCCAGGTAAGAAGATATTCATTTTAGGAAAATGGGTTCAAAGACTTGGTCCAGGATTAGTTTATGAGATATCTTGTCAAAAGGATTACTGAAAACGTCAACTTCTTTACCACTTTCTAAGGCTGAGAGAATAGAGTACACGAATTCGACGAGGTTAGTGGACGTATATTGTCGTACGTCTTTTTTTTCTCTAAGCCTAGAAAGTGCATAACGACATTCTGTTGTGTCAAAAGTTTGTTGCGTTATTTTAACTGTGGTAGGCAGAAGGGGGTCAAAAATTGGGTTGATCGACGCAGATTTTGAGGGCGATGCATCGACATTTGGAAAAGAAGTACTAATGGGGGTATTTGCAGAGGGGTTCAGAGTAGTTAGTGTGAGCGGTTGGAGTTAATTTGAAAGAGACGCGTTGACGCGGGGGCTTAGGTGGAACGGAGGCAGCTGGTGCAATATAATCGGAGGACTGATGAAGTTGGTTCGGGATGCTAGTGGGAGAGGCCGTCGTTTTCAGACAAAAAAAAAAAGGCAATGCTCTCTGTTTTCATGGATTACAACGGTGTACGAGTAGTGCATCATGAATTTTTGCCAGAAGGCCAGACAGTAAACAGAGTATTATTTGGGCGTTATGAGACGTTTGCGTGAAGCAATTCGCCGAAAGAGATCAGAATTGTGGGCAGAAAACTTGTAGATTTTGCACCATGATAACGCACCGTTGCACAGTGCCATCATGCAATAAATACCATCCAACAGGCACCGAATTCACCTGATTTGGCTCCCTGTAACTTCTCTCTGTCCAATCGAGTTAAAAAACCAGTACGGGGAAAGCGTTTCAGCAATCAGCAGCCGAGAGGAAGTAATGGAAAAATCGCAGGAAGCACTGATGGACATACCGAAAACTGAATATAAAAAATGTTTAGAGGATTGGATCAAGCGCTGGCATAAGTGTTGTGTTGTAGTCGATAGGGATTACTTTGAAGGGTGCCAATATAGATTTAGATGAATAAACTGAACTGAATAAATTCCGGGAACTTGTTGGTATATGCTGTCAACAAGAAGTGCCACACAACATCGACGAATTGGACAGAACGTCACAGTCAAAAGCTATAATTTTGAGGTAGTAAGCGACTTTGTCTATCTATCTCGACTCTGCTATAAGTTTTACAAACAACACCTCGACCGAAATAAAAAGAAGAATCACTCCTGCCTATCGCTCTTTCTTTGGATTAAGAGGGTGATTTAGTATGGGCCTGTCCTAAAAAACTAAGGAGACTTTATATAAGATCGTACTTTATGGCGCTGAAGCATGGAATCTATCGAAAGCGGTGGAAATATCCTCAGTCATTTCGAGAGAAAAATATTCGGTCCCATTTGGGTTTACGGGCTTTGGAGGAGAAGTTTCAAAGACGAACTAGCCTGAAAATTGCACATCAGTTGTCTGAGATGGCTAGAATATGTAGAGCGAATGGTCACGAAAGCTCCGCTCCGCAGAGTCTTCGAATCTACACCGGAGAGAAAAGGCAGTAGAGTGAGGCCTCACCTTAGCTGGGGCGTCCAACTAGAAGGGAATTTCAACCGAATTGGTGTGTGCAACAGGAGGCAGTTAGCTAAAGATTGGTCTGACTGAAGGGGATTGCTAGTTGAAGCCCAATTTTAGACCGAAATGTAGCGCCACCGAAGTAAATTCTCATGGAAGGTCTGCTGTTTAAACATAATATGCCTCCAATCATTTAGCGATTTGTATTGCAGGAATTGATAAACCGCTTAAGAGTGTCATTTAGATATCTCTGGCCCTGCACACTTAATAAATGCTTAAGTGCGGTATTTTGTTATTTTATTTTATCATTATACCTTCCATCACGATAGCGATGTCAATTTTAAGCGCTATTTTAAAGTCAGGCATCTAACCCATTGGCTGAAAAGTCCGCGCCGTTTTATAGTAAAACACAAAATAGTTGCCTTCGAGGGCGATACACTGATTGAAACGGTTTTTCAATCTTACGATACCAGTTTTGTAGTACGATTTCGGTTTAACCTCAAAATAGGCCTCTGTTTCGGCGATTCGGTCTTAAATCTCTTTCCGGCGAGCATTCTTTTGAGGTCTGCGAATAGGAAATAGTCGCTGGGGGCCAAATCTGGTGAATACGGTGGGTGGGGAAGCAATTCGTAGCCGAATTCATACAATTTTGCCATCGTTTTCATCGACTTGTGACACGGTGCATTGTCCTGATGAAGGCTGCTTTCTTTTTCTTCAAATGCGGCCGTTTTTCTGCGATTTCGTCCTTCAAACGCTCCAACAACGCAATTGATAGTCTGCCCCTTTTGGAGATAGTCGATGAAAATTATTCCATGTGCATTCCAACATACGGATGCCATAACCTTGCCAGCCGAGGACGAGGTTCGTCGCCTGCTCGCCACTCAGCTGACTGCCGACTTGACTCTGGTGTGAAGTGATGGAGCCAAGTTTCATCCATTGTCACATACCGACGAAAAAATTCGGCTTTATTGCGGTTGAACGGCCCTAACACTCCTCTGAATCATCAACACGTTGTTGTTTTTGGTCGACGACCGCAAACGCGGCACCCACTTTGAACAGAGCTTTCGCATGTCCAAATATTCATGTATGATATATCCAACACGCTCTTTTGATATCGTCAGAGCCTCAGCTATCTCGATCAACTTCACTTTACGGTCATTCGTAATCATTTTGTGGACTTTTTTGATGTTTTCATCTGAAACAGCCTCTTTTGGACGTCCACTGCGTGCATCATCTTCGGTGCTTGTATGACCACTTTTAAATTTTTCAATCCACTTGCAAATGGTTCGTTCGGCTGGTGCAGAGTCCGGGTAACACTTATCAAGCCATTTCTTTGCATCGGCTGCATTTTTTCCCATCAAAAAGCAATGATAAATCAACACACGAAATTGCTTTGAATCCATTTTCTTTCACAATAATAAAAGTTGCTTCACTCACAACGGTATATCTCGAGAACTAATCGTCCGACAGCTGTCAAATTTATACACGTATCTTTTGAAGGTTGGTACTAACTGAAAATGGTATGGATTTAATTCAAGTCCCTCCCTCAAGTGCCCTCTCTGAGAAACGGCCCGGACTTTTCAGCCAATGTGTTAGTTGTCCTCAAATATTAAAGACTTCGATACAGATGTATTTCCTAAAGAATATAAAATGGGTAACAAGAACAACATGTGGATACTTTTTACGTATTTAAATTAAATAAAAGCTAAATAAATATTTTAATTAAGTCGAAACGTCACATTTAAAGCGCAGTAGATTGCCAATAGAACGCAGATTTTTTTTTTACTGAAAAACCGCAGTAAAGTCCGAACCCTCAATGAACTCTCTCTCTCTCTCACTCTCTCACTCTCTCACTCTCTCACTCTCTCGCTCTCTTTCTCTATTTGAAGGAATCCGGTGTTGTTCTTTAGAGACTAGCCATGTGTACGCTTAAAATTCCCATATTGCATCGTGAAGAGGTGTAAAGTATTGTGGACTGTCAGAGCTGCAATCTTCTTCTGCAAAGAGCCTCTTCGTTGTTAAGCGAACCAACACCCGATAAAAAATTCTAGCAATATCCAGAAAGTGCTATTGCTATCCAAGATCTTAAAACAGACAATTTGGTGCCTCTGAAAAGGTTAACCTTGCTTGTCGAATCTGTTAATCCTAGTCTAAAAGCCATTAGGACAGTCCCAGAATGGATTATTGTTTCAGATTAGATGGATAGTTTCGTTCTCTACCAGAGTAGGTACTACTTGCATATGTTAAATCTATCTGCATAAGATTGAAGGCAGTGTTTGGCATTCCTATCGTTTATTAGAATTTCTAATATTGTTGCAAAATTCCTCAGGAAACGCCTTGGATTCCATAATTTCCTGAATTCCCACACGCAAACGAACATGCTATATATGTACATATGCTAATGCATGCACCTCTCTTCTGTGGACAATAACTTCCACATGAAATGAGATTAGGTACCTAGGAGACAAATGAAATACCTTTCCATCTCAGCCTAATGGATCAAATTATCCACTAAACTACCTTACTTACGCAACCGCAATCCTAAACCGGGCATTCATATTCGCTAATTCCAATGAAACCATCATTGTCATCAACTTCAACATCAACATCATCGTCATCGTCATCGTCTTCATCCCCACTAGCGTTTCACATTATTTGTCAGCAGCAAACAAGCAAAACCCAGGCAGTCTTCCTCCACGTTCCCTAATCACCCTCGAAACCTATGCAATCACCGACCGAACTCGATACAATTTACAACCTCAATTACTCCAGTGTAATCGAATTGACAAATGCCATTTATTTGTCAACAAACCACACACAGTCACACTAACCGCAAGTATAGTCTACCAATACACATACGAGTACTCTATATTTACACATAACAAATTAATCCCGCGCTCTTCAAAAGAATCTACATATAGACGTCGGATTGAAACCACCATCTAGGCAGCTAGTTAGTTTAGGGTACCAGCACTCGTTGATATGAGTACGAGTACGAGAACGAGTACGAGTACGAGAACTCGTATGTTGAAAAGTTCAAACGTAATCCCTTAGCTGTCCCGCCATAACCGTTGACTGTCAATCTATAAGAACGCGCTTTGCCGCCAAATGCAATGAGCAATCAACTAACGACTTAAACAGCCGCGAAGCTTAAACGTTCCACAAGACGCAGACGATAACCACATTGACAATTTGAACGTATCGTTGTGTCGTCCGTCGTCCGTCGTCAGACTACTACGACGACGACGACGACGACGACGACGACGACGACGACGACGACGACGACGACGACGACGACGACGACGAGCATACTCGTATTTGTATCTTAACCCGCCTCAGATACCCACCTACCTATAATAAGATAACTAGCGCTCTTTAGCCTGCCTGCTTGCTGCTTGCCTGCCTGCCACAGACATTTCGCTAAGTGACTTCATTCGGTATCAATTAACTTTTGCGGCAGAAATAGAAATCCTCACCCCTTGCCTAAGCCCCCACTGGCTATTTCGACCGATTCCATGCAAATCACAGGACACAGCACGTGGAACCCAAATGGCACGGGGGGGGGGAGGGGGGGGGGCAGCAGGGGTACAAATAAATCAACAATCAACATTAGGTAAATTGTCGGTCTGTTGGAATTGGAATTGGAATCCATTAAGCGAGCAACAAAGCAAAACAAAACCAAAACGAAGGCGCAACTGAACGGCAACGCAACTAAAAATGAAAACGGCAACGACAACGACAACGTCAACGTCAATGACGACTAATACGACGACGACAACAACAAAAAACCCCACAAAATGGGGATAAAATCGAACAGAAAAATTATATTACACACCATCAATCAAAAACGTTTTATTGTGGGAACGTTATTTCAATTTTCTTTTTTTTCTTTTTTTTTTTAATTTTTATTGGATCCGACGAGTATCACTCACGCGGACGCGCTACGACTACGTACGACTCAATCCGGTACAATTAATCTATGCGCGTTATTTTCTGTTAGTTGTTGTTGCCGGCTGGTGGTTGTAGCTCAATGGTTGTTGGGTGATTGGTGGTACTGATGGTTGTGGTGGATTGGAGCAGGAACCACTACAGACATGGGGAAGTATTACCGCCGCCACCGATACTGACTGCAAGCCTGCCACAATTCGACTACCTTTCTTTGGAGGGCTTTATTTTTTATTTTTTTTCTTTTGACAGCTGCCAAATACAAGCATTATAGATACTTATGAGGGTGCTGTGGGGTCGATGTTAGACAAAAGTGGTTAGCAGGTGATAAATATTTGAAAGGCGTTACGATTTTGATGTACTCGTATTAGCTGGAATGGGGAAATCGATTAAAGTTTATCTCCACTGCTTGTTTATCGTACCACCTTTCGACATACCGATGAGGACGGTAAGGCGCATAAAATTGATATCTTTAAAGTCTTCATTTGTTATCGACACCGTTTCTTGTATTCTTGCTAAATCCGGGGCGCCCAAAGAGATCTTGGTGTGCATTTCACATTTTAGATGAAATTTGAGTAGTTTAAAAGACATCCTGGAACTTTTGCCATTATACGATTTACTCCCAATCGACGTTCAAAGACAAGCCGACAAATTACCCGTGTATATGCACACAAGTGTCTGATACACAGCTTACACCTGCCAACTCCAAATTGACTTTGAGACAAGGATTCCTAAGTTGGCGATGGTTGTTCCGACCCGTATAGCAAATTGCTAATGCTAACAGGGGGAAAGATTACATATGTGTACAGTCCCGCTGTAGTTATGCCACCCGTGCGGCACCAATATTTAGATATCGCTACAGTCTGGAGTGGACCTCGCTTTCAGCCGATAGGTCTCTGGCTATCTGCATCCAGTTGCGCACTTCAAGTTGGTTGAGGTCTGTCTCCAGTTATGAGCGCCATCTAAGGCGAGGTCTTGCTCTACGGCGGTGTCACTCCGGCTTAAAATCGCACACTATTCGGGCCAGAGCATCAGTTTTCATCCGGCCTACATGTCCTATCTATCTAAGGTGACTACTGTGCACTTTTCTGACCAGGTCAATGTCACTGTACAGCTCGTAGAGCTAGCCCTTAAAATTTCTCCTCCAAAAACCGTCAACACAAACGGGACCAAAAATCACTCGAAGAATTTCGCATTCGAAACGGCCAAGGATATTTTTATTTTATCCACATTCGCTAACATTCATGCGTCTGCATCATAAAACAGGGCTAGGATCTTATATAGAGTTTCTTTAGTTGTTCGGGATAGGGCTTTACAACTCAATTGTCTGCTTAGTCCATAGAAACAGCGATTGGCAAGGAGTGAGTGATTTCTTTATTTCAAAGGTAGACAAAGTTAATTTGCGTGTTTCCGATGTATGATGTTGAAGAAGTTACAGAATCGCACATTACCTTCTTTTTTGTTAACAAAGGTCTCTTCCTACCTTTACAGAGCAGCTGTAGTTCTCAATCGAAATGCTGCACAATCTGGCAGGCTCTATATAGCTCGGCTTTATAGATACTCTCATATGCGGTCTAAAAATTAATAGCAAAGTGGTGCCTTTCGATATGAACTTGTTGGCTTTTTCCAGGATCTGCCGTAGTGTGAATATTTGATCGATTTTAGGCTTTCCCGGCCTAAAACCGCACTGTCAGGGGCCAAACAGATCATTCTAAAATAACTTCAGGCAATCACATAAGACGGAAGATGAGATTAAGATTCGTGCAGTTATGAGGGTCTCCTTTCTTGTGATCGGTGGTATTTTCTTCCGACCAAAACTTTAAAATGAATTGGTGCATGCTCTCTACTAAGTCATCTACTGCTGCATTAAGCTTTGATATTGCTATCTTCACTTTCTTTTGGTCGGTTGGACGGATCATATCCAGGCACTTTGAAATCAAAATCTAACCTGGAACTCAATAACATTAATACGAGTACATGGATTAGAGTAGAATACCATGAAAGTACGGTATCCTGGAATTGAACGTACTCGACTCTGGCGGGTACTTTCCTCTGCACAATTGTGGATAGATCCTGGAACGAATAGAAATATTCATACTCGAGCCCGACTGTTTCCGGACGCGAGGTATATGATGATATAAGAAAAATTAACGCAGATAAAATTTTCGAGGCCGTGTCTAAATAAACGGATCTTCTTCTTTCTCCTTCTACAGATCCATCGCAATTGCGTTCTTTCTTTCAGAGGTGATGGAAATGCCGATAAACCGTCAGTTCTTGAAATTATTTACTTAGCCGGTGCTTCAGTCCAGGATGGACCAGGGCCTCAACTAACATGCCTCTCTAGCTAACGCGGTCTTCTACCAGCTGGCTCCAATTGCACACACGAAGTTATCTGAGGTCTCCTTCCACTTGTGTGCCCTACCTAAGATGAGGTCGCTTTCACTTAAAGGGTGGACCAACAGCTAGTGTGGAAGTTTTCATTAAATTAAACACACATTTATTGTGAAATTCATCTAGAATTCTATTGATTAATTAAGTTCGGTCTATGGCAATTATGAATAAATCACAACATCGTTCATGTGACCACCACGGCTTCTGTTGCAAGCGACCATGCGAAGGTCAAAATTATCGAAGAATTAGTGGATTAATGTCCACAATTTCAGTTTGGATCTTATGTTTCCTAAGCTATTATCATAGGCCTTAGTCTTCAAATAGCCCCACAGGAAGAAGTCTAAAGGTGTCAAATCGCACAATCTTGGAGGCCAATCAACTTCTCCTCTAACCGAAATAATGCTATCTTCAAATTTCCTTCGCAATAAATTGATTGATTAATGGCTTGTGTGGGCTGTAGCACCATCCTGTTGAAACCAGAGATCATCCAGACCCAATTCATTCAATTGAAATAGCCGGTCAACATGTTGCGGTAACGTTCTCCATTCACTTCGGCGACAAATTGAGGTGCCTGGCTGCTTTTGAACAATTTCGCTCACAGTGGTGATGTTTTGGCATGTACGTGCTGGGCGAGCATGCTGAAATGGAGTTTGACCCGATACCGAACCGGTTTATTCAAAACTCTTCACCATTGAACGAATTCCCGGCTCATTAGGGCGATTATGTTGACCGAAAAATTCACAAATTTTACAAAATGTTACGTTTACAGATCGCCCATTTTCTCAATCAGATTGAATAACAAAAATGCCTTATTGCGTAGTAAATGACTCCATGACTAGAACTGTTTGACTCCATGTAGAATTCCGTAAATGACAGTAATTGACAGCCAACATCAAAACAAAATTCAGTATATTCAGTCTCCCGACTGGATTCAGAAAAGCCTTGCATTCATGTGCTAGTTTGGAAGTTTTTAAAGACTTAAGTAAAGTCTTGTGTGCAGCTTGGCTCTCACTACAGACACAGGTACATCGTCTAGTTTATACATTTTATCACAATTTAATAATTAAAATTAATTGAGAATAGTTCCGCTGGGAAGAAGCGGAACCGAAGAGTGAAGTCCAAAGTTGTTATCCTTGAATAAAAGGCCTGTGCCACATTTTAGATTGATTTTGGAGCCTTCCATAAAGATTTGACTAACATACATATCTTCTGACTCATGAACCATGGTGTCATTGCAAAATTCAGTCACGTCTACAAAATCAAAGTCAGACGGTATGTACAGTGTGTTCCAGAAAAACGTGCGTTAAATTACTTCTTTTACTTTACTTAAACACACATGCTTGTAGCCAAATTATTTTCTGCATTTAATTACCGATCGTGGATTGTTTTAATTTCCTCAGTATATTTCCATACTACGGCGGCTTTGAAAACGCCTTTCAAAAGTGTTTTCTTAGTAACTCGCCCAAAAAGGACCGCAAATGAGTATTGAGTTGGCAGCAAAATGTTTAAAAACATCTGAGGCGTTTGGGCGAAAGTGGGTACAAGAATATAAGGTATGCGGTGATGTCGATGATGGCTCAGTTAGAGGAACCAAAGCAAGCACAATCCAGTAAGGACAATAAAGTACAATCATTTGTAAACTGTTTCCGAAAAACCCCACAATTAAAGTGTCCATCAACACAATACGACGCTGTTTGGCAGAATCTGGCATCAGAAACAGCAGTTCAAAAGTTAAAACGCTACTGACCCTGATGTAGGGATGAGGCTTCTTTTTTTTATAATTATAAAATGAAATGCTTATTTATCAATGCTACTATGCCAAAGGATGCGGAAAGTTAATAGTATTCATACAAAACCTCGATGCACAATTCATGGTCGGTCATGCCGGATCTCTGAATTTTGCAAGAGTTAGAAAGAGGAAAATGGTACACAAATTAGTAGATTGGCCGTCTTGAAGTCCTGATGCAAATCCAACAGAAAATGGGTGGTCTTTAATGAAGCAGAGTCTGAAAAAAACTCACTTGCGCGGATCTTGAATCAAATTTGGAGAGGCCTAAGCTTAGAATTTGTGCAAAAATTAAGTGACAGTTGCACCAGACGATGCCAAGCAATTGTAAATAATAATGGTGACTAGACTCCCTACTAATATAATTGCGCAATTCATTTTGGTATATAACATACTTTAATAAAAGAAAATATGATTTAATAAAATTCTGACATTTTTCATAGGATTCTTAGACTCACATTTTTGTTGAACACACTGTAGATGAGACCAGTTGGCGCGTAAGTGGGTGTTGTAACAATTTTTTGAAAATAGAAAACAGTTTCGAGGATGCATTTCATGATACCAAAGGACATGAAGACTCATTGTTATGTACTCCTATGTATGGCTTGAGCAGATCCAGAAATGCTACAGAAAATCCTACGCAACCTAAACAAGCCGCTCTTTAGATTGAAATACAAGATTATTCCATCATATCCCGATGCCTAGGATGGACTGGATTTTATCGTATCCAAGCAGATCCATATTCTTGGTTACTACCCAAGTTCGGCCAAAAGCTTCTATACCCTGCCTGAAAACTGAGCGCAAGCTTTGTCTTTCAACACAAGTTAGACTGGCTAGACCAGTCAGTCTCCTCTAGTGAGGAGAATAACCACTCAAGGTGATTGCCTGAAATATAATTACGCTTAAGCCTGTCGAATTGTTTGCCTCTTCTGGTTCCTTCTTAAGGGCTGCTCAGTTTTTTTTTTCCGAATCTCGCTTTTTCGACAAAATCGTTGCTTCAAATTTAGATCTAAGTTTGATGTACCTGTGGTCTGAGACGAACACTTCCGATTTAACTTTTCACCCAGTAATACTCTTTTATCTAGTACTAGCAAATGTTTTGATACAAAAAATGAACACATTCATTTTCAAGAACCAATGAACCCATCCACTCCAACTTGACGGCTATTTGACAAGTGACATTTATGCAAAGTTCCCGCGTAAAAAGTTTTTGACGGCAGTTGTTTGCAATCATGGAATGGGGCTCACTCGAAAAGCGTGATGTCGTAATTGGCCTGCAAAAAGGCACGAAAAAGGCAAAGTCTTTCGGATGTTGCGGCCACTGAAAATCACACGTAACTTTTGTATCGTACCGTGAAGTTATTTGAGGATATTTGTGTGGAGAAGCGAGTCGAAATCCGCTGTGCAAGCAGAAAATCGTGTCTCGAGAGATGGATATAAGAAAGAAAACCATGTCGTGATTTGGGACTCAGCACATACAAGAAATACACCGGCCGGACGTAAGTCAAAATCTAAAGCCTTGTTTCGCCAGTACGCGAAGAACGGTCACAGACGAATCCTTTTTACTGACTAGAAAATTTCCACCGTTGAAGAATCGTTCAACAAACAGAACGATAGAGTGTATGCCCTGTCATCACGACATGCGTGTGAAATCGTCCCGAGAGTTTAACGTGACCACCACCCAACGTCTGTGACGGTTTAGTGGGGAGTCGCCTACGATGGGGTCACCGAGCTCCATTTCTGCGAGAAAAGTTTCAAAACCTCGGCGAAAGTGTATCAAATTTACGTTTTATCAAATATTGTGAACCGTGACACTTTCAACAAGACTTTGCTCCAGTTCATAAGGCAAAAACGACGCAAATATGGCTGAAGAACCACGTTCTGAACTTCATTTCCGTGTATGATTGGCCATCTGGTGGGCTAAACCTCAATCCATTAGACTACAAAACAATAGCCCGCTTTGGAGACTATGGCTTGCATTACTCGATATCCAAGTATTGTCCGAGCAGAAGTCTCTTGTATTTTAACTGAACTCCTGTCTGTATAGGACGTAATTTCACTGAATGCCCATATATTCATTGGAGCAAGGATACGCCTTGCCATCATGCACCGTCAATTCTCTTCTCTGATACCAAAATCGAATCCATGTTCTACCTATGGGTCGAGGCCGATCTAAACACTCTTACCGTTCTTAGGATCACGGTACCCAGTACTTGTTGCAACTCTACATCGGGTCAACAAGTGGAAGACCCTTCCTGTGAGTTTAGATTTAAACCACAGCCACCGTGACCCTCCCGCTGGGGGGCGTACGTCTTTCAAGTCAGGCCTGGACCCAACTCCGGGGCCTTGATTTCCATGGCACCGAGTTTTAAGTCCTGGTATGGAGTACCGGTAGTCCTGCCACCCAACAGGACCTTATGACTCTTCAGCGGGGTTAAGTTCTGAAAGCCGATACTTGGCCTTGCATGAGATGGCTGAAATCGGTGAGTGGGCAGACCGATATCGCCGTTGCTGGAAGGCAAACGGGGGCTATTTCGAATACGCTGTTCTACACAATTATTAGCCAAAAATTGTGTACCAAAACATTTGCTAGTAGAGGGTAGAATTAAGTCGATATCTCAGTTCTTTTTCAGAAAAAGATGTTACCCTAGTCGTGACGATGCCAGTATTTTGAATATTTAAAGATAGGACATCTACCGTTTTAAAATTGCTGCCAGACTCATCCATTGCGAGCGTTAAATTAGGCGATCTCAGAACGTCGAAAATTGTGATCCCTTGATTTTCTCCATAGGATTTTCGCAACAAGGTGGCTCACATTAGATTTTGCTTAGAATAATTCGTTGCGTTAGGGTTTCATCTCTTCTTCTCTTTTCCATTTGATACTTTTGTTGTTGTTATCAGGTTCCCGATCCGTTATGAGTCAATCCGAGACACGGCAGCTTTCCACTATCTTCGACCACGGTTCGATTGCTTGAGCCTTAAGATCTTCTTTGTCGACTCTAACCTGAAAGCTGTGATTCGAAGATCCTCTTCGCTGGAGCACTGGCCGACCCAGTGTATTCGACAAGTTATGGCTTTCTGGACTACATCCTCGTCTTGGTACAGTGTTTGCGTTTGTATCTTCTACTCCATTCGGGCTCCTTGTATACGGGACCAAATATTCAACGAACAAGCAGTCGACTATATATAGCCGAGTTTTCCAGACGGTGGGCGGATCCAAATATGTTTGTGGACAACACGTGCATACATCTATTACTTGGTTTAATCCTAATTTGCTTCAAGACCAACTGGTTCCGCTTTTCTTCGATTGCCTTAAAAGGTTGATCTCGATATCGGCTGCGTATCCCATCACCTAGACAAGTTTGTTGAAGATAGTGCCTTCCAGTATATCTTTTGAAATGGTTGGGAGAAACTTTTTCCAAATCGCACGATGAACCGCGTATTTTCCAGTGTCACGCGGCACAGCTGGGTCCGTTTTGTCGTGATCCCGAATTTGGCCAACATATTGCAGAGCTCAAGACGATCAATGCTATCCTATGAGATGGTAAGTCTCAATTTAAAGTTCATTGGTCTTTTTCACGATTTACCTTAGTGTGAAGGTTGATCGGTCGTCGATCTGTCGGGCTTGAAAGCATACTAGTACGTGCAGATAAGTGCATTAAGGCGTTCACACAATACGTTCTATATGTGGCGACAGCCCACATTAGCAGTTTCAGTAGTTTTATCGAGCATCCGCGATGACGAATCACGTCAGTCAGACGAAACGAGTGGCAGTACTTATGTCGATGTTATCCACTACACAAACGTCATACTCCCGACTCACAGATATCAAACGTCAAATCGTGCGCCATCAAATTCTTATTTCATCTGCTGGTATCACAAGCAGTTCAACAAGGACAATAAAAAGTGCATTCCAAGAAAGCTCCAACGAGAGTCACTAGCGACGCTAAACGACTCTCGTTCTCCATCCTGCTGCCTTTTTGTCACAGATATCAAAACCAAAGGCAAATTCCTGATAAACATAGGACGTGTCAGTCTACCCTTCGGAAAAGCTGCGCAGCTCTGTGATAGCTCTCAATTACAATTTCATTGCTGGCAATGGCTCGCCGATAAACATCTTCGCCACAGTTAACATCACACTCAATATCGTGCTGCGCAGGGCTCCCACTTGGCGATTCATCATAGCCGACCATTATTGTAGCCGACCTGCTGACTCATTTCGGGTTACTCGCCACAAGAAGTGCCGGATCATAGACGGAACAACAAGGTACTCGCCGTATGCAACAGTTCTTAGCCAGTTTCAAAATATTACCCAACAACGAGAGGCAGCACAATCCCATCAGTACTTAAAACTCCACCACATTAAGACCAAAGCCGGACGGCCAACTTCCAGCAAGGCTAGGTGAGTCGCACCGGATCGTCTCAAAATAGCCAACTCTGAGTTCGAAAAGATGGTTTCTCTTGGCATCACGCGCTGATCCAGTAGTCCAGGTCGTCTCCTCTTCATCTCGCACTAAAAAAATCCAGTGAGTGGCGTTCCTGTGGGGATCACAAACGCTTAAATGATCTCAGTATTCCAGATTCTTATCCAGTGCACAAGAAAAAAGTGTTCTCCACCATCGGCTTGGCCGGCGAATTCAATCAAATAGCTGTCGCATTTAAATACATCCATAATCATCACCTCATGACGTTTGGCTTACGAAATGCCGCACAAACATTTCAACGTTTTATGGATGAGGTGACTCGGGATCCCCCTTTCGCCTTGACGTGCTCGTCCGTATATCGACGATCTGTTGGTGGCTTTAGAGAATCAGCAGCAGCACCTAAAATATCTGACAATGCTGTCTCGACGACTTTAAGAAATCGGACTCACCATGAAAGTCTAGAAGCCTCTCTTTGGGAAAGAGAAACTTGGGCCAACTGGTCTCTTCGCAGGGAATCTCTCCCCCGCCAGAGTGAGTTATGGATTTTCCAGTACCTAAGACAGTCAAGCAGCTCCTTGCTTCTGGGTACTGTGAATTTTTACAGAAAATTCATAAAAAATGGGGCCCAGCTTCTCGGACCGCTCAACAATCAAACGATAGGGTCAAGTGTGAAAGGCTGTCAGGAAGTCATCTGGAGACTAACGTTGGAGGAATCATTTGTGAGTTGAAAGCAGGCGCTTGTACGACATCAACGCCGAATAGATTTTTTTTACTGACGCATCGGAGTAAGCCACTGGAACAGTCCTTCAACAGCTCTGTGGAACGGCTTGTAAACCATTGGCCTTCTTCAGTCGTAAGTTATCGCTATCCATCCAGAAGCAATTGACGTACAACGCCCCGAACGCGCTTCACCTTGGCAATTTCGGAGGTTAGAACTTATTGGCCAACTTACAACCACTTACAACTCTGACACGTCGTTGATGACAACAACATCGTCGCAGGCACACTGACTCGCGTTTAAGCGATTTTAAATGCAGTTCCATCTGACGAATTATCCCAAGCTCAGTCCACAGACATCGAGGTGAACGAGATCCTGTGTTTCCCAACTTTGAGCTTTTCTGTGACGTCTCAACAGGAGTCATACGACCTTTCATCCCGGAGCACCTCAGACGTCAACTCGCTACATTTAGTGTCTCATCCTGGACAACGTACTTCCTGGAAACTGGTTCCAGAACGATATGTTTGGCCTTCGATGAGCCGGGACTGTACAGAATGGTTGAAACGCTGCATTTCCTGCCAAGCCAACAAGGTAACTCGCCATACAGTGTCGCTCATCGCAAACTTCGAGCTTCCATCGCAGCGCTTTGAGCATATCCACATCGACCTGCTGATGCTCAAACAATCTCAAGGTTATAGGCGGGCCTTGAGCATCGTTGACACATTCACCAGTTATCTGAAGCCATCCAACTAGAGAATGGAACCCCAGCAGCTGTTGCACGAGCGCACGCCAGATTTAGGCCAGTAATTCGAATAAGCCTGTTCAAAAATCCCATGCAGATCCTTGACTGTAAGCACCTGCGCACTACACCATACCATCTGCAATCGAATGGGCTTGTCGAACGCTTCCATAGGCAACTGAAGTCAGCTCTACTGTGCCATGGGGATTAATGGTACCTCGCACTACCTGCCGTCCTTCTTGGTCTGCGCTCAGCTTAGAAAGAAGACCTTGGGGTAACCGCATCGGAATTCGTATATGGTGAGCCGATTTTTCTTCCAGGTGAGCTCCTTCATCCTTCTTCCACAACAATTTCAGACATCTAGCATAATAACAGATGTCCCGTCATGCCCAGCGATCAACATTCGTTTTCTAAAATCTCGCTGAGGCTACACACGTCTTTATAAGGCACAACCACATCCGCCAGTCGTTCGCAACAACCTACGATGGACCTTTCCGGCTTGTGGGAAAACGAGAGAAGTAGAAGTAGAAGAAGTTTCAAGGGCAACAATATCCCGATCTCAGTCGACCGCTTGGAGCCGGCATACATTCTCCAAGACGACACCTACGCCGACACGCATAACGTGCTTCCCTCGACCAACAGCACTGTCTGTTTTGACGATCAGCATAATTTTCCTTTCTACAGAAGGCGAGATACTCGTATGTGGTAACACCTCACAGTAGACAAGTGGGCATTAAGCAGGTATCTGCCTTGATAGTTCTCAAACGGATCGCGGTTTTTGAAAGTGGGCCATATAGATCTGATAGTCCAATCATAGGGCATGCTTTCATCCACCCATACCTGGCTGATGACTTGGCGCATACTCATACTCTACTTACAACCCTACAAAAACATCATCTTCATGGTTAAAAAGCTACGCTGGTAGGCCGTCAGAGTCGGTGGGCTTGTTGTCCTTCAGCTTTTTGATAACTGAACCAATCTATGCTGGAATGGAAGATGTCTTCTTCATTGACTTGGAGCGGGTTCTCTTCTTGCCCTATCACTCTCCCTACCTGATGGCCATTAACTACCTACTAGCTTATCTTTCTTAAATACATCTGAGTAGTGTTCCAATCGCGAGACTCTTCGATATCCTTCAGCTGGTGTGGGCCGTTTGATCTCTAGCACGTGTCTCTCTATTGCTGAGGTCTTTCCAACTTGGTTTTCTTTCAGCTGTCTGCCCATGTATTTTTCATAGCATTCCAGTGATCGCTGTTCTTTTCACGCACCGAGCTACTGATTGCTTTTGTGTTTGTTGCAACGTGATTCTTAAAGTGTTTTCAAAAACTTGGCAACTTGCCTGGCAGAATTAGGCTAATTTATGTTTCTTACGTGGCGCAGGAGTTTTTTTTTTTTTATAATCGGCGCGCGCTCAAGGGGTTTTTGTACCCTTAAAATGTTCGTACACAGCGCGGGCGAAGGAAATTTAGGGAGGAAGAAAAGACAGGTACCGATGTACATTGTTTTTAAATGTTTGCAAGTTATAACGACCAGGAAACACAGAGGTCGGCAGGGCATTCCATAAGCGAGTTGTACGGCTTAGGAAAGAATCACGATATTTTAGAGTACGTCCGAAAATGGGCTTCAGGGTAAACTGATGAGCATTCATAGCGAGACGGGTGTTACGGTTGAAAGTTTGAATGGGCGGAATGCTACTGGGGATTTCAATGGAGCACTGGTGGTGGAAATAGCGATAAAACAAAGTGAGACAGGAGACATTACGTCGGTGTTCGAGGGTGACAATTGATTGACTGATATTAGTATCACCAATGAGTTTTATCGCACGGTTTTGAATCCTATCGAGCAGGTGCAGAGATGTTTTAGGAGCACCTGACCAGATGTGGGCATTGTACTCCAGTTTTGGGCGGATGAATGCCTTATATATTGTGGCCAGATCAGAGGGGGTAAAATATTGCTTACATTGCTTGAGGAAACCTAGACATTTCGCAGCATTTTTGGCGACATCGAATATGTGGTCATTCCAACGTAAATTGTCACTGACACATCAGAGCACCTGGGTTCGAACCATACGCCAACACCGTTTAGTTCTAAGTAAACTCTTTCTCCTCTAGCTGCATTAACTTGTCGTTTAGAGCTGTCTCATGATTCAAAAGGGTCCTCACGTTTTACTTTTACTTGTGTATTGTTACCCCTTGTGGGTCCTAGGGTCTCAACTGCGCCTACGCACCATCGTGTACGGTTCATGGCAATGAGCCTCCGCTCTCCCCAACTCTTCCCCAATTGCCGTGATTCCTCCCCAACTATTTGCGCCACGTATTTCTCGGCCAAGCCGTTCTTCTACTGTCTTATTATAATGGATTCCATTTCATCGCGTAGTTTACTATGGAACTATCGGCTTCTCGAAGTATCGGCCTATTGATTCCTGACCCGCTCTCTGGTAAAGAAGTTCGTTAGGTTAGGCCAGACAACCCTGAATAGTTACCTGACGAACGTTTTTGGTTTTTTTTTTTTTGTGATAATAGCGGTCACCTTCCAAGTGCTGCACCCATACAACAGCACGATGTTTAAGCTGATTTGCACTGCTTCGTCATTTACTTTGCGAATTCGATTGACAATATCCTGTTCGACTCCACCTTCGGTAGAGACAATGCTCCCAAGATATTGGAAACTTTCTACTTTCTCTACCGGTTGTCCGGCAATGCTAACTTGGATTGATAAGTTATTACCGAGATTGGTGATTTTGAGTTTGGCAGTGTTAATCTTCAAATCCACGACATTTGCCTCAATCTTCACTCCTGCTGTCATTTAAATAGATCCATAATCCTGTGAGAGAGTAAATAAACGTCGTCAGCGTAGTCCCGATATTTGAATTGAGATGTAAGTGTCTAACGAATTCCTCCATTTACAGTTGGCAATGCTGTGCGAAGCCAATCGCTAATCACCAATAAAAAAAAGTATCGGTGATAAAATGCAGCCTTGTCAGACTCCAAATCTCGAATTCCTCTAACAACTGTCTTCTATGCAGAACATGACATTTAAACCCATCATAGGTTGCTTTGATAATAACCATTAGTTGGTCGGGTACACTACTCCTGCGCAAGCTAAGCCAGATAAAGTGCCTGAATGAATAGCAGATGAAGTGGTGACCGGTATTCAACGTACTGGTCCATAATTGTTCGTTGATATGGTCGACACAGGAAGATCCAGAGTGGAAACTTGCTTGTTCGGCATGGAGTGTATCTTCCAGATGCTCCTTTATTCGTTCAAGAACTACTTTGGCTATTATCTGAGCAACTACGGGAAGGACACAAATGCCTCTCCAGTTTTCACACTCCATAAGACTGGCGTTTTTAAGGAGCTTGACAATCATTGTCTTCTTGAACTCGTCGGGGAAATTGTCTGCTTCCCAAGAAGAGGATGTGAAAGCTCTGCTGACGTTGTTCGAGCGGCTCGCAGGAGATCTGCGAGAATACCGTCGCGGTTGCGATCTCACCTTTACTGGGAGTGGAGGTGTGAATTCGGGAAATTCTTGCTTCGGGCAGCTCAGTTGGACTTGGGTGCACATCGCTAGCGAATATACGATTAAGGACCGGAGCAAAATGCTCCTTCCATCGCTTGAGCTGATCCTCCTCCGAAACGAGTACGGAAGCATCTAAGCCTTTCACCGGATGTTGGCTAGAGCGATGACCACCTGCCAGCTTTTTGGTGGTTTTGTAAACGACTCTGCGATCACACCTGCTGGCTGATTCTTCGGCTTCTATATAGTTGCGTTTGTCCCGTCGTGCGCTAGGCTTCACTTCTCTCAGTTTTCTTCGATACAGGGATTATAGTTCGTTATTTTGGACGAGTGTTAGCAAGGAAAAATGAGAACACTTCCTCGTTGCTGATAAGCACCGTAAACGATGTGAGCAAAATCACTCGAACATAAGATTGACGGTGTATGTGTGATATATTAGAAAAACATAAACAATAGACAAAAATAGAAAACACAAACGGAAATGATAACTTGTTAGACAACGTAGATTATAGGGTAATACGTGGCTTTAGTGATAGCAAATTATATGAATTAAAATAACTGAACTTTAGTTGCTTATGTTTCAATATAAGGTCAATGCGGAAAAACTGGGATATGTTTTGTGCAAGCATAAACCCCCTACTGACAAGCCTTAAAATTATTGTTGTAATGCAGATAAATATTAAGAAGGAAAACAACAAGCATTATACAATAGACGGCTACAATCCAGAATATATAAACAGAAATAAACAAAGAGGAGGAGGAATAGCTAACATATACGAGGGGCGTTCAATATATTCTCGGTATCGATATGAAGGAAAATGCGAATTCAATTTAAATTGTTTTTATTTTTCAATATAATCTCCCCTAACATCAATGCATTTGTTACATCTTGAGATAAGCTTTTTTAAACCCTCACAAAAATAAATTTCCTCTTTCTCTGCAAAATACCCATTTATTGCCGACTTGAGTTCTTCATCATCCGAAAATCTTTTTCCACGAAGACATTTTTTCAAATCCGGAAACAGGAAATAATCACTAGGGGCAAGGTCTGGACTATAGGGTGGATGTTGGATTTCTTCGAAACCACAATCTAGCGCAGCAGCCTTGGAAACTCGCGCCGTGTGAACAGGAGCGTTGTCATGAAGAAGCAACACACCCGCTGCGAGTTTACCCCGTCTTTTCTTTTTAATTTCCTCCCGCAAATTATGCAAAGTGGAAGCGTAGGATGTGGCGTTGATGGTTTCACCTTTTTTTTTTTACTCAATGAGCAAGATTCCCTTTGAGTTCCAAAAAACTGTGGCCATGAGCTTCCCGGTAGACGGAGTGACTTTGAACTTCTTCGGGGGGTCTGTTCATTTTTTATGCCACTGCATGAACTCTTGTTTGTTTTCAGGGTCATAGTGGTGGACCGATGTTTCGTCTCAAGTAACAATTCGATCCATAACACCGTCTGTGTTCTCACTACACATCTCCAAAAGCTCTCTACAGCATGCGATTCTCACTTTTTTCTGAGGCGCTGTGAGCATTCGTGGCACCCACCTTGCACTGACCTTTGAAAGGTTAAGATGGTCATGAAGAATGGTGTGAATGGTACCAATTGAAAGCTTGGTGATCTCTGCCATCATTTTCACCTTTGTTCGGGCATCCTCAAGAACAAGTTTTTCGACTTCTTTGATGCTTTCTCCCGTACAAGCAGTAGCCGGGTCACCGGAGCGGGGGTCGTCTTCAATGCTCTCTCTGCCTCTCTTGAACTCACTTGACCACTTTTGCACAGTTGATAATGAAGGTGCGGAACCCTGGTAAGCAGCCACCATCTCTTCATGAATAGTTTTTTGACTTTTTCCTTGCTTAGTGAGAAATTTAATTACAGCGCGATGCTCAATTTTCACCATCATCGTCTCAGTTGCCATTATGATTCTGTTTAACTAGAGATAAAACGCGAATTAATAATCACATTTATATGAAATTTTACATGAATGTACTAAAATAATAGTATTACTTGATAAATAAGTCAATTTATATATACAACCAGAGCTTCACCCCGATATCGAGAATAGTTTGAACGCCCCTCGTATATATATATAAAAAAATGATATAGAGTATGACTTTCAAGAATTAAATAGTACAACTTGTGAATCTCTTAGAATAAAAATTAGAAGCGTAGCTAAAGTAGAGTATTTGTATGCAGTTTACAGGCCACCGGCATTAAGTATAAAAGACTTTATTGAAGAACTTGGAAACCTACTTTAGCAAACAGCAAGGCAAAAAAATAGAGATATGGTGTTAATGGGTGACATGAACATTAATACTCAGGATCATGATCAAATTCACGCAAGGAACTATTTAGAAATGTTGGCACTCAATGGTTTAATAAACATTCTAAAAGAAGATACAAGAGTTGATCTAAATCGAGGATCATCAACGCTGATTGACCATATAGCTGTCAATTTAACAGATAGACAAATGGTTTCAGCAGTCATCGAGAACGACATTTCTGACCACTTCCCGGTGGTTTATGGGACACTCGACCCATGCAGCAGTGAGTTCCCAATTGACAGAGCACCTCACTTAAAAAACAGCTTGGTGGACGAAAAAATACACCTAACAAATTGGGAGACGCTATTGATAGACGAAAACGTGGAGGTAACATACAACAAATTACGAGTATCAACGACTATGCAGAACATATATAAAAACTCTATGATCCTTGAAAAATCAAAGCGTAAAAGCCGACTAAACCCTTGGATCACGCCCTACATTCGCGAAAAATGTAAACAAAGAGATGAGCATTACGAAACAAAGTTAATAAAATCATTTTCTGGCAAAAGTCCAGTTTCTATAAAGAAGAATTTAACGCGATTAGAAATGATCCCCGTAAAACATGAAGCCTTGTCAACGAAATAATGAGGAAAAAAAACAAAGCTTGGACGAGGTACTTGTGGAAAACTTCCCATCGGAAAAATGTTATACAGCACTTTCAAGTAAATGTGCAAAACATTTCTCTGAACAAACGATTCATATTATCCACAATTGTGATAACATAACGTCAACACACATCAATAAAACCCTACATAACTCCATCTTCATAGAGGAAACGTGCGTTGAAGGGATATATAAAATATTAACATTACAGGATCAAAACAAATCAGCAGGGATCGATGGTATTAGAACGAGAGACATTAAAATGCATGCGGATGTATTTGCTCCAATTATCACGAAGGTCATTAACCAGAGTCTAAATGAATGCAAGATACCAAACATATTAAAAACATCTATTGTACTCGTAAGACCAATCTACAAAGGCGGTGCTAAAAACACCGTATAAAATTATAGGCCGATTTCAATTCTGCCTGTGATATGAAAAATGTTTAGAGGAAGTGGTAGTCAAGCAAGCGGCTTCTAAATTTTGTTAATAACCACAAGATAATCCATGAAAAACAGTACGGGTTCCAAAAACGAAAAAGTACTTGGCAACTCCTTGGTGAATTTGCAAATACCATTAACACAAGCCTCAACAAAAATCACCACGTCTTTGTCATGTTTATAGACTTTAGCAAAGCATTTGACACCCTGAATCATGTGAAGCTGATAGAGGCCTTAAACCGACTTGGAATCAGAGATACCTTGGCCGACTGGCTTCAAGACTATTTAAGTGGAAGAACTTTTAAAGTTAAAATTAAGAGCGCCCCTAGTAAAGAGACTACTGTGTCCCATTTGGAGTCCCTCAGGGTTCAAAGTTAGGACCCTTGTTATTCATACTTTTCACAAATGAGCTAATGCGAGTCTTTACAAATGGCATTCCATTCGCGTTCGCAGATGATATAGCGAAAGTCAGACATTACACATTGGTGTCCTGTAACTGGTTTACAAGTAATGCAGGCGGAATTCGATAAAGCTATAAACTAGTGTCACGATAGTGGCTTGATTTTAAATGCGGCGAAGACGAAAATGATGCACATCCGGGGACACTTGCTCTTGAATATTCATCAGCAGAACACTAGAAGAAGAGCACAAGGAATGTTAAAAATCCTGATCACCTACAATGCGTACGGCAAGAGACAACTGCAGCATAGCGTCCCAACCATATTCAACCAGATACCGAAGTCCCTGAAGAACATCCGAAACTCGAATTTGCGAAAAAAAAAAATAAAAGAATTTTTTTGTTCACTGTAAATTATTGTATTCATTAATTTTTCTTTTTTGATTTCCAAAACCTTGAATTTCATATGTTAAGCCCCTCATTATAGCAAATTGCATTTATGTATGTATTTATTAACCTTTCTTTTTTTTTTTGAATTTCAAAAACTAAAACCTTATTTGTAATTCAAACCACAACACAAAACAGCTTAACTTCAAGTAAATATCTGCTCTTGAAAAATAATCTTCTGCAGATAAGCCAAAAGGCTTCGCAGGAAGAAATGTAAATATGTTGGAATTTCGCAAAATAAAAGTTTAAGAGCTTCAAGTAGTTTACGTTCTTCAATCCGAGTCTAGGTATCCTCGGTAAGCTAAGTGCTATGTCTTGCTTGCCATCTATTGTAGGAACAATGCCTGTGCTCCACATTTTTCACAGCTGCTGATTGCTTTCACTCCTAGCGAAAAGTGATCGCTTAGTTCTTGGTATACTAAGGAGATCTTAAGCCAGTTGAATACCTAGACATTTTGGTGATATTGCGGAGTCTTTGAACCGATGCAGTACGTAACCATAAGGTGATGTTATTGTACCAACCTCATGTCGGCTCCTCGTCTTTTTCGAACGTCTAACAGACAGCTTCTGAAAAGAGGTTTTTTTTTTTGTTTTTTTTTTGGTGGGTAGGTGTGAAAATCTTCATAGAAACTATGACCCCGTTGCTCATAGTAGTGTGAGATTCTTACTCACTAAAAACACGCCTCCCTTCTTATCGACTACAACTAAGTTACCTTATCAAGTAGTTTCCGTTTCAAATAACGTTCGCGTGGGGCAGGTAGCTTTCCAGCAAAAGCACCTGCTAGTACCGCTATTATATGCGGATAGTCCTTATCGCGCCAGATCGAATAGATCGAATGGTCTCATTCTTTGTAATCGACGCACTAAGTTTGTCTCGTCCAGAATTTGGAGTATTTTATTATTACAATGACCATGAAGACGAATACGGAGTTTGCGAGCAAAGTTCATTATTTCGTCCTCGACGGTAACTATTCCTAAGTCTCTGTGGATATCACTGTTTCTGATATACCATGGGACGTTCACGATTTGTTTTAGAGCTTTGTTTTGATAGCTTTGGAGAATATTTCGGTTGCTTGGTTTAGTACAGCCCCAAAGTTGTATACCGTACGTCCAAACAGGTTTAAGCACTTGCTTATAGATGAGCAGTTTGTTATGTATGCTTAACTTGGAATGTTTTCCTAGTAGCCAGTACATTTGTCTGAATTTATTTTCAAGTTCATCACGTTTCTTCTTAACATGCGGCTTCCATTTCAGTTTTCCTAGATACTTTGCTTCATTTGCATATGGTATTTGTACCGAGTTAATGAAAATAGGAAGGTTGTTTATTTTCCGGTAAGTAAAATTAACATGAGTAGATTTGGTCTCATTATCTTTGTCCATTCGTAGATTTTATCCAAAGCCGTTTGTAGCTTTCCAGTATCTAACTCGACTGAAGTATCTGTAGCTAGTATCGCCGTGTCGTCCGCGAACGTGGCTACTATGGTACCTGATTCTTTCGGTATGTCTCGAGCATAGAGTAAAAACAATACCGGTCCAAGTACACTTCCTTGCGGAACTCCAGCAGCTATCTCTTTTTAAATTCCGAGTATTTGATGCCATGTTTAACACGAAAAATTCTGTTTTCCAGGTACGATTTCAGAATCGTGTGCAGCTCTCTCGAAAGAATCTGGCTTAGCTTAAAATTTAAGCCTTCGTGCCATACCTTATCGAAGGCTTGAGACACGTCAAGAAACACGCTAGAACATATCTTTTTCCCCTCTAAGGCTTTCTCAATTTCATTCGTATGTTCAGGAATTAGACGTCTCTCTTCAATGATCAGTTGCAAGCGCTTCAATAGGAGTTTTTCAAATATTTTAGATATTATCGGCAGAAGCGATATGGGTCTGTAGGACTTTTTTTTCATTTAGAGATTTTCCTGGTTTCGGGACCATTATAACTTCGGCAACTTTCCATTGGCTTGGAACGTTTAATAGTCTTAGCCCGGCATTTATAAGTTGGAGCAGTTTGATCAGGGCTTTCTTTGGCAGCTCCTTGAGAATTTGAGCAGTTATTAAATCATAACCAGGGGCTTTGTTATTTTTCAATTTTTTAATTGCTTGGTTAAGTTCTCGTAGCGACACTGTTTTTATTCTAAAATTGTCCGGTGCCGTAATTATATAATTAGAACCTCCTGTTAACGCCTGTCCATCAAAAGGCTTAAACGTTTCTTCTAGGTGCTCAGCAAATAGATCCGCCTTCTCTTTATCTTCTTTTGCCCATTCGCCATTATTTTTTCTTATGGGAGGAAATTACATTTGAGGCTTTTTGATTCCCTTCATGGCTTTCCAGAGGGAGTAATTTGAACTTCTTTCGGCAGTCAGACCTTCAAGATATGTAGAGATATTCCGATTTTTGTAATCTCGTATTGCTTCTTTCAATTTGTTGCATAAGTGGTTTACGTATGTTTTACGTTATGCTGTTGAGCACGGGATTGTTGCCATCTTTTTCGCGCTCTCCTCTTTTCTCTTACCAGTTCTATTATTTCCGGCGGATATTTTATTTCACTACTTGCTTTCTCTTTTCTTGTTGGAGTTGGAGTGTTGTTCCAGGCAGCGTTCTGTAGGACTTTGATGAATCTGTCGACTTCGTCTTCTATTTCGTTTTGTGTTTTTAGCGACACGTTAGAAACTACTGAAAAGTTGACTGATCGCCAAATGATCGGTTTGGTTATACGATGATTGCCTGTCCGTTGAGACCCAGAGTTGACTTTGTGGCAGGTCTTATGCTTAAACATGTTGCCTCCAATGACTAGGCGGTTGATGTTGAAGAAATCAACAGATCTTTCACCATTGACATTTCGGTCGCCAAGGCCGTGCTTCCCGATCACATGTCCGAGCCCTTCATTGTAGTCCCCCATTCGGCGTTGCGTTGAATACGACGCTTAGCTGATTGTAGAAGTTGTTCTTTTCATCCTCAGTCGAGGGATTCGGTGGAGAGTAATACTGTATGATCCTGACGCGCTGTGGGTGCCAGGAAATTAAGCCTCTGCGTGCTGTTGTTGTCTGCAAAAGAACCCACTCCGGATTCACAGGGACTGCCAGAAGGCTTGCTTGGATAGAATAGCACAGTGTTACACGTTGGGGATTGGTACACTGTGTTTCGAAGAACATGGTCTTGTGTCGCCAGAGCACACGTTAACCGGCTATTAAACTTGTTTTCTTGATCCATCAAGTTGACAGGTGGTGGCAGGAAGTGCCCATAAATGGCTCTACAATATCCTCAGCTGCAGGGGCTCTAGTCGTTAAGTAAACCAATACCTATCTGTAATGGTGCTTCTATGAGGTCCCATGAGGTGTCCCCAGCATGTGCTATACAGGTCTGTTGTGTGAATCGTATTAAGAAGCAATGGAAACAGCTGCATGGTATGATATTTTGTTGTAACATACATCCAAATGCTTATGTGTACACAGAGGAATTTTTGAATGCAATGCTTCAATGTGCTACCGATTAGAAGAATATCTTTCCAGTTAACCATCTTTTAATAGATTGATTTAATTTTGATTTCAAAAACAACATCTGGGAGCCATAAGAACCATCCTTCACTACTTCATATTTAAAATATTGGTAAGCCCCTTAAAAAACATCAGAGGCTCCACTGTGTACCAAACATGGCATGAACCATTTCCAGCATCATAACCATTCCGTTCACCAAGTTGGTATTAACGCTCCAATCCATTGACGTTGCACCTCGAAAAAAAGGTTTCTCTTCGATTGCCCTGTAATCCGTCGGTCGTGCTAATAAGTAGGTAGAGGCATGTTCAATCGTTTCACGGCCTTTATTCCGATGTCGCGTCGTGTCGCTTAATTTCATTTCGCCATTCAGCCATCCTGGCATTCTGTCGTTTTGCTAAATACTCGTATATTTTCCATTTCCTTTCACATTTCCATTTCGAGTTCGCTTGTTTGATTAATCGTCATTTAATATTGTTTGCCTTTTTCGTATCTTTTTTGTGCAAATTCCCGTGATACACCCAGAGTTGATCTATTAATTGCAATCCGGGAGGGGATTTGTGGGTCTTATTAGCCAGCGCCACGATCTACGGATACTCGTACATCGGTACATTGGGCCGTGGTTGTTAGTCGATTAATTCTGAGATGAAGAGATAGATGGCATATTGCAGCGCCAGTGCCAGTGTAATATGGTATGTCGCGCGGGTTGGATTTGAGTCTGGCTCCGGCGCTGGAGCTTGGGAAGTGGGTTGTTGGCAATTAATGGGACGTGCTGACAGCTTGATGCTTCTGTGATACATCAGTTGATGGATGCTTGTAGGTTTGTGGTCCTTGCTGCATCTGGTAACTACTCCAATTGTGAGGATTTGTACGTTTATACTTTTAAATGCGTGTGGGGCAACTTATTATGTTTAATTAATTTCTGTTTTATCGGTAGAAAGTGGGACGTACATTTATTATTTGAGTGGTTTAGTTGTGTTGCCGAGTATGATGGATGGTAAGAGGTATTGGAGACATAAGGATGCGATTGGAGCTCGACGTCGCTGTCTTAAATGTAGAGAACTCATTTCATGGGTTAAAGCGTTGACTATGCAAACCAATTTGAATTTTATGAATGTTTGTGAGTATCTGTATTAAATCGAGTTTAGCTGCAAGATATCGTGTGGCGCACTTAGCTACCAGCTTTCGTCCTGACCCTTCTTTGACTATTCTTTGCCGTGTATGGCTAAGTTCCTCAGGGTATTGATCATCCTATAATCAGTTGCATGAGAGCGATGCCCAAAACTTCGAATCGATCAGTTACACTACGGCAATCGCTGCCCCACGGAAGTTTATCAATCATTTTAATTCAACTTGGACGTTTGCCATTCGGAAACGTTCGAAAGCTTCGAAAAATCAATTGGTCACTACGCTTCTTATCAAAGGCGCCCCCCCAAACGCTGATTTTAATTGGATCTCAAATTTCTTCGAAAAGAAATATGGCATTACCATTAGCCACTGCAATTTGCTTCCTACATCTCACCACAGAAGCAAGCGCAGCTTCAAGCTCAATCTTCCAACCAAATACGAATGGTTATTCCATAATCCTGCCAGCAACAATTTCAATCTTGGAAAGATGCGTGTCTGCAAATGGTTGGAAAATATGCCCAAGAAGCAGGATAAAGCCAAGCAGTCCGTTATACCTAAACCAACAAATAAGTTAGTAAATAAATCCAATTTGCCAAGACCCACCTCCTCTTCCCACAACAAACCCAGCTCCAATTGGAGTTTTAAAATAACAATTTTTCCTAATTTTAAGCCTCCCAACCAAACTCCAACTCCCCCTATTTCACCCCAAATCAAGCCCCAACGTCAACGTGTCTCTTTCGACTTAACCCCTACAACTCAAACTCCTGCCACTCAAACTCCCACCACTCAACCCCTAACACACACGCCTTTCCCTAATTTCGACCTCAGAACTGGAGCTAAGTATCCCAATTTCATCAGTTCTCACATTTTAAACCCTATTTCAGAAAAACCAGCCGTTGCGACACCAAACTCATTAACCAGTCCCTCTTCTATTGACCCCCTTTCGCCACCCACTGTTAAATTAACGCAGCAAAGTAGCGATACCACCGAATGTCGCTATGCGCTCTCTACGCTTAGAGAGCAGGAAGGTCTCCCTACAGACGTTACCAGTCTACCCCAAAAAGTTGCAGACGATCTTGCCGCTCATCGCCACTATGTACACTCTAAAAGAGTCTCACACATCCAACGCAGTCGCTTTGACTATGATAAATTTTTTCGACCCTAAAAAGTCATGCAAAAACCTTTTCTCACCTTCTATTACCAGAACGTAAGAGGAATCCGTTCTAAAACCCACGCTGTTTTCCGCCAATCTCATGCTCTCCCATTTGATATCTATGCTCTGACCGAAACTAATCTTATCCCCAACATAAAAAACCAGGAGTTATTCCCTCTTTCTTTTAATATTTTTCGGGATGATGATCGCGCACCCACCTTGATTGAATCCCCTTGTCAAGGTGTCCTACTGGCTATTCACAACAGCTTGGACTCCTCTCTCGTTGCAACATCATCCTCTCCTAAGCTCGACTTTGTGTCGGTTAAAATAACCCTCACTCGTAGATGCTTGTTGTTACATTCTTCCGGCGCAACCTATCGAATCCTACCAACTTGCTATTGCAGCAATTGACAATTTGATCGACTTATCAGAATCGCTTGATGATATCATTATCTTCGGCGATTTTAATCTTTTTTCATCGCTTCCGATCCTATTTCTACTAAGGACTACCTATTCTTAGATCGGCTAACAGACTCTAGTCTATGCCAAATCAGTGGCGTTTTCAATTATATGGAAAGCCAATTAGACCTTATCTTCACAACTGATCCCATCAACTCCTCAGTATCGTGTTGTCCCCTATCTCTTTCAACTATTGATAACTTTCATCCTCCACTTCTTTTCTCATTTTTCCACAACTCTCCCCTTCAGTTGCCTCCCCCCTCAGTTCTATTTTCTTACAATTTTCACAAAGCTAATTTTCGTAAAATTAATACCTATCTAAGCAGTGCTTCTTTTGAGTTTACCAATCTATCTCTGGTTGATGCCCTCTCCATTTTTTACAGAGAAATATTCAAATCCATCTCCCTTTATGTGCCTTACTCCCGCCATAAAACTTCTTCTACATACCCACCTTAGTATAATCGTAGACTTCGCCCTCTACGAAATAGTCTTCCGACTATTTGAATTATTTAGGTATATATCTTCATTTCATTGAACTCTATAACTCTCTCTATCAGCGCTACCTGAATAGTGCGCAAACCAATCTCATAAATGACCCCAAGTCCTTTTTTCAATTTGTCAATTGCAAAAGTAAGACTGATGGTTATCCTTCCTCCTTCGCTTTCGAAACCAAAACTTCATGTGATCCTCCTACCATCGCCAACTTTTTTGCTACATTTTTCAAGCAATCATTTGCCAACAACTCCTTCGTACCAGATCCCTCTTACTTCAATGATCTACCAAATTTCTCTATTGGTCCCTTTCTCACTCAAAATTTCGATCCTGCAGTTATTGAAGAAAAATTACAAAATCTTAAGGATGAATTTGTACCTGGCCCAGACGGACTCCCAGCCATGTTTCTTAAGAAATGCTCTTCCAACCTGTCTCTACCCCTTTCCTATCTTTTTCGTCTATCGCTTACACAGGGTGAATTTCCCCAGATTTGGAAGACCTCTTTTATAATCCCAATACACAAAAAGGGATCTAAGCAAAAAGTTACCAATTATCGTCCCATTGCTAAACTCTCTCGTAAACCCAAACTCTTTGAAAGCATTTTATACGAAGCGTTAAGCTTCAAATGCAAGCCTTTTATTTCACCCCGACAACATGGTTTTCTAAAACTTAGTCGAATTCGTGTCGTTTGCTCTCGCTGTTATCGTAACTGATTTCACTAAAGCCTTTGATAAGATATCTAATCAATTGATCCTCTTCAAATTGTCTGCTCTCGGCTTTGAGCCTCTCTTTTTAAAATGGATTTCTTCTTACCTGGTAAACCGATATTATAGTGTTCGGTTTAGATCTGCCCTTTCTGTTCCATTCCTGGCCTCATCTGGAGTTCCACAAGGCAGTCATCTTGGCCCTCTTCTCTTCATTCTTACTATCAACGATGTTGAGAGTGTCATTAAGCACTCCTCCCTCTCCCTTTACGCTGAAGACACAAAATTTTTTAAAACTATTTCCTCTCCCCAGAACTCTGCCCTTCTTCAAGAAGACCTTGATCGGTTTTCAATCTGGTGCCTCAAAAACTGCCTAGAACTTAATATAGCCAAATGCCAATCTATAACCTTCTCACGTAAATGCAACCCGTCTCCTCCCCGACTTTATTTTCTCCATGGGCAACCAATTCCCCGGGTTCAGTCTTTCCAAGACCTTGGCATATTATTTGACTGTTAGCTTAATTTCCGTTTGCATATCGATAAGATGATCCTCAAAGCCAACTCATCACTTGGCTTTATTAAACGGTGGTCCAAGGAATTTTCCAACCCGTATGTAACCAGATCTCTCTATCTCTCGCCCCCTGCTTGAGTATGCCATTCAAGTTTGGTCCCCCTTTCACCGGGTTCATGTTTCCCGAATCGAGGGTATTCAACGTCGATTCCTCCGATTTGCCCTCCGTGGCCTGCCATGGAACGACCCTTTAATCTTACCTCCCTATCAAGACCGCCTCAAACTTCCAAATATGAATTCGTTAGAAGAACGTAGGAATATTGCTGACGTTCTTTTCATTCATCGACTTCTCTCAGGTTCCATCGACTGTGCATCCATTTTGAACTCCATTTCCTTCAATACCAACCCCCGCAATCTACGTTGTCCACGACTCTTCTATCTACCGGTCCACCGCACCTTTTATGGCTCCAACGAACCTATCTCCCGAATGCTCCGAAAGGTCAACTCAAACCTCTCCCTTTTTCATTTCCACCTGAGCAGTCCTCGTCTTAAACAAGATCTCCTCCATCACTTCCTTGGTCACTAGCTCTTAAGTCTTTCTGTTAGTTTTTATGTTAAGCCAATAAATGGGGGCCTCAGCCCCCACCAAAATTAAAATTAAATTAAGACAAGGTGTAGGCTATTTCCTCTCTAGAGAGAATAGCACCGTACTGATATACATATCGAAGAAAGAGTAGCCTTTATGTCGAAAATCGGAAAAGATGACTTCGGCAAGACCTTCAGACAAATAAGTCTGATTTCATTAATATTCACAAGCATGAAGAGAGTGCGCAACCCTGTTTTACGAATGCGTGTTCTGTCCAAGAAGGAAGGTCCTGCGGGACTGCGCTTCCAAATTTCCGCGCTAAACATTTTCATTGACAACGCAACCTTTAACGACATTCGGCTAGACAACAGCACCCTGACGGCGGATTTAGCATGCGGCCAATATCTGATAGCGGAGGTACTCAGGGGTTGTCAGATAGGCGGCGTCCTGTCTCCACTACTATGGTGCATATTGGACAACTCACGGCCTATCGCTCTTGCCCTTTGGATCTACACGGCCATGATAAGGCCAATTATGTCCTGTGCATCGGTTTTCTTGTTCCACTAGGTGAGGTTAGATTAGAGTGGCTGTTGGAAAAACCAATCCACACCAGCCTACTGGCCCATTATGACGTCACGGGATCTGTGATCCTACTAGTCTTGAAAACAATTTGAGCTTCTGACGAAGCATAGGAGACTGTAGACGTCTATAATGTTTAGATCGCTGAAGTTATTGTGGAAGAAAGTTCTATTCTTTGGGAGATATCATGTAGCTTCTGCAGAAGTCATTTGTAAAAACGCCAAGCCTTCCTACATGTCTGCCTATTAGACAGCCTAAAGTGATGACACCTATGATAGGGTTGAGAGGTTTCCTATCAAACTCTTAGATCGATTCAGACCCACCTGTGGCCAGATTTGTTGATCCAACATTTTGTTCCAAATTTGGCGAGATCTTCGGCCCTACGATTCCCTGGAAGAGTTCTGTGGTCCCTCATCCAACATATGGTACTTAGGAGAATGTTGAACTTTTCTGCCGTCTCCTTAAAAAATAATCTTGTGAGAGTGAGTCCAGGGATTTGAAAGCGGCCTGTCCATCCGTAAAAATGCGGATATCATGTTTTTCTTCAGCTAAGACAGGACCTCTTTGATCGCTAAAATTTCCGCCCGGAACACGCTACAGTGATTTGGAAGGCCGGAGGAGAGCCTTAGGTTAAGCTTATCTGAGAAAACACAGCCACCAACCTCGCCAGTCTTGAAGATATCTGTATAGAAATGGATTATACTTGGCGTCCATGAAAGCATCTTCCTCCGACAAAGATCTAGAGGGGATGTTCACATGGAAGTCTTTGTCAAACCAATGTTGAGACATAATATGGTCGATCTTGTCTGGGAGTATTCCTTTTGTATTAAGGAAATTAGCCTGGCCAAATAGTTTATTTTTCCGCTCTGTAGTTGCTTTAAGACAGTTCTAATGATATTCTCTGGCGTTGACGGGAAGATGTCTGAGGATATTTGTAGCTCAGTAGGTATTATACCCTCCGGCCCAGCAAACTTGTATGGTTTGAAGCTATGCAGCGCCCACGGCAGCTTGTCTCTTGTAATCAGACCGTGAATTTTAGTTGCGGCAGCAGTAGTCGTTCTAAGGATGCTATTGGCCCTGAATAGGGAGCTACTTGGAAAGTGAGTGTTCAGTGGCTGGTGGAATTCAGGACTTGACCTCAAGTCCAAGAGACATCGGCTTTATTTTCAGTTAGGCATCGTAGGATTGGTGGAGAGGATTTTTCTTAGTCGCCATGCCTAGGAGGTTTCTGTTATTTTGGAACAGAATGTCCACCAGGATTCTCGCTTTGCCTTCCTCAGATCTAAATATAGAGTCCTAGTTTGTCACCGTCACTATCACTTGATCCACGACCACACCTACTCGGCCACACCTTTCCTAATCCACCTACGGCTTTTGTGTAATAGTCGAGAGATCTTTGATCGGCACAACCGATGAGCTTGACGTGGCCTTGGTACCAGCCAGCATCGCTTGTGACGGGAGGTTGTCCGGGGTTTTTCTGACGAAAGCTTTAACTTGACCAAATCGATCACTGCGATCGTTATTGCGTCTTTTAGGACTTCGCTAAAAACTCTCAGATATGTGACATTGGAAGTCCCTGGGAGGGTTTTGACGCTTTTAATTTTGGGCCTTTTGGGAACCAGCCAAGTTTCCTCCAACGATCTTTGACGCCTGAGAAAGTTTTTTAACATTTTGGGAGCAGTGGATAATCCGTCTTTTAGTTGACCCACTTTATTTTGTTCCTCATGGCCGCAGTTCCTTCGACCTCCGCATCCGAGGGTTTTGATTATGCCGATGTCCTATGTAGAGTACCTTGAATGGGCTGTGACTCTGATTCCTCTTTTGATGGAGGAGTTTAAGTATCATCAGGAAGACAATGGCCTGCCATAAACTTGCTGCTGCTAGGGGTGGAGGAAGTGGTAGAAACATGACTCGCCACAGTCTTGCCACTTCTGGAAAGTTTATGGTTTGGCCCATTGTGCTTGCCTGTAGAAGGCCCACCATGGTCTGCCACAGTTTTGCCTTTTTTCGGCAATTCAGGAGCCTTGCCGGTAATCGGTGTGGTCACAGTATTAATGTCCCGTATTGCAAGAGTACCGGTCTCAAATTTTGTTTTAGAAATTTCAGATTCCATATAGGATCCTCCGAGTAGTGGAGAAAGAGAGGTCCATTCGCCTAGAGATTCTCTGTATGCAGATAAGGCTAGCTAATCCGGAGGTCGCCAGATATCCAGGCGAAATATCTGCTGTTAAATTCTTTCTGAATCTTCTTACCATTTCAAGTAGTTTGAGAATGTAAGACTTCTCTGAACTTGGTTTTGTTCGGCTTCCAGGTCACCATGGGGTCATGGGAAATGAATTGGTGTTGAACTTGCTAGACTAGGCTCAGAAGAAAGTTTTCAGGACCCGAACCTGCGATGAAAGTGGAGGGAAATGAAAATCAGATTCCTCGTCTTATGTATTCATATATTATTTGGTCATATCGTTAAAAATACGCGAAAGTCTTAAGCTACCCTGGTGTCCGAGGTTAGCAGCTGATCGGTGCTTGGCTGTTTACATATATTACAAAATCGCAATATTGCTGATTAGCTGAAACTTGATTACGATGTGTGGTGATAGACTGAAAGATATACAACTATCCTGAGGTCTAAGAGATGGATCTTGCACCAAAGCCTTCGGCTGTTTTGAACCATCTATGATAAAGGAGATGGACAGGGATGAGACATAGCCCTCCTCAAGAAATTCAGAGAGATGCCATTTAGTTTAAGGGGGATGATGCATGGTATGTTGATTCTTCTCGTAAAGAAGACCAACTCCGGCAGAGGGCCGTTTGGATTGATGTTGCAGCTGCGTGTCCAACAGTATAAGAGTCTGACGTCATCTGCATAAGCTACCACACTTCATCAATCGTCCTACGTTTAGAAAAACTGTTCATTTAGGACTAAATTTTATAAGTGAGGTGGGAGTTAACCTCCTTAAGTCGTTCCTCTGTGTGGTTTTATTCCTGTGAAACAGCGACCAGAGGACAAATTTTCAACTTTAATTTTGAGGTTCAATTGTATCAAGCTGTAGTAATCTGTGGGAGAGAGAAATGATGAAGCCTACCTTTTTGGTCCACAGAGGCAATGCAGGTCTTGCTGGGAGTGCCACCTCTGGATCTGGAAGTGATACGTCGTGGTATTGCTTTCAAGATCAGAAAAGGTCTCCCTCTAAATGAGCGCGATTGGGTTTCCCCGGAAGAAGTGGATGGCCTATCCCTGAAGCAGCGTAAAACCTTGCTACACGCATGTGTTCTATCTAGATGGCAATCTAGATGGGATGCTAGCGAAAATGGTAGGGTTACTTACGGCTTCCTAAGGGATGTGCTAACCATGAGAATTTTTCCTGAACGGAATTTTAACCTCAGCCTGGGCTTTTTGTTGACCGGGCATGGCTCTCTCAATGCATTCTTGCATAAGAGGGGGCTTAGCGAGGTTGCGAGCTGCTCATGTGGAGCTACCTATGAGGACTGGCTTCATGTCCTATGTGAGTGTCCCAATTACGCTGACATAAGGAACTTGCAGGCTATGGGCATCATCTTTAATGGTGAGACCTACGATGTCAGTGGAATTATCACTGATACCGTGCGGTTTGAAAGAACCCGTAGTTTTGCAAAAGATGTATTCAATAGAAGGCGCAGTTTGCAGCTAGCGGGTAGTTTGTAGATTTTTAAATTGTTGCAAGGCCGCCAGTCCTGGGCAGTGAGGTGCCCAACTGGAAGTAACCTCAAGGTTGCGAAGCTCGACCGGAAGCTATATTCTGGTACCGCGGGAGGTCAGGAGCCCCCGGAACTATGGTTCCGGCCTGACCTAGGAGTTGGCCCCCTTGTGGGAGTATTGTGGTGGCTGTAGGTTTAAACCCAAAATCGCGGGGAAAATGGACCGAATGGATCTTGGACATCTCATGGCTTAGCATGTGTGTAGTTTACTACGACCTGTGCTAAACCATGGGATTGCTATGGAACCAATTGGTCTGCTCGATGTGGAGTTGCATTGCAACCGGGTGCCATGACCCACAGAATGGCTGAGGTATTAGATAGGCCTCGACCCTTCACCAAAGGGGAAGTTCGTGCCTTACACACGACTTCGAATCTGGTACTGGTGGTAGTACTTGTACTACCCGAAGGGCGCTTATCAACGCATTATTTTGATATCTTGTGCGAAGACGCACCGTAGGCTTAAGCCCTCACGGCAGGTACCTACGTAAAACACAAAAGACATCTACCTTTTTGGTAAACGTATTGAGAGCTGTACAACATTCTTCGGTTAAGCCATAACGCACTCATTAAGGAAGGTTGAAAAGTCTTTAAGAGGAACGCTGACAAACTGGCAGGTTTGAGATCCATCGCCAAGATATGACAGGGACACGATAGTTACAAGCTTGGTTCCAAGTAGTCCTTTTAAGATCTGCCATATTTCATTAGCTGCACGGATGCCTCGAGTAGGATGTAACTCTGGATGACATATACATAGACGGTCATGCAAGGAAGACTGCCCTCTCTGATTCATTCGCCTGGAACTTTGTCCCTATACTTTATAGATGTTATTGCAGCCCTTATATGGTTGCAGAATGTGTTTCATTCGACAGCTATGCGTGAGAATCTCAACTGATAGCTGCGACTTTAGAGGCTCGGATCATCTAATCTTTTCTTGGGGCGACCATGTTCATATTTAGTCAGATGCTGCCATTAATCTAGGTTGGCGAAACTGCATTGTTTCGTAATTGCGCACGTACAACTTACTGACGAAAATGTCGCTAACGATGTTTATTAGTTTTAACATTGGAATTTGTACCCTTCGCTGATTTCCTGAGTTACACCCAGCTCGGTCTTTAGCTAGCTGCCTCCAGTTTCGCACGCTAAGTTAGTTGAGGTCCCCTTGCAATTGCGTGCGCCACCTGATTCTCGAACTTTCTCTATTGCGATGCTTCTCAGGACGGATTCGAAGACTTTCCGCCCGAAGCATTGCTGTACATCCCCGCCCTACATGACCCAGACACCTCAGCCGTAGGAATTTCACTCTTTTTTTGCACAGTGACATAGGATAGGACTGGGATTATTAGAGTCTTGGGTCACTTTTGCCGTTCGAGAGAGGGCTTTGCTAGTCAATTGAAGCAGCGATTGGCAAGGGTTTTCCTTCGCTTGTTCTCAACGCTGGTGTCGTTTTCTAGAAGAACATAGCGGGAAAATTGTGCGAAGCTTCCTTTGGTGGTCCTTGAATTATATCGGCGCCTATCAAGATATTGATTTTGCCCAGTTCGTTAAATGTAGGATCAGCAAGGTGGAACGAAAATATACTATCCGGAACATGTTTTATTGATTGCGCTGGTAAAATTGAAGTAAGTTTTGAAAGGACATGGCAGTCCACTCCAACAAATTGGTGACTATAACATGATATCAGCAGAATCGATACAAATCCGTTTGTACTTCCAGCTAGTGCAGAAGCTACTTCCGTAGAATGCCCAAGCGTTGTGCGGTTTGTTCAGTAATACACGAGACTTGGGATCCCGTATCGAGTAGAAGCCTTACAATTTGAGTAGAACCTTGCCAATCTTGAATCCGAGCAAGAATCATTTACTGAAGGCGATGTTGATGTTGATGCTGATGGATTAAAATTGCTCTCAATTGAATTATTATTGGGTGGAATGTTGTCAGTACGAGGATGGACAAGTTAGTGATGTTTCGATGGATTTACAAATCTTGCATCGAAACTGAGATTTACATTTATTTGAAACATGTCCTTGATGGAGACAATTAAAAGAAATGCCTATTCGTTTACGAATTTTCTACCGGTCTCAACGTCAAGACCGGAAAAATCGACACATCTAGGTGAAATATGATTTCCGTTATTGCATTTAGGACACAAATTGCTCTTTTCCATGAAATGATTTCGTATCGAATGTCTATTTTTTCGTACGTGTGTAGCACGAGAAAGAGAAGAGCACGATTGTGGAGAAATTCACTGATAGAAACATCGAATCGGCATTAATTTTTTGTAAAAGCAGGAAAATTAGCCACGGATCTCTGTTTGATGGATTTAAGGTGGTTAGACCTCTAATTACCTCGTCAGCCACTTCTGTTATCTTTCGAAAAGTTTGCAAGTTTCCCGTAGCACATGGTAGCGATAAAGATGTTTGTACAAATGACTGGACTATCAATTGTTTCCTATCACAAGGTCTTTCAAGCAAATCCCACGCGTTTATATAAATTTGTAAGACTTTGACGACTAATTTTTTCACATAACGTTATCCGATCATCTAATTTATTTGAAGCTGTAATGGTCTGACCAGAGACAGGTTGGCGATTTCGAATTGCGTCGGTAAAGGCCGACATTCTACCTAGTCCTGCCCTAAGTTCTTTTACAAATTAAAAACGCTACAAAAACAAAACCAGTAAGTAATCAAAATTGTTTCGTTTCTTAGACCACAATATGAATTATAAAAAAAAAATGGATTAACTCGAAATGACTGAATTTTGCTTTAACACAAGCTTCCAAACAGTGTGGCCATTGGGCTATAGCGGCACGTACGGTTTCCACGAAGATCATGGAAATTAATGCTGCTTTAAGGTTTTCCAAATTTCTGTGGGGAGTCCTGCAGGTCTTGTTCTCCAATTCTGACCACAAACCATAATCCAGTGGATTCAGATCTGGACTCCCCGATGGCCAATCTTCTGCTGCTATAAAGCCAGTAATATTGACTCTGAGCCATTCCTGAGTGGTTTTGGCTTTGTGCGCTGGAGCAGAGTCCTGTTGGAAGATCCATCTGTATCCATTGAAAAGTGTTTTGGTCAAACCCTTCACAACACCCTCTAGCACATCTTCTTGGTAAACCTTCACAGAAATGAAGGGATGTGACACCATGGTGAGAGACCCCCCACAAAACCATTACGGAAGCGAGATAATGTCCACGTTGAACCCTTGGTAAAACTTTGTTCGCTTTCTTAGATAAAGTGACATCAATTTCGTCATTTCGTTTGTTGAAAGCTTCTTCCACTGTAAATATTTCCTCATCCGTAAACAGAATGTTTTCATGGCCATTGTCCGCGTGCCACTCCAAAAGTCGCTTGCATCTTTCCAGCCTAATTTTTTTAGTTGAGGAGTTAGAAGATGATCCGTGGACCGACGATAGGCTTTCATATGTAAGTCATCCCGAATCAGCCTAGACATGGATCTGGTTGATACCGCCTTGATCAAAATGAACCAAAAATCAAAAATTCCCGGAATTTATTCAGAAAATTAAAAATACAAGTTTATTCCTCTAAATCTATATTGTCGCCTTCAAAGCAATCCCCATCGACTGCAACACACTTATGCCAGCGCTTGATCCAATCCTCGAAACATTTTTTATATTCGGTTTTCGGTGTGTCCGTCAGTGCTTCCTGCGATTTTTCCATTACTTCCTCTCGGCTGCTGAAACGCGTTTCCCGTTCCCCGTTGTGGTTTTTTAACTTGATTGAACAGAAAGAAGTCACAGGGAGCATTTGTGACATTTTTCGACAAAAAATTACGAATAATGATGGCACTGTGCGACGGTGCGTTGTCATGGTGTAAAATCCACAAGTTTTCTGCCCACAATTCTGGTCTGTTTCGGCGAATTGCTTCACGCAAACGTCTCATAACGCCCAAATACGAGGGTTAGCTGAAAAGTTTCCGATATCATTCCGAACAATGATACAAGACATTATTTCTCAATTTTTTTCATTTTTCTACATAGTCTCCTTGTAACTCTACACACTTCTCTCAACGATGCTCCCATCTCTCTAACCCGTCCAAATACATAGTACTTGGCGTTTTTCTCTGCAAAATAATTGTTCACGAAGGTGATTGCCTCCTCATTGGACGAAAATCTCTGTCCTCCGAGCGCAGTTTTTAGATGAGGGAACAAAAAAGTCGCTTGGGGCTAGACCTGGTGAATAAGGCGGATGGTCAAGCAGTTCAAACCGTAATTCATGGATTTTCGCCATGGCAACCGCTGAGGTGTGAGACGGCGCGTTGTCTTGGTGAAACTGGATTTTCTTTTTCTGCAAATGTGGCCATTTTTCTGCAATTTTTGCCTTCAGCTTGGCAAGTAATGATGCGTAGTACCAAATGCATCTGTAATGGTTTTTCCTTTTTGAAGATAATCGATTAAGATAACTCTTTTACTATCCCAAGAGTCGCCATCACTTTTCCAACCGAAAAAAACATTTTTTGCTTTTTTTGGAGCCGGCTCGCTGTTTTGACTGAATTTTTGTTTCAGGCGTATAATGGTTTATCCAAGTTTCATCTACAGTAATTAATCGGCGCCAAAAATCGGATTTATTGCGCCTTAACTGCGCCAACAGAGCGTTCATTCGAACACGTTTTTGGTCTAACGTAAGCAAACGCAGCACCCAACGCGCGGACAGCTTTCTCATGCCTAAATCTTGATTTAATATGTAACAAACACGTTCTTTGGACATTTTCATAACCTCTACTATCTCTCTCACTTTAATTCGGCGGTCGTCTAACACCATTTGGTGAACTTTAGCAATGTTGTCGTCAGTGGTTGCAGTTTTTGGACTTCCCGAGCATTCATCATCTCCCAAGCTCTTACGGCCACGTTTAAATTCAGCTGCCGAAAATTTCACGCTGGTAAATGATGGTGCAGAGTCCCCATACACAGATTCCAACTCATTTTTGATTTGCGTAGGCGTATTGCCTTTCAATAACAAGAATTTAATAACAGCTTGATACTAAAACACTCACATCGACTCACTCAAAAGACTGTCAACTAAGAACTGCGCTTCCAAAATGACTGAAACTTCGGTAAGTAACTGTCAAAAGATGCACAACTAGCATTCACTAGCATTTACGTTGCGGTCAGACAACCCTCGTAATATTCTTTGTTTACTGTCTGGCCTTCTGGCAAAAATTCATGATGCACTACTCGTACACCGTTGTAATCCATGAAAACCGTGAGCATTGCCTTCTTTTTTGATTGAAAACGACGTGGTTATTTTGGTCTCGGCTCATTTGGTGAACGCCATTCACTTACCTGTCGTATTCATAAACCCACCTCTCGTCTCCAGTAATGATCCTTTTGATGAATGGGGGATCGGATTCCGCCTCGCAAATCATCTCTTTTGCGACGTCAACACGGTCTCTTTTTTGCATGAAATTGAGGTCTTTTGGCACCAACTTTGCTGCTACACGACGGAAACCCAAATCATTAACCAAAATATCTTGGACGGATCCATAGGCAAAGTTCAAGTCCTCCATTATCTCTGTGATGGTTAATTTGCGGCTATTGACCAACATTTCGTTTATTTCATCGGTTTTCGATGTCGATGGTCTGCCACTGCGTTCCTCATCTTCGATTGACTCACGACCACTTTTGAACCGCTCGTGCGACTGGTAAACGACCGTTTTCTTTAGAGAATCGTTGCCGAAACACTTTTCCAACATTTCCAACGTTCGCGCACCATTTGTACGCAAAATTTAATACTCGTACAAGTTCGTTGTTGCAAATTTAAATCCATTTCTAAAATTGTAAAAAATCGCCAACACACAGAGATAGATGTACTCTTGGCTACGTAACTTTTGCAAATGTCAAGCTATGACACTAAGATTTAGAAGGAATGCCAACAACAGAAAAAAAAAACAAAACTCAAATCGGAACAATGGGAGCGTAACACAGTGGTGTGGTATATCCAATTCCTTGGACATGATCTTCTGCTTCCCAAGAGGATTTCTCCCAAATCGTTCACGCACTGCCTTTACTACCGGATTCGTACGGACGACGCATAGGCGACCACTTCTTGGCCTGTCCTCTACTCCAGGCAATTCGGCGAATCGGGCAATAGCCCGATAAATGAATATTCTCGATATTCCGAGTGGTTTTAGCAACTCGAAAATTTGGCCAACACTCTTTCTGCACTTATGCAACGCTATTACCACAACTCGATAATCTTTAACGCCCCACTCCATGTTAATAGTTTGCAAACTGAAACCAAACTGATTAGTGTTCTTCACTGATCAGTGCATGTGTTCTGAAAAAAAAGTTAACGATTCTATTCCCGCAAGAAATTTTGAACGATAAGCTCCGAAGATTGTGTAACAAAACTTATGGCAGGACTAGGTATATACTCCAGTTCAGGGTCAGCATAATTTGCTTCCGATATGCAAAAAAGTCGTTTTGAAGAATACTGAATTGAGTGGATGCTTCCCCAAGTTTTTCTAGCCGATGTTCAATTAAAACGTCTTAGACTCGTCGAATATTTCTCCATGGAGAAATCACAAATTTCACAAAGGGGTTCAATAAATCCGCGAAAGAAGGACTAAACTGTTTTTTCTTTAAATTTCTAGTACCTATGTGAGTTTTATTTTACCATCAGGGTGCGCACGATTTTAGGCGTTAAAAATTGGAGTACATGGCCATCAAGCAGAACAGATATCGAAATCAACTCCGAAAAAAACAAACGACAAATTCGAAGATTTATTTGTCAGTCTGTCTGTTGATGGTCCAAACAAGAATGACCGAATATTTTTTTTTTTGTAATTTTTCTTTTTTACATTGGGGTGTTTCTGAACATCTTTAACTCAGTCCTACCAAGTGCAACTTCGTTTCTGAATCCATGTATGTATGTGTCTTATCTGATGGAAAATTAGTTGGCCGTTTAGTTCTTATTTCCGGAGAACGAAATCGAAATCGAACCATATGAGTAGTTCTACTTTTCGGTTTATTTAGGCGGCATGGCTCTTCATCATAGCGCCATGGGACTTATGTTCAAATCAACAACCTTCCAACCTATGAAAATGTACAAATCAATTGAGTTTATAATTATAATCTGCAGATGGCTTTATTATTTATTCAGAATTTTTCAAACTTCTACTTTCTTATACACAAAACGTCTCGGCTTTTGTAAGCCCAAACAGATAATGAAACATTGAAGTATCATATTTTTTTCTCCCTCCAAATAAGTTAAACCCCATAATCGATATAGATACGAGTACTACTCCTTCCCTAATCATACTCGTACATCTTTAAAATTCCCGTCAGCATAATTCCGAGGGGGAGAAGAAAATATTTTTCTTAGCAAATTAATTCCGGAATACATTAAAATCATGTCACTGAAGGAGAGATCCAATAAATAAGGAAACGAAATCCAATGACATAATGACACATAAAATCCTTCTCCTTCAATAATGAAACCATGCTTAATCAAGTGTAATAATAATCTCAGCGCAAGCACACAATCATGAGGAATACGACGAGTATTCCAAAAGACACCCGACCCACCGCACCCTAAAGCGCACATCCTTACTACATTGGATCTGCCAAATAATAGTTCTCAATCTATATAAGCACTTACATATGTATGTTACTCGTATCCTCCTGTATGGTTCAATTCACCGGCAGGACAATTTCAACAAAAATACCAAAAATATCTTATCCTGAATGTTTCCGGTGTGTTTCTTTTGCTTTGTCAAAACCTTCGTACGTTCCCTTCCATTCCTTTTCTATAGAAGAAAAAACAAGAAAACAAGAAAACAAAAAAATCCAAAAAGAAAGAACGAACGAATGAAAGCAGAAAAGAAACTTGAAGGATATGACATCCTTGAACTTTTCCTTCGAAATCTATTTTATGATGAGCGAGCATTTCAATTCCAATTGTACGGGTATGTCTGAGTGGATAACTTGTTTCCTCAAATTCCAATCCGAAAATCCAAACCCCCCTGATCCCCTGATAGTCGGGTACAATCTTCAACCAATTACGTATCTAAATGTTTAATGTACGAGTATCTTACGGTGAATGAGTCTAGCACACAATTTACAATATTTGACATTTATCCATATTTGTATGTACGAGTATGTGTGCTTCGGCTGGCCCTTCTGACATCCTCAAACTACCATTTGGTTAAGGTAGACTTTAAATCCGAACACACAATTCACTTAATTTGATTCTGTTCCTTTCATTCGGATAACGGAAAATTTATTTCCGAAGATGAAAACTCATCAACGTCATGCACTCAAACATACATAATTACGATACGAATAGATACAAACCCCAACTCAGAGTCAGAGTATAGGCGAAACCGGGAAGCACTTGCTTATGGATGAATCCGAAGAAGCATATTTTGTGAATGTATCTATAAAATTCGGTTTAGATCGTTTCAAGTGCTGAGAGACTGAGCCATAAATGCCAATTCTCTGTTAATTGCTTGGCTTTGTTGGTAGTTATTTCCTTGAAATGATGTTGTCTCCCGATTTCCTATGCTTCCTTCTCTGGCGGTGCCAACTTCTAAGGATATCGATTTCTTCTATACAAAGATACGAATTCGAATCCGAATACGATTACGATTACGACGGCGAGTACGAGTACACAATTTTAGATGAACTTTACTTCTAAGGGAATAACAGAAGTTAAGGGATGATGCTGTGGCACTCGTACAGTGTTGATGATTGGAAACGTAGTTACGTGGATACTGTTTCAAATGTCCTAGTCATCATCGTAATTTCTTATCTCTGACAGTGATTTTCATCACAAAAACCCGACTAAAAGGAGTCTTTACTTGTTAAAGTGATTTGCTATAAAACGAGGGCAACTATCTACTCGTATGTTGCCATAGATATTGTACAATCCAAGAAATACGAGTATGGTTGTATCTTAATTTTATTTGGATTTGCTGTCAGTTTATCCTGCACACACGCTGGGTATCCGTATGTTCTTATATTTATTTATTTGCAGTATCATCACTTGTGTTCTATGTACCGTTGTATATCCGTAAATAGTACATGTCAAAAGAGACAGGGATACGGCTAGAAAAAAATATGTACATGGGTAGAACACCCGGTTTATTTTTAAACGTTTTACTGTGAACTTAACAAATATACGAGTATCTCTGGCTGATACAGTGGGGTTTGCTGAGAACAACCCTCTTTTTTTAAAGCCAGTTATGAATGGCAATCAGTTATAATGTACATACGAGTACATACATATAAACATTATAATAATAACAGCGTCTTTTGTACCATGATAATAGCAATCTCTAAGCAAAAAAAAATCCTCTTTAACTCACTGATGTGATTTCTTACAAGTGTAGATGTAAAACTGGAACTCTATGGCATCCCTTATTATTTCACATTTAGCTGTTATTTCGTTGACTTTCGTTTTTAATGAAAATCCGTCTCTTTCACATTCAATTTCAAGCTTACATAAAGTAAGCAACTGCACGAAGCTGTGCCATTTGCCCCCGAAGATGGGATCGAAGTGAATCCTCTGTATCTGGCAGTACCGGCTGATTTTGGTGCTTGTTGAGGCCCCCATTTATTGGCTTAATACTAGCTTAATCTAATTTAAAGAAAACTAGGACTAAAAACTAACAGAAAGACTTGAGCGAGGGACCACTGGAGGGATGGAGGAGATCTTGTTTGAGCACTCCTCGCTCAGGTGGAAATGAAAAAGGGAGAGGTTTGAGTTGACCTTTCGGAGCATGCGGGAGATTGGTTCGTTGGAGCCATAAGAGGTGCGGTGGACCGGTAGATAGAAGGGACGAGGAAAACATAGATTGCTGGGGTTGGTATTGAAGGAGATGGAGTTCAAAATGGGTGCGCAGTCGATGGAACCTGAGAGAAGTCGATGAATGAAAAGAATGTCAGCAGTATTCCTACGTTCTTCTAACGAATTCATATTGAGAAGTTTGTGGCGGTCTTGATAGGGAGGTACGATTAAAGCGTCGTTCCATGGCAGACCACGGAGAGCAAATCGGAGGAATCGACGTTGAATACCCTCGATTCAGGAAACATGAACCCGGTGAAAGGGGGACCAAGATTGACTGGCATACTCAAGCAGGAGGCGAACAAAGGTAACATAGAGAGATCTGATTGGAAAATTCATTGGACAACCGTTTAATAAAGCCAAGTGATGAGTTGGCTTTGAGGATCGTCTTATCGATAAGCGACCGGAAATTAAGCCCTCTGTCGAATAGTATGCCAAGGTCTTGAAAAGACTGAACGGAGACGGGTTGCATTTACGTGAGAAGGTTATAGATTGACATTTGGCTATACCAAGTTCTAGGCAGTTTTTGAGGCACCAGATTGAAAACCGATCAAGGTCTTCTTGAAGAAGGGCAGAGTCATGGGAAGAAGAAATAGTTTTAAAAAATTTTGTGTCTTCAGCGTAAAGGGTGAGGGAGGAGTGTTTAATGACGCTCTCAACATCGTTAATAGTATGAATGAAGAGAAGAGGGCCAAGATGACTGCCTTGTGGAACTCCAGATTAGGCCAGAAGTGGGACAGAAAGACCGGATCTAAACCGAACACTATAATATCGGTTTACCAGTTAAAAAAAAAATCATTTTAATAAAAGAGGCTCAAAGCCGAGAGCAGGCAATTTGAAGAGGATCAATTTATGAGATATCTTATCAAAGGCTTTAGTGAAATCAGTTACGATAACAGCGAGAGCAAACGACACGAATTCGACTAAGTTTTAGAAAACCATGTTGTCGGGGTGAAATAAAAGGCTTGCATTTGAAGCTTAATGCTTCGTATAAAATGATTTCAAAAGAGTTTGGGTATATGAGAGAGTTTAGCAATGGAACAATACTTGGTAACTTCATGCTTAAATCGCTTTTTGTGTATCGGGATTATAAAAGAGGTCTTCCAAATCTGGGGAAATTCACCCTGTGTAAGGGATAGATGAAAAAGGTAGGAAAGGAGTAGAGCCAGGTTGGAAGAGGATGTTTTGAGAAAAATGGCGGGGCGTCCAACTGGGCCAGGTATAAATTCAACTTTAAGATTTATTAAATTTTCTTGAATGACTGCAAGACAACAAAGTTCTCACGAGGAAAAATGACGGAGATGCTGTTGTAGAAATCAGTTCAACTGTTGATGTTGAAAAAAATGTTTAAACAGCAATTTTTGTTTGTACTACAGTCGCGTCAAAAAATTAACAAATACAATGGAAGAATTAAACGAAGAAAATGAATTCGTAAATATTAAATTTAAACATTTAGAATGCCTTAAAGAAATGAAGGATTTTATTACGGAAATTAATGGATTTTCTTATTTCTTTTTAAATATACGATCTATTAGAGCAAATTGGAATAATTTTATTTTAAGCGTTAATGAATTTATTGGAAAAATTGATTTAATAGTGCTCTCTGAAATAAATATAAAAAAAATTTAGAACTCATTCTATATAATTACTGGATTTCATGAACCATTAGCCTATAATAGAACTGATAAAGAAGGTGGCGGCTTAATGATTTTCATAAAAGATGATATAGAATACGCAAAAATAAATATGAATTATGTGTACTATGAATGTGTTACAATAACCATTCAAAGAATACAGATTGAAGCTACAAAATTTGCTATATACAAACCGCCTAGACTTAATGTAAATGAATTTATAGATTAATTAGGACAAAACATTGACAAAATAGATAAAAGGCAAGCTTTGGCAATAATTGGTGATGTCAACACTGATGCAAATGATGTATATCATCCTAATGTGAGCAGATACCTTTCATTGAGCATCAAGAGGATTTATAAACACAATTAAATCGGTTACGCGTGTCGACTTATCCCGAAACACAAAAACATTAATTTATCACTAAATGCATGGATATTATATCCGCGGTAGTAGAATTATATTGCTCTGACCGCTTTGGCATATACTGCGCGACTATTAAATCTAATGAGAAAGAAGAAAGAAACGCTCCTGAAATGTTCAGTTATATTAGTAGTTATGAGTTGTCACGGCAAATTGAACAATTTAACTGGCAACAGTTTATTGATCTGATGATTTAAACGATTTGTACAATATCTTTAGAGAATGTTTTAAAAGAATGGTAAAATCAACTACGTATTTCAGAAAAATCAAAAAAAAGATCTAATGAGCATAATTGGATAACCGCAGATCTTAGGAATGTATGTCTAGAAAGAGATCGTTTATATAGAAGATATAAAAACAATGGAAGAAAACAAGATTATGAAAAAGAATATAAATCGTTTCGCAACCACCTAAATAAAAAGATACATAGTACTAAAATGATTTATTTCAAGCAACAATTCTTAAATGCAAAAAACAATCCAAAGGAGACATGGAAGATCATCAATTCAATACTTGTCAAAAGACTCATAAATCTGGACGATCTGTTGGCTAAAAGCTTTGCTACAAACGAGTATAATAATCTCGCAAATCATTTTCATTTAGACATAACAAATACTATCCATATATGCCAGCATAAATCTTACTCGGGTCCATCCAGCAGTGTTCAGCGATCAATGTATATGAATGAAGTTAGTACTGAAGAAGTACAGAAAATTCTTAAATTACTTAAAGACAACAAATCAGCAGGTGAAGATGGTATACGACCAAAGGACTTAAGAAATAATGCTGAGATTCTGGCTCCGGTTTTAGCAAAACTTATAAACTTGAGTCTGGAACAATCAAAGGTCGCCGAAAGACTTAAAATATCCGTCATTCGACCGATATACAAGGGTGGCCCGAAAAATTCCGATTTCAATTCTATTGGTAACGGATAAAGTCCTCGAAGAGGTGGTATTCAAAAGACTTATTGAATATTTAGAAAAGTATAATATATTGTCAAAAAATCAGTTCGGTTTCAGACAGAAAAAAAGCATAAATCGGTTGATCGGTGAGAAAGCCTTTGATACGCAATGCCATAAAAATATTCCAAAACAGATGGAAAAAACGGGCATAAGAGGACCACTTTTGTCATGGTTTGAGGACTACCTAAATAACCGCAAATATAAAGTCAAAATTAAACAAAGCCTAAGCAAAGAAAAATCTTCAAAAATATGGAGTTCCACAAGGAACCAAATTAGGACCGTTAATCTTTATTATATACATGAACGATATGCTTGCAGCTCTTAACAAAATCACAGTTTACGAATACGCAGACGACACGGCAATTATCGTTAACCACAAGGACGTTGAAGCAGCTGAAAAAATCATGCAGAAGGAGTTTGATATAGTCACGACAACGGCCTGATCATAAATGCAAAAAAAAACTAAAGTAATGCACATACGTCCTCCACACATCCTAAAACACAAAATCTTAATAAAAATGCATGGTTATGATTGCCTGCCTCTACCCCAAATCAAGCCCCAACGTCAACGTGTCTCTTTCGACTTAACCCCTACAACTCAAACTCCTGCCACTCAAACTCCCACCACTCAACCCCTAACACACACGCCTTTCCCTAATTTCGACCTCAGAACTGGAGCTAAGTATCCTAATTTCATCAGTTCTCACTTTTTAAACCCTATTTCAGAAAAATCAGCCGTTGCGACACCAAACTCATTAACCACTCCCTCTTCTATCGCCACCCACTGTTAAATTAACGCAGCAAACTAGCGATACCACCGAATGTCGCTATGCGCTCTCTACGCTTAGAGATAAAAAGATATATGAGAATATACGTCTATACCTCGCTTATCTGCACGATAAATCCGACTCGATGTGCTACGAGGGTAAAACAAAAACAAGCGTCATGGTTTCTATCCTCCCTCCCAACTGACGTTACCAGTCTCAGGAAACTTTATACAAAGTATCACGAGGTTTTCAATACTCCCCCCCAAAAAGTTGCAGACGATCTTGCCGCTCTTCGCCACTATGTACACTCTAAAAGAGTCTCACACCTCCAACGCAGTCGCTTTGATCATGATAAATTTTTTCGACCCTAAAAAGTCATGCAAAAACCTCCCTCTCACCTTCTATTACCAGAACGTAAGAGGACTCCGTTCTAAAACCCACGCTGTTTTCCGCCAATCTCATGCTCTCCCATTTGATATCTATGCTCTGATCGAAACTAATCTTATCCCCAACATAAAAAACCAGGAGTTATTCCCTCTTTCTTTTAATGTTTTTCGGGATGATGATCGCGCACCCCCCTTGATTGAATCCCCTTGTCGAGGTGTCCTACTGGCTATTCACAACAGCTTGGACTCCTCTCTCGTTGCAACATCATCCTCTCCTAAGCTCGACTTTGTGTCGGTTGAAATAACCCTCACTCGTAGATGCTTGTACGTTATGTGTTGTTACATTCTTCCTGCGCAACCTATCGAATCCTACCAACTTGCTATTGCAGCAATTGACAATTTGATCGACTTATCAGAATCGCTTGATGATATCATTATCTTCGGCGATTTTAATCTGCCTCAGCTGAAGTGGACTCCATCTGAAGACCTATCTTTTTTCATCGCTTCCAATCCTATTTCTACTAAGGAATGCCTATTCTTAGATCGGCTAACAGACTCTAGTCTATGCCAAGTCAGTGGCGTTTCCAACTATATGGAAAGGCAATTAGACTTTATTTTCACAACTGATCCCATCAACTCCTCAGTATCGTGTTGTCCCTTATCCCTTTCAGCTATTGATAACTTTCATCCTCCACTTCTTCTCTCATTTTTCCACAACTCTCCCCTTTAGTCGCCTCCCCCCGCAGTTCTATTTTCTTACAATTTTCACAAAGCTAATTTTCGTAAAATTAATACCTATCTAAGCAGTGCTTCTTTTGAGTTTACCAATCTATCTCTGGTTGATGCCCTCTACATTTTTTACAGAGAAATATTCAAATCCATCTCCCTTTATGTGCCTTACTCCCACCGTAAAACTTCTTCTACATACCCTCCTTGGTATAATCGTAAACTTCGCTCTCTACGAAACAAAAGAAACAAGTTATGGGCGGTATTCCTTCGCACCCACTTTTCTTCCGACCATTCAAATTATCTAGGTACATATCTTCATTTCATTGAACTCTATAACTCTCTCTATCAGCGCTACCTGAATAGTGCGCAAACCAATCTCATAAATGACCCCAAGTCCTTTTTTCAATTTGTCAATTGCAAAAGTAAGACTGATGGTTATCCTTCCTCCCTCGCTTTCGAAACCAAAACTTCATGTGATCCTCCTACCATCGCCAACTTTTTTGCTACATTTTTCAAGCAATCATTTACCAACAACTCCTTCGTACCAGATCCCTCTTACTTCAATGATCTACCAAATTTCTCTATTGGTCCCTTTCTCACTCAAAATTTCGATCCTGCAGTTATTGCAGAAAAGTTACAAAATCTTAAGGATGAATTTGTACCTGGCCCAGACGGACTCCCCGTCATGTTTCTTAAGAAATGCTCTTCCAACCTGTCTCTACCCCTTTCCTACCTTTTTCGTCTATCGCTTACACAGGGTGAATTTCCCCAGATTTGGAAGACCTCTTTTATAATCCCGATACACAAAAAGGGATCTAAGCATGAAGTTACCAATTATTGTCCCTCTCTCTCTAAACCCAAACTCTTTGAAAGCATTTTATACGAAGCCTTAAGCTTCAAATGCAAGCCTTTTATTTCCCCCCGACAACATGGTTTTCTAAAAGGGAGGTCAACTACCACAAATCTAGTTGAATTCGTGTCTTTTGCTCTCTCAGCCTTAGAAAATGGCAAAGAAATCGATGTTATCGCAACTGATTTCACTAAAGCCTTTGATAAGATATCTAATCAATTGATCCTCTTCAAATTGTCTGCTCTCGGCTTTGAGCCTCTTTTATTAAAATGAATTTTTTTTTTAACTGATAAACCGATATTATAGTGTTCGGTTTAGATCCGCCCTTTCTGTTCCATTCCTGGCCTCATCTGGAGTTCCACAAGGCAGTCATCTTGGCCCTCTTCTCTTCATTCTTACTATCAACGATGTTGAGAGTGTCATTAAGCACTCCTCCCTCTCCCTTTACGCTGACTACACAAAATTTTTAAATCTACTTCCTCTCCCCAGGACTCTGCCCTTCTTCAAGAAGACCTTGATCGGTTTTCAATCTGGTGCCTCAAAAACTGCCTACAACTTAATATAGCCAAATGTCAATCTATAACCTTCTCACGTAAATGCAACCCGTCTCCTCCCCGACTTTATTTTCTTCATGGTTAACCAATTCCCCTGGTTCAGTCTTTCCAAGACCTTGGGATATTATTCGACAGTGAGCTTAATTTCCGTTCGCATATCGATAAGATGATCCTCAAAGCCAACTCATCACTTGGCTTTATTAAACGGTGGTCCAAGGAATTTTCCAACCCGTATGTAACCAGATCTCTCTATATTGCCTTTGTTCGCGGCCTGCTTGAGTATGCCAGTCAAGCTTGGTCCCCCTTTCACCGGGTTCATGTTTCCCGAATCGAGGGTATTCAACGTCGATTCCTCCGATTTGCCCTCCGTGTCCTGCCATGGAACGACCCTTTAATCTTACCTCCCTATCAAGACCGCCTCAAACTTCTAAATATGAATTCGTTAGAAGAACGTAGGAATATTGCTAACGTTCTTTTCATTCATCGTCTTCTCTCAGGTTCCATCGACTGTGCATCCATTTTGAACTCCATTTCCTTCAATACCAACCCCCGCAATCTACGTTGTCCTCGTCTCTTCTATCTACCGGTCCACCGCACCTCTTATGGCTCCAACGAACCTATCTCCCGAATGCTCCGAAAGGCCAACTCAAACCTCTCCCTTTTTCATTTCCACCTGAGCACTTCTCGTCTTAAACAAGATCTCCTCCATCACTTCCTTGGTCACTAGCTCTTAAGTCTTTCTGTTAGTTTTTAAGTTAGATTAAGCTTGTATTAAGCCAATAAATGGTGGCCTCAGCCCCCACCAAAATTAAATTAAATTAAAATTCAAATTAAATTACATAAGGTTAACAGTCATCAACTTCTTCGAGCTGATGACAACTGCTCGACGATCTTGGATAATGTATCTATATACAAATATTTAGGAGTCACCGTCGACTACAATTTTAAGTGGAGCTATCATGTTGAGGCACTAATAAAAAAACTCGGGATCCGCTGCCGCTCGTTTCCATCTTAGCTATCTATGTCCAGCAGATGTTCTTCAACAATGCTATTATAGCCTAGTGGAGTCTCACCTGAGGTACGGCATCCAAGCGTGGTTCAACACGCAGCAGCTCCAGCGGCTAAACTCATTGCATGCCAGCATATAAAAAATAGTTAAGAAGTCAGAACGACATCATGGTAATGACATAAGACAATTCCTCACAATAGTACAATTGTATAAGATGGACATACTATCAACTTTCGAAGATGATAACACCTATAAGCTACCAACCCAACAAGTAGTTAACACACGTAGACGACAACAAAATAAGTTTTTGGTCCCAAAATTCTGGAACGAATATGGACGTAGAAAGTATGCAGTTGCAGTTCCGGCAATATTTAACGAGCTTACAACAAATTTCAACAACCTTCCGAAACCAATTTTTTTTGAAAAATGTTAAAAAAATGTTAAGAAAATGTTCTTCAATTCAAATGTAGAAACGATAAACTGTTTTTTTTTTATATACGTGTAATGAATGCGTATTTTGAACTCATCATAATGTAATGTACGAGGGCGGATCAATAAGTCCGTGACTTTTGGATTAAAACACAGATTTTTTGATAAAAAAATAATTTTATTTTTCAACGTAGTCTCTCTTGAGCTCTATATACTTTGTCCAACGCTTCTCCAATTTTTTTATCCCTTCCAAAAAAAATGATTTGTCGAGGTCCTCAAAATGACGAGATGACTTCATCATTGGAGTCAAATCTTTTTCCACCAAGCCATTTCTTCAGGTTTGGGAACAAGAAGTAGTCGCACGGAGCCAAATCTGGAGAATAGGGTGGATGAGGGAGCAATTCATAGCCCAATTCATGGATTTTTGCCATGGCAACTGCACATGTGTGCACCCTTGCATTGTCTTGGTGGAAAAGAACTTTTTTCTTGGCCAAATGAGGTCGTTTTTTTTTTCAAATCGTCATTGAATCGGTCCAATAAGTTGGCATAATATTCCGCATTGATTGTTCTTCCCTTTTGAAGGTAGTCAATGTGGATTATCCCGCGTGCATCCCAAAAAACAGTCGCCATAACTTTATTGGCTGACAAACCCACCTTGGCCTCCTTTGGCGCCGATTCACCCTTAGAAACCCACTGTTTTGACTGTTGTTTGTTCTCTGGTTTGTTGTGATGGATCCATGTTTCGTCTACGGTTACAAAACGGCGCAAAAACTCCTCCATATTGCGATTAAACAACGCCAAACCTTCCTGTGAAGTTGTTGCACGATTGCATTTGTGGTCGACTGTGAGCAAACGCGGCACCCATCTTGCGGAAAGCTTTCTCATGCCCAAGTGATCATTCAAAATTGAAACCACTGAGCCATGCGAGATCCTTACGGCTTTCACAATCTCTCGCACTTTCAATCTTCGGTCGGCCAACACCATATCGTGAATTTTTTCGATTGTTTCGGGTGTAGAGACCTCAACTGGGCGTCCAGGACGTTCGGCATCTTCAGTGCTTGTACGGCCACAACGAAATTCAGTAAACCACTTTTTTACCATTGAAATCGATGGTGCAGAGTCCCCATAGTATTTATCAAGCTTAGCCTTGGTCTCGGTAATGGTTTTTTTTCGCTAGAAATAATGCTTAATAAGCACACGAAATTCACTTTTTTCCATTTTCTCCTCAAATTAGTGAGTAGTCTGATAAAAATAGCTGTCAAACACAAACTAACTGACGCAGCAAGTTTAAATTTTGACAGGAGTCAACTGACAGATGCCTGTTGACAGGAGCAGTGTTGCTGTTTCAGTAAAGAGGTCAGAAATTCACGGACTTATTGACCCGCCCTCGTAATTAATTTTAAAGACCAATCTTCTGCAGACAAGCCCCCTGGCTTTGCAGACAATACAATATGAATATCAATCTTTTAGAACAAATAAAAATTCAATTCAATTCAATTCAATTCAGATTGAAATTTTGAGTGAGAAAGGGACCAATGGAGAATTTTGGTAGATCATTGTAGTAAGAGGGATCGGGTACGAAGGAGTTGTTGGTAAATGATTGCTTGAAAAATGCAGCAAAAAGTTGGCGATGGTAGGAGGATCACTTGATGATTTGATTTCGAAACCGAGGGGGGAAGTTTTACCATCAGTCTTACTTTTGCAATTGACAAATTTAAATTGGGGTCATTTATGAGATTGGTTTGCGCACTAATCAGGTAGCGCTGATAGAGAGAGTTATAGAGTTCAATGAAATGAAGATATGTACCTAGATAATTTGAATGGTCGGAAGAAGAGTAGGTTCGAAGGAATACCGCCCATAACTTGTTTCTTTCGTTTCGTAGAGGGCGAAGTCTACGATTATACCAAGGAGGGTATGTAGAAGAAGTTTTATGGCGGAAATATTTCACATAAAGGGAGATGGATTTGGATATTTCTCTGTAAAAAATGGAGAAGACAGTGACCAGAGATAGATTGGTAAACTCGAAAGAAGACTACGAACTGACCTGGTTGTAAAACGATGAAAAAGAATTATTGTGTGTGTTGTAAAAGAAGAGCATGCTAGAATAGTCGCAGTTATAAGAATACAATTGGGTTGATCATAAAGAATTATTTCAAAAGCAATCGTTACGTGTTATTATTAAATTGCTGTGAAACTCAGGAGCGGGATGAAGGTAGTAGTTACCGCCTAAATTTATTTCAAATTTAAAAAAATTTAAGTTGGACAAGTTGAAAGTGAAATGTGCGCAGTTGCGGGGCAAAGGCCGAGTTAATAGCGCGCATTCAAGATAATATTAAAAGTGTGGAAACGACTGAGGAGAGAATTGATGATCTGCAGCGTTAGTTAAGCAAACTGTGCTCTAATCTAACAAACGTGAATAGCGCTCATCGTAATGACGAGCAGTTTTTCTCAGCTTTACAAACGTCGCCACTACGAGCATCATCCCCGTTTTGGAAAACCAACGCAGAACGTGTATCAGTACAAACAATAGACGCTATTTATGCCGACACATCGGCGCCGCACGCAAATATAGCCAAAAAGTGACTCACCTCTATTGTTGATGTCGGTACTGCCCCATACCGTGTGACGAGCGTTAGCCTTGCATCCGATTATGAAGCCAGTTTTTTTGACTTCCAGCCTCCAGTACCACCCTTTCTAGGTTATCACCAGGGAGAGGGCCCGCATGATCGTGGCCAAGGTATGCCGATGAAGTCTCTAGTCTGGCAACGGTTAAGTCGGAATCGCTGAGGTTAGGAAGTAGATGGCAAACGCAGTATACATTCCATATTCCATGTTCAAAATAAAATTACTAATGTCTATTATTTTATAAAATTGTTTTCGTCATTTTTCTTGTTCTTCTTGTCAAATTATTTTCGATTGCATAATTAAGGTGTTTAATTCTGAAGTACATTCGCGGCTGAAAGAAAATTTCTTTGACTTTTCTTTCGGAAGGTATGTCTTTTGATAAATTTACCAATTGTTTTATTTAACTACGGCAATAAACTATTTCATTCTTATTAAAGTTTTTAAAAATTGCCTCCATTCCAACCATCATTTCGGCTGTAGGTTTTTGAAGAAATCCCTCCGTTAGCTCCGTTAGTCCAAGTAAATGACGATCGTTGGTGCATATCTTGAATAGATAAATCCGGATTTTTGATCCTGTGGCGAATGTAGCCTACCAAATGCTCCAATCCATCGTACTGCAAAGATTCCGGCGGTTCTTCAGTCGTTGGAAAGTCAGGATTTAGTGTCATTAGAAGGGTGCTACTTAAATAGCCTGTACCTTCAAAATCTGGTGTGTTGCTGCAATTTTATTTTACCGCGGTCGTTGGAATTTTTTTTTAATAATTACTATATTCAATAGCCGGTCTGCCAGCAGGAATCAAACTTCAAAATAAAAGCAACACAGCGATCGCGAACCACACAGGTGGTGGTTATATCGGTAATGGCGGACTGCAACGCCAACAACGAAAGAAAACCAAAAAAGGGAAATTTGCAACAGGCAGCAGGTTGAGTGCTGCCGCTTTCGGCTGCTCAGCTGGGGATGGGTTTATGGTAAAAAAAAAAAAAAAAAACGGAAATAAAAATATACGAAAGTCGCAGATCTCAAAAAAATAAAAATACACAAATGTGTCCGTAGGCACCACGCAATCTTTTTAGGAAGGAATTGCGAAACCTTAAAACGATCGAAAAAAAACACAACAAAAGTCGAAAGTCACGTTATAATGGGTACTTTATTGATCGGACTTTTTTTGCACAAAGGAATTGTTCAGTTAAAACTACCGTAGTAGAAACCGCTTAAGAGTGGGCCGCTATCGTCCGCCTTCCCGAACGATTGAAACTAGTTTTTTTTTCTACCGAGTCGCGTGAAAGGCAAACGGGCCTTTATTACGGAGTAATAAATTTTTTTGACGTTGGCGAAAGCCTACCGGGATCTCACTATACACTGTTACTACACAATACTTAGCTTTGCTTGGTATCCTTCTTTCCTCGTCTTCCCAGTTCTCCCTGTGGTTCCCTGATCCTGTCCTCTTTCCCTTTGGCTTTGCACTTAAATGTTTGTTCTTGTTTTGTTGTTTAAATTTTCCTTTCTCTACTTTCTTTGTCACTTGGACCTAGATCTCTTTATTATTTTTTTTCTTTAAAAAAAAAAACTTCTATACCGTGTTGCGGTCAATCAAGAAGTGACTGCCCTGATTTGACTTATCTCCACTTAGACCATTGGTCACTTAACCACACATTCGTGCATTACATCTACTCGGTTAGCGGGCCCAATGTCTGGTATATGTGCACAGCGCTCCGCTACCTAGCTGGAGCGTGTACCCATGGCTTGGGGCACCGCTAGACCGCTCTTTCATACACTCAAGTGTGCCACTTTGACTACCCAGATCCTCGGGGAAATTTCCGAATTCTGGGGATTTCCTTTGGCCTGAGTGAACATTTCCCCTAAGTTGTCTTGGGTTCAAATAACCCCTTCTTTCTCCGAATTTGATCCCTGAAGTAAGTCGAAGTGACAAAGAAAGTTCCTTTTCTATTCATTTGCGATTTCGAATGGGGAACTAAGTCAGGATCTAGGGATCTTAGGTTAAACTTTTGAAAAGTGACGGAGTAAGAAGGAAACTTTTCTCGAATTAAATTCCCTAATGAAAGGTGGACCCGGTGGGCCTCCGTGCAGATTTTTGAGGGGGAGAAAAGGGAATATCAGATAGCGTCCTACTCTTTACATTAATTACGAGGGGCGTTCAACATATTCTCGATATCGGGGTGAAGCTGTGGTTGTATATATAAATTGGCTTATTTATCAAGTAATACTATTATTTTAGTGCATTCATGTAAAATTTCATATAAATGTGATTATTAATTCGCGTTTTATCTCTAGTTAAACAGAATCATAATGGCAACTGAGACGATGATGGTGAAAATTGAGCATCGCGCTGTAATTAAATTTCTCACTAAGCAAGGAAAAAGTCAAAAAACTATTCATGAAGAGATGGTGGCTGCTTACCAGGGTTCCGCACCTTCATTATCAACTGTGCAAAAGTGGTCAAGTGAGTTCAAGAGAGGCAGAGAGAGCATTGAAGACGACCCCCGCTCCGGTGACCCGGCTACTGCTTGTACGGGAGAAAGCATCAAAGAAGTCGAAAAACTTGTTCTTGAGGATGCCCGAACAAAGGTGAAAATGATGGCAGAGATCACCAAGCTTTCAATTGGTACCATTCACACCATTCTTCATGACCATCTTAACCTTTCAAAGGTCAGTGCAAGGTGGGTGCCACGAATGCTCACAGCGCCTCAGAAAAAAGTGAGAATCGCATGCTGTAGAGAGCTTTTGGAGATGTGTAGTGAGAACGCGGACGGTGTTATGGATCGAATTGTTACTGGGGACGAAACATGGGTCCACCACTATGACCCTGAAAGCAAACAAGAGTCCATGCAGTGGCATAAAAAAGCAACAGACCCCCCGAAGAAGTTCAAAGTCACTCCGTCTGCCGGGAAGCTCATGGCCACAGTTTTTTGGGACTCAAAGGGAATCTTGCTCATTGAGTACAAAAAAAAAGGTGAAACCATCAACGCCACATCCTACGCTTCCACTTTGCATAATTTGCGGGAGGAAATTAAAAAGAAAAGACGGGGTAAACTCGCAGCGGGTGTGTTGCTTCTTCATGACAACGCTCCTGTTCACACGGCGCGAGTTTCCAAGGCTGCTGCGCGAGATTGTGGTTTCGAAGAAATCCAACACCCACCCTATAGCCCAGACCTTGCCCCTAGTGATTATTTCCTGTTTCCGGATTTGAAAAAATGTCTTCGTGGAAAAAGATTTTCGGATGATGAAGAACTCAAGTCGGCAATAAATGGGTATTTTGTATATGTATTTTTTGAGGGTTTAAAAAAGCTTATCTCAAGATGTAACAAATGCATTGATGTTAGGGGAGATTATATTGAAAAAGAAAAACAATTTAAATTGAATTCGCATTTTCCTTCATATCGATACCGAGAATATATTGAACGCCCCTCGTATGTTTTAGTTTTCATTGTACAATTTGTTGTTCGTTTTTTTGTCTGTTTCTGTCTTCTGTTTCGTTTAATGTGTTTATGGGTGTGTTGTGTGGTGTGTGTTGCAGAGAGTTGCAGGCAGTCCGCCTGGCTCTAGGTAACGTGTGCGGGTTGTAGATGTTTCTTTTACACAGGGTTCCAGACCGCCGATCTGGCTCTAGGTGTATAGTCCAAATAATATGGCCGTCCGCCATATGTTCAGAGTGTTCCAGGCCGTCCGCCTGACTCTGTCTTTCCCGTGTAGACCTACGGGTTGTCACTTCCGAGGAGCGTAAAGGCAGAAGTCCGGGATTGGAAGAATCCACAGGTACCTTTCGCAAATACGTTCCTCCAAAGCGACAACGGACATAACAGACAAGGCGGGTCAAAAGGTGAAGGGGTTAGGAGCTGGAAGGACGGAGCGGATGCCTTAGCTCTACTTAAGGCTGGAGACTGTCCATTGGAGGAGACTAGATGACATTTGGGACAAGGGTCGGCTATTTCGTGTTGGACCCTTGCACAAAAACCAAAACAGCACTTTCCTTGCGCTCTTGTAGCAAACCGTCCGCCTGCTCTGCGGGGTTCTTCCTCGAATTTTATTTTTTTTTTGACCGTCCGTCGTACCTATTTATGTTGTCCTTCCAAGATGCTGAGAAAGTTCACCGATGGCTGATGAGCCCATGGCTGCCCATCACTCTCTCAGAATTTTGAACGAACAACTGTTACAAAGGGAAAGGTTCAAAGGAGTGAAGCGAAGGTTTCAAGAAAAAAGAGTTCAGCTTGTTGTGGCAAATTTTTCCGCAGCAGTGTCATCTAAAGTAGTATTGCCTGCGAAAGACGCAAATAGTATCTTGTGTTGCATTAAAATAATATATATGAAGAAAAGAAACAATATATACCATTCAGTGATAAACTCCCTTCACTTTGTCCAAATATATATGACCGAAGTCGGTGCATAAATTCCAAACGGTTTGGATGATCATATAGGCCACCTTTCGATCGAATCGTTCCGAAAAAATTCTCTAAAACATCTTGATTGAGCCTGTATGTCAGTCAGTACGAGTAAATACCAAATATTGTATTCAGTTTTCAGGTCATTGTACAAAAGTTTTAGAGAATTATTCGCCATGATAATGCCTAAAAGTGATGTAAGATTGTAAAAAAAAGACGAGTTTAATTCAACAGTACCTTTCTGGAAGAGCATCATGTTTTTTTTTCCTTGTACTCTCATGTTAAGCATCACTTCCGTCATCTTATTGATGATTTCGAATTGAAGCGATTCCGAAATTCCAACACCTTGAACTCTTTCGCGATTGTCTTGGTAAGGAACAATCGAACCAATCATTCGCCTGAAATTGTAAATACTCGTAGTTTCACTTAACGATAGAATCGTTGAGTAATCCGACGATGCCAAATATCTGGGAGTAATCCTACACAGAAGACTTAACTGGAACTGTCACTTAAACTACAAAATAACTAAAGCAACCAAGCTTTATGAGCCTGCCGTCACATGTATGGCAGCGCATGGGGGATCTCTCCAAAGATCACTCTCTAGATCTACATATACAATGATGGTCAGACCCATCATAACATATGCTTCTATAGTATGGTGGACTAAAGTCACGCAAAAGGCCGCCGTTTTAAAGCTCAACATAGTACAGCGTCTTGCATGTCTGGGCATTTCCGGAGCCGTCCGGACTTGCCCTATAGCTGCGATAGAAGCAATAATAGGGCTAACCCACCTGCACTTATACATAAGCAAAGTGGCATTACGCAGCATAGCAAGTTTGGTACAAATTAAAGAGTTAAGTCTTAGCGAACGCTCCGAAATACCAGAACTTGATATGATCTGCGCGGTAACAGACCGCCTTCAAAAAATATTATGTTTCACTGAAGGCTTCTCCATGAAGATCCCTAGTAAAGAAGCATGGGTTAGCAGCTATAATGGCATAAAGTGGTATATGGATGGTTCTAAAATGGAATCGGGAGTGGGAACTGGAATGCACGGACCAAACTTAAATATAACCATAGCTATGGGCAAAAGTCCCAGTGTATTCCAGGCAGAACTCCACGCCATTCTAGTATGTTCCAACCATATTTCCAACTCTGTTATCAAAGGGCGCAAACTTCCATATATACACGGACAGTCAAGCAGCTATAAATGCCCTTAGCTCTCACACCATTGACTCCAAATCAGTCATGTACTGCTTCCAAACCTCTCAATTCTTTCTGTTTCGATCTGTAAAGATTCCAATCTTCCTCTAAATTAGTCTTAAGTGACCTGTTTAGAAGTTTTCTGAATCAAGGAACGGATGATCTACAGGATTGCTTACTGGCTGTACATGCCATTTTGAAACACTTGGTGAGGGTGCCATTCATGTTCTGAACAGCTTCCTCAAGCTTTTGTTTTGTCCTGAGTTTAGGGGGAGCACTATTGTACTTGTCGAGCTCCACCTTAAATCGTGTCCACTTTATTTTATGCGAATTCCTCCTCTTCAGTAAGGTCGAAACCTCGCATCCGATTCTGAATTCGATGTATCTATGACCTGAAATGGAGATCTCCGCCAGTACTTTGCAACCAGTAATCTCCTTAGCATACCTGTTGGAAAAAGTTAAGTCAAATACTTGCTGTCTTACTCTCGTAATAACAGTTGGCTGAGAACCAACATTGTTGACAGCCAGGCTAGAGGATAGATTGAAACCCAGGCGATGATTACGTCTGCCGTTGCATTTGCAACCGCCTCAAAAAGTGTTCTGAGCATTAGCATCGCAGCGTGTGATAAGTCCCATCTTCACATCACAATATTCAATGAGTTCTGCTGCCGCCTCCGGTGGTGAAATAAGAGGAATTAAACAGGCGCTACGACGAATTTGTTCCATTCTCCATTGGTTTCGTATCTTATTTCTGCAGCAACTAAATCATGGATGCAAAATTGCCCAAGTTTAGATGATGAGAGGGAGTTCGGCACATAAAGACAAGTTCTCGGTCTTTCCGATTGCTCGTCATATAGTGATGTGAGACCCCTTAAACATCCGAAACCACAGACGCGTTTATTCCACATCCATGGTTCCTGTAGATATTATACATAATTATGTCACACCACATCACATAGAATTGAATGTAAAAATTTGAAAATTAAAAAAATTGTCGGAGACAGAACGGATCCCTGGGGCACACCAGCATCTATTTTGTAAATATCAGACTTCCGAAGGGTAATTTCTAATCAGTTGAAGAGAGTGGTCGATTCCAAATGCACGCATTTTTGACAAAAGAGCCTGACGCCAAACCTTGTCAAATGCCTTAGAAATATCAAGTGCAACCATCTTGCTTGCGTCAGATTGATGTACATACGCTTCGGTTCCACTTTTCGATGAGACTTGCCACCAAATCACCAGTGGACCTGTTGCTACGAAAACCGTACTGCTGGTCACTAAGAAGTTTTCATATTTCGAGATATTTCATGAGCTGACGGTTTATCAGCGTTTCCATGATCTTGGAAAGAAGGGACATAAATGCAATGGGTCTGTGGAAAGAGAGAGAAGATGATTCGCCTTTTTTAGGGACGGGCTGGACAAATGCTGTTTTCCATTTGCTCGGAAAGAGTTCCAGAGAGTAGGATTAATGGAAAAGCTTACGCAGTGGTTTTGCAAGCGAGGAGAACACCTCTTCAGAAGGAGAGGAGATATACCATTTGGACCAGCGGATTTGTGAATGTTAAGATCTTTAAGAACTCTTGCTACTACACGAGTGCGAAAATGGATTCGAGTGTTGATCTGGCCGCAAAGTGTGCAGCAAGCATATTGGCCTTGTCGAAAGAGCTGACAGCTGGAATGTCATTGTAAATGAGCGTTGGGATGGAGGATGAGGCAGAATTTCTAATGTTTTTGACGAATGACCAAAAATTTTTACTGCCTTTGGGACATTGCAGTATTTTTTGCCTCAGTTTTTGGTCGTATTGGAATTTCACACGCTTGAGAAAGACGTTGCAGTCATTTCTGGCTCGTTTAAACTTTTTTCGGTTTTCCTCTGTCGGGTTGGTCTTGTAGGACCGAAAAAACAATTCTCTTACCCTGACAGCCTCTTTACAGGTCGAGTCGTACCATGCCTTTTCGTTTGGTTAGATACTCTTCATCCGATGAGGGATAAAGTTTCTCATTCCAAAGAGAATGGTGTCTGTGATCATATCAGCAGCGGCATCCACGTCGTTATCGAGGAACCATAACGACCAGTTAAAATTCCTAAAGAAGCTGTTAAGACCGCTCCAGTTGGCTTACTCGTATTGCCATACGGTTCTTTCAGGAATCTTTCTCTAACTGTGTGGTCGGTGTACGTGAAATTAGCTGCTATGACACAGTGGGCCGACGAGACTAAAGGGGAGAACACATTGACCTTGTATTTTTCGTGGTGAGAAGTTAAAAACTAGTCCAGCGTGTTGGCGGTATGACTAGCAACGTCTGGTATTCGCGTGGGTTCATTTACAAGCTGGGTCACGTTGTTTTCCGCAGCGTCTCAGCACACCGTCATTCGGGTGTTATCTGTCCAGAATGTCGAAGCTACCCAGAGTTGTGTATATTGAAATCGGCCGTAATAACAATTTCGGTATAAGGATACAGAGATACAATTCTTTGGATGGAGTCAGACAACGCATCAAACTCTTTAAAGGTCGAGTTGCTGTCCAGTTTATGGCTTCTGTAAGTAAAGCAGTAGTGGATAATTTGCTTACGGAGATGGAATTTTAACCACATGAAATTAAATTCCGGATTGGAACAGGGACTACATTGTGGTGGAGTTTGGCTAGCTACATTACTAAATGGTGAGGCTGGACAACCTCCAAATTCGCAGACTAATTCGACGACTGAATTCTGTTCAAACGAACTTATGTTTGACTTTTTAAAAAGGAATCTTGTCGAAAGGATTGTATTTTAACTGACGTGTTAAACAAGAGCGAAAACGGTGCAACTACTTTGATGGAAAGGCGACAAGTAGCAGCCGAAAATATTCTAAAGCAGAACCAACATGGAAAACGGTTTTTGACGCAAAACTTGCTTCCCCTGCAGGCTATACGAAAGGTGATCTGGTACTCATCGAAAACGAGTCCGCTGCTGCTGGAACTTCGTGAAAATTGGAACAGAAATACAGAGGTCCGTATATGATGACGAAGTCGTTAGGAAGTCATCGATATGTAATCGAAGAAATCCCGGGAATAATGAGAACGACGAGACATTTCAGCGCCAGAGCTGGAAAACATCGAGGACGATGAATTATTGCAGGAAGGACCGAGTTTTAAACAACTTTATGAAGTTGCGCTATCTAGCTCCGAAGATGGAATCGAAGAGGATCCTCTGTATTTGCCAGTACCGCCTACGAACTGTTCTGAATGTAAAACGATGAAAAAGAATTATCGTGTGTGTTGTAAAAGAAGAGCGTGCGAGAACAGTCACAGTTCTCAGAATACACATGAATTAATCATTAAAGAATTATTTAAAAAAACAATTGTTATATATTTTTTTTAAAATTGCTTTAAACTTATATAAAATAAATAAACTAAAGTTTGTATAGCAAATCATCACTTGTTGTAGTAGCTTTACTTTTATAAAAAAATAATGAAAATCCAGTAGACAGTATCTTTTATGCGCAACTCATGCTGCGGTTTAGCAAAAGCATGAAAGTATCATACTTTCCAGCTTTTCTGGCGTGAAGCAGGAAGTATTCCAACGATCGTTTGGAGACGCTGAGAAGAATGGAATGGAATGGAATTAATTGAAATATCAAATTTCTATAAAAATAAATTTTCTGACTTAAGCAGAGATTCTCGCAAAACATGGGTCTTTTTCGTGCTTTTCACGGACTTTAGCAAGACGTTCGACACGCTCAATCATGGGAAATTGAAGCAAGCCCTAAGTAGAATTGGATGCAGAGCTACCTGTCGTAAGATCCTTTCGGATAAGAATTAAAGATTGTCTTAGCAATGAAGCACCGGCAACTTTTGGAGTACCACTAGAGTCGAAGCTTGGACCAGTCCTATTTATTTTATTTACTAATAATTTACCATTTGCGTTCGCAGATGATACGGCAATAGTTGTTCCACATAGGTGCCTTGAAATTGGAAGCAAGAAGAGCTCGACAAGGCAATTGAATGGTGCCACGATCACGGGGCTCACATTAAATTCATCTAAGCGTATGCATATTCGCAGCCGACTTCATACAAAAACTGAACAAACTATTAGATTCAACAACCTCTACTGGTCAAACTATTGAGATTATCGAAAGCTATAAATATTTAGGAGTAATAATTGATAGCCATCCCATATGGAATCTACATATTGATCAGGTTCGCTCCGATCGCTGAAAGGCACTTTTTGGTATTGCCTATATGGGTTACGGTTCGACACTACAGGTTCAGCAGCAGGTGTGATATGCCTTAATTGAATCCAAGATAAGATAGGCTCTAGTTTTCAGCGTAAACACCTGTCGTGTAGACTTAAATTTACGGGATGCCCGGATATCCATGGGAGCAAGGATAGCAAATCGGAACTGTGTTGGAGACAAAAGTTGGGCTTAAACCACAGCCACCATGACGCTTCCACAAGAGCGCCTACTTCAATAAGTCAGACCCGGACCGAAATCCGAGGGGCTCCTGACTTCCATGGTACTGCGATTTAAGTCATGGTAGGTACTACCGGTGGTCCTGCCGCCAACAAGACCGGCCACTTGTAATTGATCAAATCGTAGCAACCTTCGGCGGCGTCATCTGAAGATGTTTACGATAAGACCAGTAATATGCTCTGCCCTCACTTTTTATTAGACAACGTCATTGATGGGCGAAGCCTGGGGGGGAGGGCAGAAAAGTACGGAATACATATTTACTTACTTAATGTGGCGCCACAGCCCGGTTGACCTGCGCCTCAACCACCGAGCATCTCCTGGCAGGCTGCTCGATCTTTAGCTGGCTGCCTCGAGTTTCGCACAGTGGTTGATTGAGATGCCATTTAACCTGCATGCGCCTTCCGGGACGTGATCCTCTTTTACTACGCTGGCCCTGGGTTGCGGACTCTACGTGACCCTCTGCTGACTAAATCGATGTCGCTGTACAGCCCGTACAGTTCGTCGTAGCATCTCTTCCTCCCCTCAGCATCTATGCAGCAGGGACCGAAAATCTCCCGAAGAATTTTCATCTCAAAGCAGCCAAAACCACCCTCATCCATTTTTTGATAAAGTCTATGGCTCGGCGCCATAGAACAGGACTGGGATTTTTACAGTCTTATATAGGGTCACTTTTGCTGTTCGAGAGATGGCTTTGCTAGTTATTTGCCTACTTAGCCCAAAGAAGCAGCGATTCTTCGTTTGATCTCAGCGCTGGTGTCGTTGTCTGAATTGATAGCAGAGCCAAGGTAGACAAAATTCTTAATTACCTCAAATTTATGGGTGTCCTTTCGTCCTTTTTTGTTGACAGCATATACTTGGTTTTGCCCTCATTGACCGTTAAACCCATCTTCGCCGCTCTCGTCTCAATACAAGCTAAAGCGCCACTGACTTCACTCTGCTTTCTTCCGATTATGGCAATATCATTCGCTCATACGAGTAATTGGACGGACGTTTGAAAAATTGTGCCTCTTGTGTTGGCGCGCGAGTTTTGCACTACTCTTTCCAGAATGATGTTAAAGATGACAGTGCATCGCCTTGTCTAACCCTTTTTCGACATCCAAGGTCTGGGTCAGTCCTTTTGGGACCTTGTTGGAGAAACGTACAGCTCGTCTCTATAACTGCTGTCATACGCAGCCTTACAGTCCATGAATAGGTGGTGTGTATCGATTTGTAGCTCATGGGTGTTTTCCAAGATCTGCCATAGTGTGAATATGGTGGACATTCTTGGCCTAACGCCACACCAATATGGGCCAATCAGGTTGTTGACGAACGGCTTCAGGGGTTCGCACAATATAACAGAAAGGATCTTGTAGGCGATGCTAAGAAGACTAATGCCTCTGTAGTTGGCGCAGTTCAGAGGTTCTTCTTTCTTGAGGACCGGAAAAACAATGCTGAAGTTCCATCCACCGGGCGTACTTTCGTCCGCTCGTATTTTACAGATTAGTTGGTATGGTATATTTACCAAGTCATCGCTTGCCGCTTTGAAGGGCTCGGCAGTCAGGCCCGTCTGCCCCAGCAGCTTTGTTGGTCCACATCGTCCAGGTTGAAAGGTTCATTCTGCCTGACAGCGGCATTTGGTTCATCACCGTTAAACAGTCTAGAGAAATGATCCCACCAAATCCTCAGAATCGACGGCGACTCCACTATTATGTTCCCTTGTTCGTCTCTACAAGTTTCGTGAGCGTTTTTTTTCCTCCTTGTTTTTACATTTTGGTACTCATTCCTGTAGTAGTATTTCTCAATTTCCTAGACCGCACGCTTCTCATGCTACTTCTTTTACCTCTTGAGGAGCCGGTGTTCGTTTCTCCTCTTCTGCTCGAAGAGCTTGTGAGCAGTTCTAGTCCTGATGCAGCACCGCTTTGTATGTGTCTTGCTTTGGCTGCATGTACTTGCCGGAACTCGTCGTCAAACAAAGAGTTTCGTTGTGACGATAAGTTAACTTCAGCGCATCATAGGTGGGATCTCTGATGGCCTTTTGGGAATCTTGCCACTGGCCTTCAATGTTTGATGCTGGTGCGCAGAGGTTCGGGTTCGGGATACCCGAGATTAAGCGCGACGTTCTGACATCCATAATTCTGGTTGAATGCCTTACGTCGATCCCAATGTGGTCAATCTGGCTGACGATTTCTTGATCAGGAGATCTTCAAGTCCCAAGATACGAGATCTCCGTGCTTGCTACGACAATGTTTCCCCGGCCGCAAAGTCGATTAGCCTGAACCCGTTATCGGAGGTGGTCTCGTGCGGGCTATGCTTTCCAACAGTACTACCAAAGATGCCCCTACTTCCCGGCTTTGCAGTAAAGTCGCCAAGGACTATTTTAATGTCATAGTTAAGGAACTGCTCATTGGTTTTGTCCAGAAGCCATCTTTTAACATGGCCCCCACAGAGGAGAAGTGGGGGCGTGCACCCAAAAAAGGCTTATGTTGGCAAAGTATGTTTGTAATTCAGATTGTTACGAGGCGCTCGTTCACATGCCGGAAACTCAAGACTTCTTGTCTCAGTCTGCTTCTAACAACAAATCCGCCCTCAAATAGGAGCTGCTCTTGCTATCGATAACGGTCGCAGTTCTTCGTCCTCATTTTTGTCCGGTCCATCCCATCGTATTTCTTATATGGCGGTAATATCTACATTACAATAGTCCAGGGCCTCCGCTAGTTGTTCGATTTCATGTGGCCTACTAAGGGACATATTATTGCGCGTGCAGATTTGAGCTGTCAACACTCGAGATCCGTCCGTATTCGAGGCTTGTTATTGGTTCGTAACTACATATTTTTTCCATGGCCTGGCAGTTACCTCGGCTGTACAACTCCCCAAACCTGGTGGGCCAGTTCCATTATAATACTCCTACTCGTAAGACGAAGTGTCGGTTAGACCGAAGCCAGTAACCCATTCGGGGATATGAGCGCTGCCGTTGGTTCATTAAGACTCATTCGCCACCATCTCTACTCCAAGACCCTGACTGAGTCTCGGATATCTTTACCGGCCTGAGCTCCAAATATGTCGGAATAGCCCGGATAAAGTCTTATTTCTTTTGTTCCGGGACTTTACTTCAACATCTGGGGAATTCGTCGTCTAACGCGTTTATAATGCTGCTGTTTTTGTTTGCTGGTCAGCACTCGCGCTTATAAGTTTGGCAAGTCGAGTCCGGATAGACATTGATATGTAGAAGCAATTACAATACTGGGTATCGCCAGGTTGACACCCCTCGGTGCCTAGCCTATTTCTACATCATCCAACCATCAACATCAAGTGTTATCGGTTTGAATATCAAACGTTATCGGCGCAACCATCAGATATTAAGGCCGGTTAGCTTTGACGTTGTCAAACTGCCTGCTATTTGTTCCTAGGGATCGGTGTCTGGCGAGTTTTTCAGTGAGGCAGTTCTCTAGGAGGTCCGGGTGTCTCGGACCCCAACAGAGTGTGATCTTGTGCTGCTTGAGATGACTTATGCGAGATGCGAGACGAACTGTGGTCTTAAATCATTCTCGAATGTAAGGTGTTCGAAGTTAGTAATCTAATCGCTTGGCTGAGTTAAAGGCAGTTTTAATGTCCATCGTAACTACTGCACAATATTCCTTTGTTCCCTATCGCCATCTTTCTTGCTTACCACCGCTTTCATAGGGTTGACGGTGGAGCGCGATTTTCTGAATCCAAACTGTTGATCTGACAATGCTCTCTTTTCTTCTGCCACAGTGAGCAATCTGTCATATATGACCCGTTCGAGTAATTTGCCCAGTGTGTCCAGTGGACATATTGGGCAATATGATGCTGCTTCTTCAGGTGGTTTGTTTCGCTTTGGTTAGAGTACCAAGTTTCTTTGGTTAGAGCACCGAGTTTCAGCTTTCACTGTTCTGGAAAAAACCCCATTTTCGGACACTTTTGAATGGCAGTTATCAACATGCCTGGTATCTTTGGTGATATTATTGGAACTGCCACCGTGCTCGTTTCCCTGATTATATTGCACAGAGTTGATGGTGTCTGTGGGAATAGGTGCACTATAATAGGCCTTAGCATCGTTGGTCTTGATAATTGTGGAGGCCTACAGCCCTTCAGCTTAGTCTTTATTATTATTCTGTAGATAGCCCAAGGATTTATGTCTGCTTCGTCGCACAGGCGCTTGAAGTACCTTGCTTGCTTTCTTTGATCGCTTGTTTTAGGTTCCTTCTTGCCAGTCAAAACATATCTAGTCGTTCTTGAAAATCGGCCCAACTTCTAGAACTCTGTGCTGTCCGACGGGCTTGTAAGCAGTTAGCTCTGAGTGCTTTTATTTCTTTGCTCCACCGGTAGCACGGTGTACCTCTTTTGTTGGGTATTCGTCTGGACATTGCTGTGTCATACTCGTATGATGTGGCTATTGCCCTACTGAGGGGATTCCACAATTTCTCCGCTGATTCGCTGCGGACTATCTCGCTGATATTCATCATTTCGTCGAACACGTAATTGCCGAGTAGTTTATATTTCCATTTTGGGGCCACTTGCTTAGGGCGTGGAACGGCCTTTTATTCTTTAATATCAGTTATTACCGCCTGATGGGTATATCCTTTGCTAACCCACCACTCTGTGTTATGAAGTAGGGAGCTACGCGTGAGAGTAATATCGAAGATTGATTTCCGCTTTCCTAAGGGCGTTTGCTTGACGATCGCTTGCAATGCTTACATCCCACGATGTTTCTTGTAGGATACATCCTCTTGCATTGGTGAGCCTGCTTCCGCACTCTGTTGCCCAGGGATTGAAGTCTCCGCCTATAACCAATGGAGATCTTTCATGTGCTTTACGCTTTCCAGCATTGCCTGGAATTCACTTATCATCCAACTTGGCCGCGCGTAGCAGCTGTAGGAGTTTGATCCCATTTATTTTTGCAAGAACGTACCGATCCGCCTGATCACTGGTATCTTGAAAGGCATGTTTTCAACATATGTTGCTGTCGAGAGTTTTATATGGCCCGCCGATCAAAATGATGCGTGCATTCGCTGATACCGGCTACATGCCCATCGTTTTTTTTGTAGAAGAAATAGAGCGGGTCTTTGTTGCAATCTTTGGCTTTCTTCACCACATCTTCCTCATTTTTGCATTGGCGTGCATTCTGGCCGAATTTAAGACATCTGAACCATGTAATTAGGTTTTTCGTTCCAGGACGCGGCAGCTTACACATCCAATTTTGTTTCTGCCTGACTTCAACGGATTGTGGGTACTGCTTTAAGGCAAGTTAACCGTGCCAATTTGGGTGTATCCGTAGATGCTTCTTAGACTAATTATATCTTCTTGTCTATGTCATTGAGCTGGTATTCTTCTCCTTCGTTGTGATCTCATCGATATCCTGCTGTGTGTCAGAGCCGGAATCTCCACGTTGTTGCCAAGGGTTCCGATAATTATCTTTTTAAATTGGTCAGTTTTTTCTTCTGTCTCATAATTCACCGGAAACGGTGAGCCTTGAGAGTATATGTGTATAGGAAAGTTTCACCTTCGTTGGCATCACAATTCCGTCGGGACGAGTGTTCTTCTTGTTGGGCCATTGCCCATTGGCTTACTTTATATTTTTTTCTGACTTTTGTCGAAGTGTTTTTGTATATGTATGTACATCTGTTGAAGGATTTGTGTGTATACAAAGGTCCTTAGAGTACAATTCTGCCCCTACTTCTTCGGTTTTCTTAGAGCCGTCTGTAAAGGTGGAAATTGATTTCCTGTGGAAGAATTCCCGCTGTCTCCATCCGTTCGTTTCTGGAACCAGGTGATTGCAGTCGATGTTGAAGTCAATTTCAGATAATTGAATGTCGGTTGTTTGGGAGAGGTGGGAAAGTAGCAGCGAGAGTAGAATGGCATGTTCTACATGTATCTCCTTTTATTTCTGAGCGTCTTTCATCAGGAGTGGAACGTGTTATTAGTTCGTCTTTTTAGTGCAGGCCACAAAACGTGCAGGCTAAAGTTGGGCTCAAGATCATGATGCAGACTCAGTCCATGGCTTTGGCTTGTCGATCTCACCTATACCCTACATTCGCTTTTTTTTGCTTTTTCGAAATATTTTCTTTCCACCTCAGTTTACTGTCCAAGCTGAGGCCTAGATCTGGCATTCAGTGAGAAGCTCAGAGGGGTTCAATTTATTTTAGACGGGATGTTATCTCAATTTTTCTTATAAAGCGGACCATTCCCATTTTTGGCGGATTGACATATTAACCCATCTATGTATCCAAGAGGGAGTAGGTGTAAGACTGACTGGAGAATGTTATTATTATTATTATTGGCCCGGGTCTACCCCGGACAACTTTATTAAGCTTATTAACAAGCAAAAACTTAAAGCTAGACTTAAAACTAACAAAGATATTCTTAACCTAATGGGGCGAGGAGAAATGGTGGACGAGGGAGATGTTAAGGGAGTGACATGTTGAGCAGTGCTTTTTTTATTTCGTGTTTGCTGCTATTTAGGTCAAAGACTTCGGCGTAGTTGTTCGTTATACGCAACATTCTAGATATGGGTTCAAAGTGGCCGTAGTTGGTGCGATGAGTTCGGATCAGGAAGAGTAGGACAGATCTTAGATTACGGGGATTGGGAGTGAATTTTGCGTTATTCTCTAACTGGTGGTTAAAAGCGACTTCACGACGTTTTTTTAGGGTATGCATGCTAATTAGTTTTAGCCTATTTTCATAGGGGGGTAATCCATATGGGTCGGCCCAGGGTAGACTACGAAGTGCGAAACGGATAAACCTGCGTTGGACTGCTTCTATTCTTTGAATGTGGGTTAGTTTATAGGGTGACCAAACTTGGCTGCAATATTCGAGAGGAGGCCTTACAAAAGTAATGTACAGGGACTTTGTAACGTAAGGGTTGGAAAATTCTTTCGACCAGCGTTTGATAAAACCAAGTGCAGAGTTAGCTTTATTTATTGGGTCTGCAAGTAAGTTTCCAGCGTTTTTTTTCCAAAATTTGAAGTTTTATTATGAAAACATAGTTACAATGCTTTATTCAAAGTATCGTCCATCGGAAGCTACAACTTTCCCCCATCTTTCTGGCAATTTATGAATTCCGGACCACAAAAATTTCTCGTCTTTCGAGCCCAAGAACGTATCGAGCCGATTTTTGATTTCCTCTACTGAGCTGAATCGTATTCCCGTAAGAGCGCTCTGCATCGAACGATAGAAGTGGTAGTCAGATGGTGCCAAGTCTGGACTGTAAGGCGGGTGAGGCAGAATTTCCCATCCACTATTTTCCAAATAGTTTTTCACCGAAACTGCAACACGTGGCCGAGCGTTGTCGTGATGAAAAATGACGGACTCATGCCTGGTCTCATATTCTGGCCGTTTTTCTTTTAATGCCCGCTTCAAACGAATTAGTTGGGTTCGATATAATGGTCCTTTGATGGTTTCACCACTCGGAAGCAGTTCGTAGTATACGACACCCTTTTGATCCCACCATATGCAGAGCATGACCTTATTCACGTGAATATTTCGTTTCGACGTCGATTGGGCGGGCTCGCCGGGTTTTGTATTCGATTTTCTGCGTTAAGGATTATCATAATAAATCCATTTCTCATCACCAGTGACAATACGATGCAAAAATGATTTATTTTTATACCGCTGCAGTAACATTTCGGACATGCAAAATCGCCGTTCGACGTCTCTTGGCTTCAATTCGTACGGCACCCAGTTTCCAACCTTTTGAATGAATCCCAGTGCTTTTAGGCGCAGGGAAACGGCTTTTTGCGTGACGCCCAATGATGCAGCAAGTTCTACTTGAATCTGACACGGATCCTCATCCAGTAAAGCGTCCAATTCCTCGTCTTCAAAACTTTTCGGCTTTCCGGGGCGATCTTTGTCTTCAACTCCAAAATCACCACTTTTGAACCGTTTGAACCACTCGCGGCACGTCGATTCACCAATACATTCCGCCCCATAAGTTTCCGAAAGCAAACGATGGGCCTCAGCCGCACTTTTCTTCATATTGAAGAATAAAAGCAGCGCTTTACCGCAAATGACGTTTATTTGGCTGGAAACTTGCCATGATTTTGCTCGATAAAATGTACGACACCGATAGAACTGCTCAAATATAACGCTGCAAAGTTGTTGACAGATACAAAACCTACAAATAAAACACATGGGGTCTGACATTTCTGCCCGGGATCCACTGGTGGCGCCATCTCTGACAAACGCTGGAAACTTACTTGTACACCCAATATAGTGCTGTCAATATGTGAGTTGAAATTCAATTCTCTGTCACAAATTATTCCTAGATCCCGTACTTGGGTAGTGGAAGGAATAGGCTTATCGCAGATGAAGTAGTTTCTTGTGGAGGGGGAGGTAGACGTTTGCAGGAATAGGTTATCGCTTGTCATTTGCTGACATTAAGCTCCAAAAAGTTTTGCTTGCACCATACCGAAAACTTATTTAAGTCATCTTTCAGGCAATGGAAGTCAGAAGGCAATGAAATGACTTTGGAAATTCTCATGTCATCAGGGAAAATAGAAAGATTACAATTCGTTAAAATGAGATTTATGTCGTTAATCGTTAGGATAAAGATGATTGATCCAAGGTGACTACCCTGGGGTCGGATATGGAAGATCTGAAGATGACCCTGTATTCTCGGTCTTCTAAATAGGATTTGGTCTATGCCACAAAATGAGGCGAAAAGCAAAGTTTTTTTAGTTTAAAAATGAAAAGTTGGTGAGAAATTTTATCGAGAGCCTTGCTGCCTTCATCACCGTCTTGTAAAGCATGAAGCGTCCTAGAGACGAACTCTGTTAGGGTAGTGGTCGTTGATTTACCTTTCATGAAACCATGCTGATTTGTAGAGATAGTTGGCCTACAGTACGGAAGCAGTTGTTGATAGACTATGCTTTCAAAAAGTTTGGGTATGCAAGAGAGTTTTTCTATGAGCCTATAATTATCGACTTCGGCCTTACTTCCTTTTTTATGAATAGGGATGATGTAAGATTAGTTCCATAGGAAAGGGAAAGTACCTGTTGAGACAGACAAGTTAAATAGGGCAGCAAGGGGAGGACCGAGATGGTTAACACACTTTTTTATTACAATAGCCGGAAGGCCATCAGGGCCGAACGAAAAATCATCTTTAAGTTTGGTAATGTTATCAGATACCAAAGATGTTGTTATATTTAGCGAAACGGATGATGTCTCAGGATAGTTTCTCATATAGCTAAAGTAACTAGGATCGGGTTCAGCTGTTTTCTTAGAAAATGATTTATTAAAATGACAGGCAAAGAAATTTGCAATGGTTTTCGGGTCGGCAGAAGATTCACTGAGAAATTTGAGAGTAGATGGGTAGCCGTCTGACTTTCTTTTCGTATTAACAAACTGGTAGAAGCGTTTAGGGTCTGAGATTAAGTTAAATTGTATGCGGTAGAGGTACTCAAGGTAAAGAGACTCACAAAGTTCAGAAAAACAATTGTATACTAATCGATAATTACTGTAGTCGGAATCAGATCGAGTCCTTATATCACAACTTGTTTCTGTAATTACGGAGAGAGCGCAATTCCTTGTTGTACCAGGGAGGAGCTGACATGCAGTCCTTTCGGAAGGTATATGGAACCGATTGGGCAAAGCAGGAGAAAATTAACGAATAGAACGTTGATAGGGCAAGATCAATGTTAGTTGTCTCAGCAATAAAGTCAAAGTTAATGTTGCTGATGAGGTTTTTAAGTTTGTTAAAGTCGGTTCTTCGGAAGTTAAATGAAAATGAATTTTCCGAATCGACACTTGTGTTGCCATTTTCATATGAGTATATAATTGACAAGGGGGGATGAAGGCGGTCTAGGGTAGAAAGAAGATTATCACTCCTATAAACGACACAGTTATCTGAATCGGATGTGAAGACAAGGTCGAGTTGTCTGGTCATTGTGTTTGGTATTCCACTAATCTGATATAGACTTGAGTTGGTTAGGCAGTCCACAATCAAAATTTCTATTTCTAAGGACGAATTAAGAATTTTCGAAAAACGTTGAAATTTGAAGGAAACAGCTGCAGGTTATTAATGTCCGGAATTAGATTTGTTTCAGTAAGAGCAATTAGGTCATAGGGTAACTTTTGAGAATTGAGATATGCGACGGAGATTTTAGAGCGTAAACTTCTTACATTTTGGTAGTAAATGGACAGGCATTGTGGACTGGAGGATACAGGATTTTAGGTTTGTTAGGAACTCTAATAGTTTTTTAAAATTTGAACGAGTTCTTTGCAAGTGGGAGAGACGCTTAGAGCTGATATGCTCTAAACGAATGAAAGATGTCGAAACTCTCATGGTAGCGAACGAAAATTTGCATCAATTCCACTGGCTTAATAGAAAGATCTTCTCGTTGAATCGAAACCATAATGTTGGTTTTGGTTATGCCATCAATGCAAATGGAGTTGGGTTTATAGTGCAAGTAGGCAAGGTAGAGCTGAACATTTTCATAAATGCGGCGGTCTCTCAAACGAGATACTACGTAACGACTGTCATCATTCATATCAGAAAATTTTTTTCTAAGTTTGACAGTCGGTGGAAGGATTGGGTCAAGGTATTTCGGGTAAGAATCGAGGGCAGGCGAGCGCATGAAGAAGGGACAGGTTGTACAAGCACCCCGGAACTAGAAACTTGACTAGTGAGGAGAGTTGGATCAGGGGGATTGGTAGATGAAGATGAGGAAGGGGTGGTTGGGTTTAGTATATGGGAGCTGATAAAATTAGGATATTTGACTGATGGAGGAACGTTAGTTGGAACTTGGGTAGAAGGCGCAGGAGCAAGGTTAAATGAAACTCTGTTTTGAGGCGGCTTTACAGATTTGGTGAGGGGAGCGAGAGGATTTGGTGTCGCGACTCTGGTGCTCTTGTTGGATGGAGCAAAGGGGGGTAGGGGCGTGGAGAATCTTGGAAAGATTTGGGTCTTAAATGACCATTTTGTTAGATGAGGGTCTGTCTGTGTTTCCCCGAATACATAAAGAGTCCTCTAATTTTGTAATCCCCTTGTGGTGTTCGCCTGTGTGGCTTCTTCTAATAGAAGAAGACCAAGGATTGCATTTCTGACTCTTTTACTGAGAATAAAAGCAGGGCAGGTTACTTTGGGGTTTATTTTATGTGGATTACTTGGTAGTACAACTTATTATTACCAGGCTTTACAAAGTTGGCCAATCGGAAGCTGTTGTCCCTGGAAATTAATTTTTTTTTTTTATAATCAGTGCACGCTCAATGGGTTTTTGTACCCTTAAAATGTTCGTACACAGTGCGGGCGAAGGAAATTTAGGGAGGAAGAAAAGACAGGTACCGATGTACATTGTTTTTAAATGTTTGCAAGTTATAACGACCAGGGAACACAGAGATCGGCAGGGCATTCCATAAGCGGGTTGTACGAATAACGATATTTTAGAGTACGTCCGAAAATGGGCTTGGATGACCATTCATAGCAAGACGGGTGTTACGGTTAAAAGTTTGAAGGGGCGGAATGCTACTGGCGATTTCTATGGAGCACTGGTGGTGGAAACAGAGTGAGACACGATACATTACGTCGGTGTTCGAGGGTGTCCATTGTTTGAGTGATATTTCTGGCGAATAATTGATACCAGATCAGAAGGGGTAAAGTATTTCTTACATCGCTTGAGGAAACTTAGACATTTCGCAACATTTTTGACGACATCGAATATGTCGTCATTCCAACATACATAAGTTGTCACTGACACACATAACGAGAATGGAAAGTTTATCGGTTTCGACGATGCAAGTGCCATTTATGGATAATGGCTCAGTATTTTAATTTCGCTTTAACAACAGCAAACAGCATTGTGTTTGGAAAGCATTAAATTCGACTCTGTTGATGGTGGTTATGCTGTTGATATCGGAATTTAATGAGTTTAACATACCCTGCCGTTCTCGTTCTACAGCCGAAGAGCAGGGACGTGAGGGCGGAAACGAATATGAAAAGCATATAGTACTGTCATCAACAAAGGAATACCTATATTGGATAAGAAGTAGCAGACAAGAGATTGCTGATGAAAATTAAAAAGAGTGTTGGAGACAGATCGAACCCTTGGGGCATATCATACTCGTATCAGCATTTATTTTGTGAATATCAGACTTGAAACCATCCAGGACAACTTGAATTGAACGTTCCGAAAGGTAATTTCTAATCCATTGAAGAAGAGAGTCGTCGATCCCAAGGGCACGCATTTTCGGCAAAAGAGCCTGATGCCAAACTCTGTAAAATGCTTTCACCAGATTGTTGTACGCATTGGTTCCACTTTTCGGTGAGACATGCCATCAAATCACCAGTGGACCTGTTGATACGAAAACCATATTGCCGGTCATTGAGAAGTTTTCGTGTTTGGAGATATTTCATGAGCTGACGGTTTATCAGCGTGTTTCCATGACCTTGGAGAGAAGGGACGTAAGTGCAATGGGTCTGTGGGAGGAGAGAGAAGATGATTCGCCTTTGTTTAGGGACGGGCTGGACAAATGCTGTTTTCCATCTGCTCGGAAAGAGTTCTAAAGAGTAGGATTGATGAATAAGCTTACGCAGTGGTCTTACCAACGAAGAGGAACACCTCTTGAGAAGAAGGGGAAACATAACATTTAGGTCTGCGGGTTTATGTATGTTGAGATCTTTAAGTACTCTTGCTACTACACGAGTGCAAAAGTGGACTCCTCCCATTGCATATTCGATGCACTCAAGTGTAGGCGGAGACAAAGCACAATCTGAGAGTGTTGAGCTAACCGCAAAGTGTGCAGCAAGCAGATTGGCCTTGTCCAAAGAGCTGACAGCTGGAATGTCATTGCAAATGAGCGCTGGGATGAGGCAGAATTTTTAATATTTTTGACGAACAATCAAAAATTTTTACTACCTTTGGGACATTGTACATAGTATTTTTTGCCGTCGTATTGGAATTTTACACGTTTAAGAAAATCGTTGCAGTCATTTCTGGCTCGTTTAAACTTTTTTCGATTTTCCTCAGTTGAGCTGATCTTGAAGGACCGAAAAAACATTTCTCTAACCCTGACAGCCTATTTACACCTTGAGTCGTACCATGCCTTTTCTTTTGATTTGATACTCTTCATCCGATGAGGGATAAAGTTTCTTATTCCAAAGAGAATGGTGTCTGTGATCATATCAGCAGCGGCATCCACGTCGTTATCGAGGAAATATAACGACCAGTTAAAATTCCTAAAGAAGCTGTTAAGACCGCTCCAGTTGGCTTTCTCTTATGGGCTCATTTACAAGCTGGGTAAAGTTATTTTCCGCAGCGAAGATCTCAACACACCGTCCTTCGGGTGTTGTCTGTCCAGAATGTCGAAGCCACCCAGAATTGTGTATATTGAAATCGCCCGTAATAACGATTTCAGTATGAGGATACAGGGATACAATTCTTTGGATGGAGTCAGACAGCGCATCAAACTCGTGAAATGTCGAGTTGCTGTCCAGTTTGGGGATCCTGTAAACAAAGCAGTAGTGGATAATTTGCTTACGGAGATGGAATTTTAACCACATGGAATTGAGTTCCGGATTGGAACATTTATCACATTGTGGTGGAGTTTGATAAGCTACATCGCTACGCGCGTAAATGGCGAGACCGCGATGAGAAAAGAATACTGGCACTAGTTCGTAGCCAGGTAGCTTCAGATTGGAGTGATCTAAGATGTGTGGGCCGGGAATCCACTTGTATTTCAATAAGTGTCAAAACAGCTGGTCGGTACTTACAGAGGTGGACGTACGCAGAAAAGTGATTACTTTTTAGCCCGCGTGCATTGGCTACGTCCACCCTGAATTCTCTGGTCATAATTACAAACAAACACAGTAAACATAAACACCGACGGTACTAAGCAAGGCTGCGAAGTGAAAATTCCGACGTTGGTTTACCGAATCAGATTGCTGTAGGTGTTATGCCCTTACAACAATATGAAGCAGTGCACCAACAAAATTTTCACTCACAACCCGCTATCCATCAGTTGTTACATACACTCAGTCACTGCCCGAACCGTATGGTAAAGTGCCAGGGAGACTATGCTTTCCAATATACCCGACGGAAACGTTTTTCTTTAGCAAATTAGGTGTTTACCGCGCCAAACACAATTTTTCCGACATACTGTGAGCAGGCTTAATGAGCCCCGTTAGTAAGTTCATACATTTCCGTCAAAGACCCGGTAAGGTAAGCCGGGCTTTTATACGTATCACACACTGGTGTTCACTTATCAGTTTAAGATCCATGAATTACTCTGAATCCATAGATTTGAAGGTCTTTTCATTCTTCTAGGCCTATGAAGATAGATCCGAGTTTTTGAGCTTTTCAATTCCTTGATGGTTCTAATGCTGGGTTTTGCTCTCAGTTTAACCTCTTTTTCCGAAAATCCTTACTTTGCATGATGTCCGTATCACTACAAAACCTATGTTGATATTTATAACCCTGTGCTCCAAATAGGTCCGGGTTGTTTCAATAAAAGTAGAGCTCACTAAGTATCCCATGTTCACTAGGACTCTCGTAGATTTGTGAGCTCGGGCGAACTTCTTAACCATTATCCTGTACACATGGGTCAAAATTGCCCAAATACGAAAAAAATCCACAACAAGCTACAGTGTCAACATTAAAGAGATCCAGCTGCTGTTTGTGCCCAGGTCGCTCCAACAGCACGAAATATTCAACAAAATGCTCAAAATGTTTAAAAAAAATTTGTAAAAACCATTCTGAACAAAAAATTACATGCAAAAATTGTGAAAACTAAATAAAATATATTGGGCAAATTTGACCCACAGGATAAGGGTTAAATACTTAAATTCACTGACATGCTCATTAGTTGAAACCAACAACTTTTCACACGTGTCGGAACCGACGTATTCAGTTGTAGTAATGGTAGAAGCTGTATGCTCGACATGATGTACTGATGAATAGTTTGAAACCCAAGAGGTCAAGGACTTTCTCCGTCTTCCTTTTTATTTCGATCTACTGTAAGATGGGCAATAAAAGTTCGAACGGACACTGTAATGAGCGACATGCAAGCCTGACTTTATTTTCAATTACTCGTACGTCGATTACGGCCACAAGTATAAAAGTTTATCAACCTTGATGCCATTATCCATCTCATAAATTAACTTCTCAAATCTAAGACATCCGTCCTTGGAACTTTGTCGTTTTCTCTACTACATATAACCCGTCAAAACATTTCCAAATGCTCATCTAGATAGATTAAGTACGTAAAAGTTCGTGGGTAAATCCTCTGAAATCTGTAATCAACGCCACTGTGCAGGTGCCAATTGGGTTGAGAGTTCAACGATTGCTTAAGGGTGGAACAGTGAAATAAGAGACGTCAGTTCGTCTTGTCTTGTAAATAACATTCACTTCTTATGTCGCTGTATCTTTTTGCTTCCAATCCTCTGCCCATTTACCCTACACAGTATCTACTCGTATTCGGAGAAAATTCAATTTAGCATTTTTATTTTGTTCGTCGTTATACTTGTCCTCATCCTTGTCGTTGTTGTATTCGTTCTGACTCTCAATTGAATAAAGCACCCAGAGCAAGAAAATCCAGAAAACGAGTAGGTCGAAGCAGGTCTATGGGGTGCAGAGTTCGTATCTGCTTTTTATCTATTTTTATGTGGCCACCACCACTCATAGACTGGGCTGGGCTAGGCTAGTATTGGGTGCAACTCAGGCAAATTCAACTCCTCCGCAAGGACTACGAATTGGGGAAAGTATGATGATGGAACTTTTTCCATGATAATGCTTTGTTGTAATACTCGTACGTACTATTATATATCACGTTGCCCAGTCTGTTTTTCATTTCCAGATTATTTCTTTCGTTTTTCGTTTTCCTTTTTCCACTTGGTCTCTTTGAATTATCACAAGGATGAGATTTCATCTGAAGGATTAATTGAAAAATAAACAGAAGACAGCAGGTAAAGATGCACAGTTTTTCCAGGGGGTATGTGGCGTATGGAAACGGAACTATGTAGCTCATCTCTATTAATTCGCTTCCAAGGAAATGTCTGTTTGGTGTAAAAGTGAGAAAACGAATTCACACCATTCGACGGATCTAGCCAGCGTACGATTACCTAATACCTCCCTCTTCCCTCTCTGCATCACTGGGTGAAGAAGAAAAATGTGTTCGAGGAAGTGAACTTCCATCGAATTGAGTTCGGTGTCAATCGAATATGCCAGCGTTGTCTCATGTCTCTGCTTATGCCATACTACTATATGCTGGAATAGATACGGATAGGTAGGTGCACTCACTGCTTGTAGATACACAATCAACTTGGAAGAGTCAGGTGTGCGTGACTTGAATTACAAGACCAGGTTTCCTAACACTCAACCCCCTTGATGTGCTTTGGCTAAAGTTGTTACTTGACCACCGCATGTGTCTATGCCAAGACAGACAGTTCGCCTGAAGCAGAAGCAGAAGCAGAAGAACGCGCAAAGCCTTTGCAAATGCGCAAATCTATCCGTACAACAAAACATGTTGTAATTGTGTGTACGAGAGGGAGATCGGGCGCGCGCGCGCACGTGTGATGATGACGGTAAGACGCACCGAAGAGGCTGGTCCGCGCGAATTGAAAAACAAATTAACCTGTCCGCAAAAGTGGACACTTATTAATAAAATCGTTTTTATCTGGAATCGAATGCGAATGCTAATGAATGCAACCGAGCCATAGACACTTTTATTGCGAACTCATTACATTGGATTGCTGCGCATATGGCCGTCGATATTAATTCAATCATTTCTGGCATTCGATTAGGAGTAGAACAGGGTCGCATTCGACTGGACATGGAGCCTTGTTGATTTATGATGATTGTCGATGTGAATTAATGTTTCAATGTGATAAGTTGGCTGTTTAACGATCTTGAGATGGATGCTCGCATTTAGAGGTATTCGACGAATTTTTGAATATTGTTATTGAATTGGCATAATACTCATGTGTGTTTCCTTGTTTTGTAAAACTATTTAGTATTTTAAGAAGTACTTCCTGGAATGAGCGCCTTCATTGGGATGAGGAAGAACTTACCTGCGGTTAATCTGCCCTTCCAATTGCAGTGTCTTCTTTACCAGTTTTTAGTGCCGTCAGGTCTACTATCCTTCGCTCGTTTGCCCGGATGATATTGTGTATAATCTGTTTGTTACGTGCCGTACAGTATCCAACCCGTTCAATCTGTCCGAGGCAGACAGCCTTCGCCAGCCTTCTTGACCCTAGGTGCGCAGTTGCAGCTAGTCACATCAAACTTTTCGAGATGCGCATTCGCTTGATCCTATATTCTTTGATTATGTCCACCATACCATGAAAATGAAAATGGTACTTCGCTCTCTTATTCTTGCATGTACACGCAGGACACGTCGATTTGCTTGAGCTTGGGACTCTCTGAATCGAGCAGTCGCAACATTTTCGTCTTCAAAAGTCAGTTTATACAGTTTTTTTTGCCTGGCTAGCGGCTCGGGTGTATGATTCGGCTATTGTCTTAGTACGTGGTTTATGGGAAGGCCTTGTGCCGCTTATTGCACTGTTTTGCGCAGCTGTCAAAAACCTAATTTTTGTTGTTCTTTTGCTGAGTCTTTACTTCCTAACTGTTCCATCGAAGTTGTATTTCCTGCATGCCTTTCTTGCCTTTAGCATTGAAGTCCTTGATTACTTCGCTCTCCGGAAAAACTCAGTACATGTCGTCAAGAGCCATACGCTTCTAGAACCGCTCGATCAGAATCAGTAATCGCACTTGGATACATATGTGCTACCATGTAAACTAGGTCGCCAATATCTGATGCCTAACCTTCGAATACCTCCATGTTGGCGTACTAGTCTATGTAAGGTTAGAATTGCCTCAACATGACCATAGACCTCAGCGTTGATTCAAGCGAAGAAATTCTTCCGTCGAGAGTTCTGCTTCTGCGGAACTCTTGCAAGACTTTTGAAGGCATTTTTCAGACAGTCAGGTCAAGAAGAAAGAAGTTAATTTAGATGTGCCACTATAACGTGTGAGCGTATCGCCATATACGCAACCAGATCCAACGTACACACCAGTCCTCATATTTCGACGTTAAAATCGCCATTTTTAAAAGAGTGCCCGAGGAAAGTGTCGAGGAAGTTACAGAAAGGTTTCGTCTTGATATTGGCAGATAAATCCTTTTGCTCAGTCGCCTCTTTCCATTGTACTTTTCGAGTGCAGGGTTAGTTACTTACTATCTATGGTAGAAGAATTAGCTCTAAGTGTAACCTTCAACCTGGAGCGTTATATCAGTTTGTCCGGTGTATTGCCCAGCAATCGAATTCACGAACTATGGCGAATTAGTAGGTCAACTCAACTGCGCCACGCCACCATGTGGTGGTTTATCCCAAACCCATTAAGACTACGTTCCCTAGTCGAGAGTTCATTTGGCTTAAAGATTCGCTTATCAAAAAAATATTCGTTCGGTCTGTCAGCATCCTAGAGAGGCATGCTTCCTATATTTTTGGTCATGAGGAGCTGTCAATGGAAGCCTTCACCGAACAATCATGCAATCTGATTGTATTTCAAGTCCTCTGAAGACTTACTTTGAGCCGCGACAATTTTATTTCCCCATTAACCAGGTGTTGCGTCGAATTCAGACAGGATTCAATGAAATCAGACTCACTGCTGTCCGTTGTACTCAATCAAGTTTAAAAGTAGTCAGAATCAAGGCAGTATAGCCGTTAGAATTGGGTATATCTCCGCTTTGAAGACAGGCGCATGTTTTTTTCATCTTGGCGTTTAATGCCGGTTTATTGAAGAGCCAACTGTGATATGGAAAAGCCCCTTCGTATTGAAGACAAACTGTGCTGTAGAGAGTAGCATATCTACGTCAAAGCTTATTCCATTAAGAAATCAACTCATGAGATAGATATCCCCCGTAGACCAAAAAGACTTATCGGTGAGAAGTTCCATGTCTTTCTACTGCAGGTCAAACTTACATCGGCTTATTAGATTTTGACGCGTCATGATGAGAAAAATAAAAACAAGTTTACTATCCAGGATAACAGAGAGATGATAGCTTTTATTTCATGTAGTTAAGTCAGTTCTTTCCTTTTCAAAATAAGTAATATACGAGTATGCACAACGGCGATTGCTCCAGAGAACATAGCAGCAAGGCTGTGGTAAGCTGCGGATTAACCCACGAAGAATTGAGCCTTCGGCACGTGAGCCGACGAGTTCTAAGAGTCCGCATCTATCCTAAATTTCCCAACATAGAAGAGAAAAAGACTGTTTCTACGAGCTCCTCGACAAAATGTACGAATAATGCTCAAACTATAACGTCAAAATCAGAGGGGATCTTCGGTAGCACAATCGGCAACATATACGTAGTCTACGCGTGACCACTTCTGCAAATGAGCTTAGACTGATTGCGTTTGCTGCAAGTTGCCACAAGGTTTAGTAGGAGTAGTACTGAGGATATGAAAAACCACTGGACTGTTATACGGCGGAGCTGACCCAAACTTCGCCGAAAGGCAGAACGAACCATTTAACTTGAGCAATGAAATCTAAGATTTCCGCTCGTCTGACTAATGTGAAGTACAGAATGAGGGTATTTAAACTAAAGCTCACCAGCTGGACTGGACAGCCTACCAGCTGAGTTACTCAAAGAACCAGGATATGACTTGGTAGACAGTGTACGCCAACTCATTTTGTGGATTTGGTCAGAGGAAAGTATGTCTGAAACTTTAGCATCGTTTGTCCGACACACAGAAAAAGAGATCTTCTAAACTGCCTCAACTATAGAGGCATCAGTCTCCTAAACATCGAGTACAAAATACCTTAAACGATTTTGGCATCCCTGCCAAATTCATCAGATTGTCCAGAATGACGACAGGGAACGCTCGTTGCTCCGTAAGGATGCAATAGCACCGAGACGTTTGATGTCCAAAAAGAATTTAGATAAACTTGCGAAATTTGCAAGCCAAAAACAAAAGGCACACTTTCCCAAAAGTCTGTGTAACTATTTTCATACGTCGACGAAATGGATATGATTGGCAGTTCTCACTGCTGTGTTGAGAGGTATTGAAGTAGGCGCGGTAATAATAGGCTTACCTATGGATGAGGGCAAAACCAAGTATATGCTGTCAACAAGAAAGAACAACAACACGATAAGCTATAACGTTAAGATTGTTAATAATTTTGCCTACCTCGGGACCGCTTTTAACTTTGATAATGACAAATGAAGGGTTGCGCTTCCCAATCGATGTTTCTTTCCCCTAAAAAAACAATTGAATAATAAGGCTTTGTCAGGAAACACCGAGGAGACTTTATATAAGATCCTCATCATCCCAACCTATGCTCTATGGTGCATGTTAAGCATGGGCATAAGCGAAGGTAGAAGAAGATGTTCTTGGCCATTTTTAAAGTTCTTCAAACGACCTTTGAAACCCTCTGCTCGATGTGGCCGAGCCAATGAAGTCGACGGATTTTTGCCTTCCGTAGTATGTCCACATCTTTGTACAACTCATAGAGTTCGCAGTTGTGTCTTCTTTTCCATATACAAACATAACCAAATATTCGGCGAAGGATTTCTTTCAAAAGAGCCTAAAACTTGTTCCACTGTCTTATTTGTCGTCCAAATTACGGCTCCGTAAAGTAGGACTGGAAAGACTAACACTTTATAGAGCATGATTTTGACTCTTTGCGTTAAGAGTTTTGACCCAAGTTGTTTTGAGAGACCGTAGTAGCAGCGGTTGCCTTGGGTTACTTTTCGTCGAATTTCCACCACGATATCGTTTGTGGGGTTAACATTTGCCCCGAAATAGGTGAACTGTTTGACTACCGCAAAGTGGTAGCTCTCGATAGTGACATTTTGTCGTAGATGATGTGCTACAGAACCGTTTTTAGTCGACAGGATGTAGTTCGTTTTTTTCCTCATTCAGCAACTCATTTAGTGTCTTCTTCAATTGCCGTAAAGGTTTCAATTGCAGCACGCTGGGAACGTTCGATTATATCAATATGATCCGCGTATCCGAGAAGCTGGACGGACTTGGGGAAAATAGTACCTTCCGTGTTGATTTTTGCCCACCGTACTATCTGCTCAAGCACTAAACTGAAGAAGCCACATGACAGCGCATCTCCTTGCAGAAAACCGATGAAGGTTTGGAATAATTCGGAGGTTCTACTTCCATACTGCACGGGGGATCGCGAGTTTTCCAGTGTTGTGCGACACATCCGGATTAGTTTTCCCGGATCACGAATTCAGCCATCGCATATAGCGCAGTGCGGCTTTGAAGTCGATGAACAGGTGGTGTGTGTAGTGTGAGTATTTGTTAAATTATGGTCTTACCGGGCCTATAACCGCACAGATAGGTTCCAATGATTTCAGGTGCTCGGACAATATCTTATGTCGCAGTTTAGAGGGTCTCCTTTCTTGTGAACCGGGCAAACGATGCTGAGGTTCCATGTATCAGGCATACATTCATCCAAGAAAATTTTGGAAATAAGTTGGTGTATGCTCTCTACCAAGTCATCTCCTGCTCCTTAAATAGTTCGGCGGCCCGGGAGCCTTGTTCGAGTTCAGTTTAGATATTGCTATCCTCACTTCATTTTGGTCGGGTGGACGGAATTCCTGACTTGCATCGTCAATATTGAATGTTTCGCTCTGCCTGAAGCGGAATTTGAGTCGTGTTCGCCGTTTAGCAATCTGCAGATATAGTTTTTCCATATCCTCACCACCGGCTGTGACTCTACTACAAGGTTTCCTTGTTCATCTCTACAGGTTTCCATTCGAGTCTTATTACTTTGACACGTTCTCTATTCGCTTGATCTCGCGCTTCTCATGCTTTTTCTTTTTTTTTCTGCTGAGAAGCCGATATTCTTCCCTCCTCTTTTGCTCGTAGAGCTCCAGAGCCGCTCTCGTTCTTTTGTGTAGCGCCGCTTTATAGGCATATTGTTTTGCTGCATGTGCTTATCGGCACTCTTCATCAAACCAGGGGTTTCCTGGTGGTGGGCGGGTGAAACCTAGCATGTCAGTTGCGGCATTTCTGATGGCTTCTCGGCATTTAAGCCACTTGTCTTCCGCACTTGATGCTGGCTGCAAAAAACTTCTCGAGAGGTTGAGGGATATGCGATCAAAAGAGGTTCTAGCGGCGTGTTGCGATTGCAACCGTTCAACGTTCCCAATTTTGGTATTAAAGTCGCCTATGACGATTTTAACGTCATACATTGGACGTTGCTCGTAGGTTTTGTCGAGGAGCTCATAGAAAGTTTCTTTGGTAGAATCGTCCTTTTCTTCTAATGGGGCGTGAGCGCATATGAGGCTGATGTTAGCGATCCAAATAGACGCGACTTACTTTCCCTATAGCAATCACAGTAGTAATGGTTTAGTATGTCCAAAACCTAACCAACCATAGTAAGGTTAGACTCAGCTAGGTAGAGGAGAAAGGTCTCCTTTTACCCAGCTGGGACTTCTGGGATTTCTTCCTTAAAGTTCAAAGATTAACATGTGGGAAAAGGATGCAATTTTCAAGGAATTGGACAGGTTAGGAGAACCATGTACCCTTTGAACGATCAAGGGATAAGATAAACTGCTGTCTCCTGTCCGATAGATGTAATAGTAGCGGTAAGAGCAAATCGCAGCAAAATAATTACACGTTCGTCCTGTATTGTAGGACTGATCTTGAGGATTCCGTTTAAAGAAATTTGTAACGTACCCTGTCAGATTTCAAAAATTCGCACCGATGCGGTAAATATTAATTCAGTATTTCAGGATTTGATTCTGTTACGAGTGACACAGGACCTAACACTTCGTATTCGGTCATGTAGCCGCTGTACTGTCTTTTTAAAGAATATTCTTTGACAACCTACTCTGGAGCGATAAGAATCTTCTGAATAAGATATCGTAGGAAAGTCAATTAAGATCTTTTTTTTGAGTTCAACTAACACCATTAACCGACCGATGATGCTCTTCTGACTGCCCTTGAATTTCATCCAGTTCCCCGAACCTCTCGTCACACATACGAGTACGTACCGATCAAGCAACTCATTTTTTTGCATTGATGCAGCAGGAGTCGTTCTTATTATTAAATTGGGCTTTGTATCTTCGTGACACGATCCAACCTAACTTTGTCATTTGATCTGACCTTTTTGCAACAAAATCGTAGAATGCTTCCGCACCTAACAACAACTCGATCCGAGAAGGTTGATTGAAGGATTCATCTGTGAGTTTTATATTCCCACTATGATTCCAACCAGCGATGTTGAGCTGAGCTTTGCTTCCGACTGATACTCAGTGATAGATGGCGCAACTAGAAATTGATATTTTATTTTTGCTTTAGTTACTCCTATTCCTACGATGTCAACATTCTTCCTTTGTGTTTTAAGACAAAATGACCGGCATCAAGGAGAACCCTACCGAACCCTAAAAACCTCCCGATGGGTCCGGGACGAGAACCAGAACTGTTACCAAAATAACTTGTGTTCTTTAGGAGTGCTCTGCTTTTCAGATGCGGAATGCACTACCTCCTATGTGGGAGGTTCAATTCTAGTTCTTAGAAACGCTATGCGCTTTTCCTAAACAATTCAAGCAAAGCCCTAATCTTTTTGCAGTTGAAAATCGGGGTATTACTGAAGGTTCAATGAAACACGAGCAACATGTTCTGATTACTGTGTTGGAAAAAATAATACAGGGTAATTCCATGAAAATTGGACATGAAGCAAGACAAAAAAAGGGAATTTCCAATCCGTTTAATTATGTCAAGCAATTAATTAAATATGGCAACGTTGCTAATTGCTTTCAAATTTAAAAAAAAAATGTTATATACACCCTGAATGACTCGAACTGCAACCAAGTTCAGACTGCTATAATTTCCAAACCGTTCATGACAGTGAGCTCAAATTTTGACACATGACAGATAATTTTATTATTTACAAGCCTTTTAAACGATTTGCGTCTTCGTTGTGTTGAACAATTTTTATCCGCGATGGAATTCAAACGTGATAGTGTGATTGCTTTATATTTGGCTGGAAAACCACAAGTAGCTATCGTTACGTGAATAAATCATTTGTGTCTCGAACAATAGCTCTTTACCGTGATACTGGCAGCGTTCCAAAACGCCATGGAGGTGGTCATAAAAAAACAGCAACATCGGCAGAAATGGTTCGGAAAGTGAAGTCTCGAATTGAGCGAAATTCGTGTCGAAGTGGAAGAAAAATGGCTCGTGAGCTCAACATATCGTTGGAACGGATGCAACACATACTGAAAAATGAGCTTGCGCTCAAGCCATTGAAGTTCCAAAAAGCACACGATCTTACACCGCAACAGAAAAAATTTAGAGTGGAAAGAGCGAAGGAGCTGGTTGCTACGCTTGCACGAAAGTGGTGAGTTGCCGAATTTGGTTTTTTCCGATGAGTCGTCATTTGTTATCGAGCAATATGTCAACAAAAAAAATGACCGAGTTTACTTGCCAAAGAGGTGCTTCGAAAATTTACATCTTCGGACGGCCACCAGAAAGCAGGCAGCACCGATGGTGATGGTCGCTCTCCGCTCGTATTTTTGGACCGTGGCGTCAAAAATTAATGCGATCGTACACTGTGAAACTGTCTTAGAGGCAGTATTGAAGCCTTGGGCAAACAATCATTTCGGTCGAAGACCGTGGACATTTCAACAAGACTCGGCACCGTCTCACAAAGCGCGCGTCAACCAAGATTGGTTAAAAAACAATGTTCCACCTTTCATTGATGCAATGGATTGTAAATTCTCCGGATGTAAGTCCGTTGGATTTCTCTGTCTGGGGTATTTTGAAGGCGAAGGTTGGCACTAAAAAATACCAAAGTTTGGACCACCTCAAACAAGCAGTTCGCCGGGAATAGGACAAAATACCGCAGAGCCACTTGCGTGCATCGTGCGATGCTTTCTTCGGCTGTCTCAAGGCCATTATTCGGGCCAAAGGTGGACATATTGAAAACTACTGATGCAGTTTGAAAATTGATGTATTTTCCAACATTTTTTGCTTTGGCACAATAAAATTTATCAAAAAATTAAAAAAATTATAGCATTTTAAAAAGTTGGAGTTCGAGTCATTCACCCTGTATACAAACCTTCTTTTGATGATGCATAATAACAAGTGCAGACATCACCAAGTATTGACACAAACGTATTTTAAAGTATCAGAATTCCAGTGTTTATTTTATTCAAATCGGTAAGTAATATTTGTATTCTCGTTTTAAATAAGATCATTTTTTTAGTTTTACATTAAAACCGCAAAATAGTGCAAGTAATGTAAGGTAAATTTTGTAACGCGAGTTACCAATGAATGCTTATTTTTCCTGTATTTTGAAATTAAGTGGTCCAACTCACTTGATTTTTATATTTTTGTTTTCGGGTGCTGTGTTGTTGTCGAAAAACAAATATTCTTTTCGTTATCAACTTTAGTTTCGTTGAAACTCGCGTTACAGTTGTAAAATACGAGTTACCTTTTTTGTAACCATAATTTCTTTAAAGATTTTTTTTTTAATTTAATTTTTTTAAAGGTGAAATGCCTTTAACACCCGCTGAAAAAATGTGAAACGAAGGAGAGAAAAATTACAAAGAGATGGAATATACGAAGAATACAAGAAAAAAATCGAGAGACGTGCAGAAAAAGTAGATTAAAAAAAAAAAGTTGGAAATTGAAGGTCTTTCAGTTCATAAAAAACAGGAGTTAATCACTGAACAAAGAAGGAAAACAAGAGAACGAGTAGCTAGATTTAAATCGAAAACAGACACTTACCCAAGATGACTCGTATAACAAACCCTTAATAACACCACAATCATTAGGAAACTCCACAGCACGGGCTCGAAAAGCTTTGCCAAAATGTCACATTAAAAAGAGGTTAGTACTAAGAAAAAAACTGCTTGATATCAGTGATGAAGCCTGTTGCTCCAAGTCAATCCAAAAGAAACATGCATCAGCTCTAAATGAAATAAGAAATCAAATTGAAGAGTTTTATCAACGTGACGATATAAGCCGGCAATCTTCTGGTCTCAAGGATTTCATCAACATTCGCCTTGAAAATAAGAAAAAGGAAAAGGTCCAAATTCGGCATCTATACGCATCACTATCTGAAACTCATGCATTCTTTGTTAAAGAACATGGTGTAATTGTTGGAAAAAGTAAATTTGCAGAATTGAGGCCGAAACACGTCTTACTATCGAATAAACTTCCTCATAATGTTTGCCTTTGCAAATATCATGAAAACTATAGCTTAGCATTTATTTCATTCAATAGCGCAATTGGAAGTCCGACATATAATCACGATTTGTGACAAGCCAAGCAAACAATGCTGGTTGAATGCTTGTGAGCTCTGCAAAGACATAAGTAACATGGTATGTATGGAAAACCGTTGACGAAAAGATAACCAAAATTCAGGAAACTGGGATTATTTCTGACCTAATAAAAATTTTTTGAGCACACGTACTTCAAGAGATGCCAAGCCAACTCATAGCAACAGGATAAACATGCTGTATCGTCAGATAAATATGATCCTGCTATTGCTTTGATGCAGGTAGACTTTTCGGAAAATTTCACATGTATAGCTCAAGATGAAATTCAAAGTTTTCATTGGATGCACCCACAGATATCTCTGTTCACCGTTTCTTTGTGGTTTAATAAAGAGCAATATCCAATCGTCATTGTCTCTGATGATTTACACCATGATAAAAAAAAGGAGTGTTATATACTTTGATAGAATCTTTAAAGAGCTACCGCAGAGTGTTAACCCAATTTAAAAATAAATTTATTGCTCAGATCTTAAAAATGCTGGAAGAAAGAAACAAGAAGCATAGCATATAGTATGGAACTATTCCGCAACGTCACATGGAAAGGGCCCGGTCGATGGAATAGGCGGTGCAATTAAAAGATTTTTTAGAAATAAAGTATTACAAAGGCAAACCGTCGTCGTCAATGCTGACCAACTAGCTCATGCAGCAAAGAATTCGTCAGTAAAAATAATTATATGTTCACCCAAGAAAATGAATTTGGATTCACTTTTTTCCGAAGCGCCACTGATAATAATGTTTAGTTTTAGTTTTAAATGCATTTTATTATATTAATCATTAATTCTTACATACTAACAAAAAATGCTTAAATGCTAGCTTAAAATTACTTAACAAACTTATATTAACTTACTGGCCCCGCACAGGCACTCTAAGCTACTCTAAATTCTTATATCTATGTCTTTCGACTTTATTTACATTTTATTGAAATTCGTATATATTTTGTATACTTAAGGCTAAGAAAAATTTGTTAACAAAAACTTAGCATATGGAGTTATTTTTTTATAAAAACTTAATATCTAACTTAAAATAAACTTAAACCTAACCTACATACACAATACATACACATAGATATTATACACAATTATATACATATATTAGTATATACAAAGGTATATACTAATATATGTATATATTTCTTAAATACTAACCTAAACCTATGCAAGCTGGCCATCGGTATTCACAGTGTAAATAAGTAGGTCAGCTCTGCCTCATTAGTGAGGCAGATCTGATCTAGGTAGAGGAATGCTTCCGGTGGAACGAAGCCGTCAGAGCGCACACTCTCGTGGTAAAGGTAGTTGGGGTAGTAAGCCCCAGATATCAGGTTATTCGTCGCGGTCATTGCTCTTGCAATGTGCCTTCGAGTCAGCTTAATTACGAAGTTGTCCACTCGTATTAGGTTCGCCCTGTTGTAAAGGACCTCATTACGATAAAATTTTTTGTACTCCGACTCTGGTGTTCTGTACAAGCGAAGGCAAGCCCTAAGGCAAGCCCTCTCAAACACCCGAATCTTTTCCATTAAGCTTGCTCGTACATTGAACCACACGGGGCACCCGAATATCAGCATGGGCCTGATAAGGGCCATGTAGCAGATTACCTTTACCCTCGCATCGAGTTGGCTGCTATAAAACAGTCTCTTTGTAAGAGCAAAAGCGCCTTTAGCTCTGGCCAGAGCAGCGTCTACATTTTTGTCAAAATACAGAAACTGATCTAGCCAGATCCCAAGGTATCTGACTACATTTCGACAGGCAAGAGGCTGTCCGTGTTGTCCAATGATCGAGAACTTTCGCCAATTTTTTCTGGTATCCCTAGAGGCTCCAGACAACGGCGTCCTAAAGAGAATGGTTTCCGACTTCTGAAAGTTGATTTTCAACTTCCAGTCATCGCAAAATCGTCTTATCTTATCGAAGTCACGCTGCAAGAGAGTATTAATGACCTCGATTTTTGGACCTGTTCTGTACGCTATCAAATCGTCTGCGTACGCAATAGTATTGGGAAGTGAACCTATCAAGTCGCTTGTATAAATGTTGAATAGGATCGGCGAATTGACCGCGCCTTGCTGAAGACCATTTTTAATTTGAAATATTCCATCAGAAGTCATATCGCCATTTTTCACGATGAACTGTCTGTTGGTTAGCATATTAAAAAGAATGTACAAGAGTGGTTTACTGATCCCCAGCCTAGTCAGCTTATAGAAAAGACCCTCTAACCATACAGTGTCGAAGGCCTTCTCCAAGTCAACAAGGCAGGCACCAGTGCATTGGTTTTTGCCTTTATTCCATTGGATATCGGACACCAGTTTAGACGCGGCATGTGAGATATCATGTCCCGCCTTAAAACCGAATTGATTATCCGGAACTATATGTTTGTCCTCAACCCACCTAGACAGAGCTCTATTGATTACTTTTTCAAACACCTTACTGATATTCGGAAGGAGACTTATCGAACGGAGATTCGCCGGATTGGATATATCCTTTCCCTTTTTGGGAATAGGTTGCACCACCGCCGTTTTCCAATGCGCTGGATAATGTGCATTATTCATTGCATTATTAAACAGGGTGGTGTAAATGTCCACCGCTTCTAGAGGAAGATGTCGAAGCACGATATTCGGAATACAATCGGTCCCCACTGATTTCTTAGCTCTGATTGTGTCGAAGATCTCATGGAGCTCTTCCTTCGAAATGAACGGGGGTAGGCCACCCTCTCTAGTAATGACATTATTTGCCATATTTTCGTCGCTGAACCGGGTGAAACCAGAGCCTTCGGATCGCCAGTTCCCTATTTCATTTCGGATGCAGAAGTCGTGCACCAAGACGCGATTGTCCAGGTCATAATTAGGGCCAATGGTATCAGTGGCCTTGTATATTTCCTGGAAAGTCGCCCCTATAGCCTCAACCTTCTCCTGTGGGTCCTCGATCACAAAGAAGTCGTCATCATCAGCGGCCTCATTTGGATCAATACCTGCTATTGTCAGTAACCGTTCGTTGTCTGTTGTCCGGGCTATTTTAAGACACTGAAGGTCGTTTTGATTTTTTCTCCGAAATAGTTTATTTATTTGCGGGAACATATTCGGGTTGCTGGTGTTTACAGCCCGAACCCTGTTGTTCCAATATGAACTTACAGAAATTCTGTAATTCTCTTTTATTAACGTTTGAATATTTTTAATCGACGCCTTCAGTGTCCTAATCTCCGGGTCTTGTCTGTCAGTAAACTGTCTGTACAAGTTTTTGAGTCTTGACAGAAGTCTACTTTTCTGTCGGTGCAGTGCGTCAATAGTAGGATTGCGGAACAGGTCTTCGTTAGTCGTATGTCGATAGCGCGGTATTGTAGCGTCCATAGTTTGTTTAATTGTCTCGTCCATTTGTTTTAGATACTTGTCGATCTCCTCGTTTGACAAATTCCTATTGGACGGTGGACGGTGGAGCGTGTTTGAGGCGAGTGCTCTTGTCAATGTTGCGGAGAAGCGTGCCCATCGAGTCTTACTGTAGTTGTAAGAATATCTTTGGACAAACTCCTCCAATTCCGCAATTTCGTTGGGAACTGTAATTTCGGTGCTAAAACCGCAATGGTCACTGTCATACACGAATGTGCGCAGACAGTTTAACGTTTGTAAATTCGTACCTGTCAGTCGTATTCGTTCGTCATACAGCAGTAGGTCCAAATAAGACCCGCCTCTGGGAAACGACGGGTTATCCGTCGCCTTAAGACCGAGTCGGTACATGACATCGTGCTGACCCCACCAATCAAGTAGTAGGTTCCCTCTAGTATTTGGCAAATTATTTCCCCAATCTCTGTGTTTAGCGTTGAAATCTCCGCCGATTATGAAATAATTCTCCCCCGATTCCAGCCTCAGGAGTCGAAAAAGCGTATCGAGCTCTGTAATGAATAAAGTGGATTGTGAAGTCTCAGGTGCATAAACAGAAGCCAAGTACAGCCGCTTTCCACTGCGGAGCGGGATGTAAATGACGACTGCCTCCAACACCCGGAACCTGCGCAACACTCCCTTGTACACTCTGTGAAATTTTATACCTTGCTTAATGAAGATCGCGACACCGCCTCCACATTTGGAACGGGGCCGGTTTCTTCTTCTAACAATATAATTATTGTACTCCAGTTTGTGCTTATCGGTTAGCTTGGTTTCGCTAGCGAAAAGCACATCAGGAGTTTGGTCTTGTAGCAATTTAAACATCGCGGCTCTTCGTTCGATCCTAATCAGTGAATTAACATTCACCGCAAGAACCTTCAAAGTTTGCTCCACCATGTGCGTACCCATTACGACATGTGTTGCGTTAGGCCCGGCAGCAGCGCGTAGATCTGGTCCACCCGCTTGGCCTGTTCTTGCACCTGCTTTTGCAGCTGAGCCATCTGCCCTTGGATTGCGAGCAAGATGGCCAGCATGTTAGGTGCAGCTTCCATTGTTCTCGGCATTGGCGCCGGAGAAGCAACAGTCGCTTGCTGTACCGTAGCCCCCCTACCTGCCGCCATTTGGGCGTAGGAAATTTGGGACGTGACGGCTGGTGTTTGAAACCTAGCAGGTGAACGCTTGACCTCCACCTTCTGCTGCCGAGCCAGTTTTGATTTCTTAATATCAGCGAACTTAGGACAACCCCGATAGTTTGCGGTGTGTCCCACGTTCCCACATAATACGCACGAGAGCTGTGTCCTATCGGATACTCCGTCCCTACCCAGAGCACACTCCTCGGAACTGTGGTTCTTTGCGCACTTCACGCATCGAGGCTGCATTTGGCAGTTCGACGCGGCGTGCCCGAACCTCTGGCAGCGAACGCATTGTATAACGCCTTCGCTCCTTTTTAATTTTTCCCAGTGAACCACCTGGTAGTCTAGGACATTGATACTCCTCAGACTATCCAGACGGCTTTCGGGACTGAGCTGCACTAGGAAGAACGGCAGACTCCGTTTCTCCCGCCTGGCTCTAGCTGTGGTAAATGGCTTTACCCCCACGAACTTGAGTCCTTCGCACTCCTTCTCTTTGAGCAGTGCCAGGATCTCCTCAGGATCAGAAGACGGTTCCAACCCCTTCAGCAACATCGATTGCCGCTTTTCACACTTCGGTGTGAATGAGTAGTGCTCCGTCGTCGTTTCCTTTAAGAGCTCTTTTACTTTCGCGTAGCCCTCCACTGTATTACAGTGGATGGCATGGCGATCATTCCCCAATCTCTTAATATTAAAATTATTACCAATGACCAGCCTACACAGGTCCTTGGTAGCATTTACCTCCAATTTATAGGTGTTGATAGGAGGCACCTTCTCCTTCTTCTTCTTCTGCTGCTGCTGCTGTTGTTGTTGTTGGTGTTGTTGTTGTTGTTGTTGTTGTTGTTTTTGCTGCTGCTGCTGCTGCTGTTGTTGTTGTTGTTGTTGCTGCTGCTGCTGTTTTTGCTGTTGCCGTTGTTGTGGCTGCTGCTGTTTTAGCTGTTGCAGTTGTTGTGACTGCTCTTGTTTTTGTTGCTGGTGTCTCTTAGGCTTTTGTTGTTGTGCCTGCTTTTGAGCATGCTGCTGTTGTTGGGATTTCTCCTGTTCTTCCCTCTTCCTTCTGACCATTTGCTTTTCTTTTATGGCCAGTACTCTTTGTTGTAGCATTTTGATGCTACAACTAATGGCCTCCATCTCTTCCTCTTCATCATCAGATTCGCTTGCTGCCAATGAAGCGAAGTTGTTTGCCGTTGATAGGGTGGGACGTTTTACCAAGGTGGAAGTTGGAAGCTTCCTCCTTCTCTTTGTTTTTGGTGTTTGGCTCGAACCACTCGAAGCCTCACCTGACACTTCAGCCGGTCCCGCTATAGCCACAGCGGACCGCTCTTCACAATCCATCACGTGATAGACCACACTTTACCACCACTTTAGCTTTATTGTTTTTTTTTTTGTTTTATTCACTTTTAAAAATAAAAAGTCGATGCAACTTTTTCGGGAATCGAACCCACGACCCCTGTTTTGTCGGTCGGACACCACTATTTCTGCGCCACCGAAGCACTTGGCCAAGAAGTTTCTAATTGTTTTTTTTTGTTTTTATTAGTACGAGTATTTCACTTGAAAAGAAGCCGAAACACATCCGTCCTCTATCGAGGTCTATGAACGACTGACTGATAATAATGTCTTGGGTAAACAATACACTACAAACGGCTCAAATATCAGAAGAATTAAACATGGGCATACAAGGAAATCAAAGCTGTCGCAAACAAACATATGCTTCGGAAAGCGACAGTCAAGACGATATTCCCTTAGCTGTGTTAAATGTGCTTTGAAAGTGAGTAGACGTATTGATAATCTCGTCCGGCAAATCATTTAAAAATCTTTTATTTATCTACGCGATTACTAAAGAGTTACATAAATAAAGTTCCGTTTGCATACCTTGATAAATTTTTACATTTGTATATTGATTTAAAATCGAAAATACAAATATAATAACAAATTAACTTCTGTTCACAAGTTGCATCTTGCAAGCGCGATCTCTTTCTTTCATACTTTTACGAGCAAAATGGCGTGAAAGACTCAATCAGCTTATCTTGAAAAAGAGAAACAATCGACGCCAACACCATTTAAGGAATCTCTTCAAACGCCTAAACTCAACAACAACCCAGCTGATAGAAAAGGCACCGTCAACAAATTAACTCCATCCACCAACAAATCTACAGCGAGCGTGACTATATGCGATTTAAAGGAACGACTAGCTAAGCTACTTGATGAAATTTCAAATTGAATTTCCACCGAAATAGGTTCCTTGCGAAGTGATTTAATTCAACGAATTTCATCAATCGAAGAAAGGCTGTCTTCGCACGTCAAAGAAGTTGATATATCTCTTAAAAGCTTAAAAGAACGACAAGAGAACGTCAAGATTCGTATTGACACAGTCGAAAAGTCCATCCAATCTCTACACACACAAGAACAAGAGATAATTTCACGAATAGCTGATTCATGCAAACTCGAAGAGGAAGTGACTGATCTCCAAAAGAGATGTGAAGCTTTCGAACGGCGAGAAATTGCAGCTGATGGCATAATTTTTGGTCTATCCCAGCTACCAAATGAAAATTTAAAAACACTTTTTCACCATCTTTGGCATAACATCGGATGTATGCCGCTACCGCCATTGAAAGGCATATTCCATAGTCGAAGCGATCTCCCCTCTGTGGTATAGCAAGATGTGCGTACATTCGCCTTGGTATCGAAGCTCCCGCAGGGTTTTTGGCGCTCAGTGAATGGGCTATATCTAACGATATTCACCCTCTCAATCGACCAAATGAGTTGTTTACTTTCACTGGGCTTGGAGGAAGTAGCGATAACGATTTCACATTTGTAAACTGATCCGCGGTTAGGGCGTTTTCTCTTAGCTGGAATATCACCAAGAGTATAAGTAACCACAACTGGATTCAAGTTGAGGTCACCTACGAGGAGACCGTTAGGGCGGATAGGTATGATAGGAGATGGTGTACTCGGGAAGTTGATTGGAATGTGTACGGCTTCCATGTGCTTGCAGAGGTTACTTCGGTACGCCTTCAGGTATATGAAGAGCTGAGCATCGATCAGCAGATCGAGTACATCAATAAGTGTGTGTGGCGTGTCAACGACAATCTCTTTGAGAGAAACCGTAAGGTTAATCTCAAAAGAGTGAAGTGGTGGAGACGCAGTCTATGTAGATGTTAAGCGACGGGAAGTGCGAAAACTGAGGAAGAAATTCCAAAGCCCTCGTTCTAGCAAGTTGGGTTCCACATTCCGGTGGTGCCTCGCTGACTACAAGAGACGGATTGTAGTAGCTAAAGAAGAAAATTGGAGGAGATTCGTGGATTCAAATAGGGACGACGTTTGGGGAAAACTCTACAAAATCTGTAGAGCAAACAAAAAACCCGAGGTCGAAGTCATACGTATGGGAAACACCACACACAGGGATTGGAAGGACTGCATTATTGCTTTACTCAATGCCTTTTCCCCAGAGAAAACCGAGCTGAGCCCCCTCTGGCTGCTGAGTCAGCAGCATACTCAGAGCTCCGAACCGTGTTTCACTTCTTCCGGGCTAGATGGAATGACTGGCGAAATGGTGAAAACCATGCCTGAATATCTAGACTGCACATACAGCAGATGCATTGAAATGAGCTACTTTCCGATGGGTTGGAAGAGGGCAAGAGGTCGTTCTCCTGAAGTCTCCTGATAAAATAAGGACTAATCCTGAATCTTATTGGGGCTTCAGTCTGCTTCCGGTACTTGGAAAAGTGCTAGAAAGGATTATGGTGGAAAGACTTGTGGATAATTTGACCGAACCTGTGTCTCCATTCCAATTCGGGTTCAAGAAAGGCATTTCCATTGTGGACGCTTAGTCTTATGTCAAAGACAGCCTCCGAACAAGCAGGACCAAATATGTGTTAGGCATCTTTATAGATTTGGAAGGTGCTTTTGATCACCTCAGTTGGAGTAGCATTTTTCGAAGGCTACAAAACATTGGCTGCTAGGAAATTGAGCTTAGGAAAAGCTGCTTTTCTAGCAGAAGCGCGTACGTTATGAATAACGGCTCAAATGAGAATGAAAAGCAGGAATGTGGAGCGTGGATATCCCCAGGGGTCAATTTGTGATCCATTTATTTTGAATCTAATGATGGACCCCCTACTGGGGCAAATATGTGAAACATCAAAATGCTGCGCATATGCGAACAACCTTCTACTCATTTTAAAACCACCATCCAGGCAGGCGCTGGAAGAAATGAAAAACACGGTTCTCCACCATGTAGAGGACTGGTGCAGACGGTATTGATGTTGGTCAAGGGCAAGTCATTAATAAGGCGACCTCCCCAAATCAAGTTGTATGGCGATACTCTGAGATATGTGACCCAAGTCAAGTATCTGGGTATAACCATGAAAGAGAGGTTAAACTTTTTACCACATTTGGAAAGAGTCTATGACAAGCTCACAACTGTCGTGGGGCAGGTAAGGCGCATTATGCAGTCTAACTTGGGCTCAACAGGCGTACTGTGCGTGTCATATATGGTGGCCTTTTCTTTCCTAGTGCAACATTTGAGGCATCAGTGTGGTGCGACGTAGTCACGACCTTAAGCAGTCGCGGAAAGATCCTCTCTTGCCAAATGGTGGCCTTGCTTGGTTGTTTGCCTGTTTGCCGCACTGTCTCGACGGAAGCACTTCAGATTCTTATGGGAGTACCTCCTCTCAACATGGCGACGATCCGATGTGGAATAGCCTTCAAATTAAAGAGGGGTATCCCTTTAAGTGAAAGAGACTGGTTGGCTGATACCGAAGTCAACCGGATGTCCTTACGGGAAAGCAAGGTCTGGCTAGACAGATGCGTCATATCTAGATGGCAATCTACATTACGAAAACAGAAACTGGGGGGGTGTTCTTTAAGCGGTCCAAGAGAAAAAGATTTGAAGCATCACTCATTCGATGGCCAGACCTCATAGTCTGCGTATAAGAAACAGTTCGAAATGGCTGCTTGTGCCAACCACTGGGACAATGAGGAGAAATGCTTTGCCCTAACGATGGTCTTGCACGGTCCTGCAGCAGAATTGTTGCAAGCAATCGACATCGAAAAACATATGGCCTTAGTACAGGCTATCGAGAAACGGTTTGGGGATAGCCACATGCAAAAGGTTTACAAGGGCCAATTGCAAAGCCAAATGCAGCAACGAGGAGAAACGACAACGGCGACAACAGCTCCAAGCAGACGGGCATATTTCTCATACCCCACGCGGGCCAAGAAATAATCGACGAAATGGGAAAAGACGGATCCATCGGGGCAATCACAGATTCGAAACTAGAGTCAGCAGTTGGATGGCTGTGACAGGAATCCTTGTTGAAGCACTTGCCTTTGCTGTGCCAATAGAAGTAGTCAATCAGGCTTCCAAATGAATACATTTCGTCACGGAGTAGCATCTATTGAATTCTCCTGCATAAGAATAAGTACCGAGGAACGCGATTCACCCCAGGAGAGACGACGAATGCGCTGTCGTTGTAGAAGAAAACTCCTAAATGAAGTTTTCTTCTTTGTGAGAGAGCTGGACATGTACAGAGTAGATGGAGGATTGTCTCTTCCTCCTCGTCCATGCAACTTCTACAGAAATCGTTTGTAAAGGCGCCAAGCCTTCTTGTATGCTTGCCTATTAGGCAGTGTCCAGTGATGACACCTATGATGGCGCTGAGATGTTTCCTATTTAGAACGATCAAACTCTTAGAGTGATTCGGATTCAGCTTTGGTCAGATCTGTTTGGTCGCTAGACATGTTAATACAACAGTCCACCTAAAGCATGTTTTTTTGTTAGAATCCAGCTTTAATCCAGAGTGGTTCCAATTTTAGTTAGTTCGTCAGCTCTACAATTCCCTGGAATGTCTCTGTCATCTGTGGCCTGAACCCAACAGAGGTAAAGGTTGAACTGCATTGCCATCTCCGTAAGAGATGATCGGCATTGAAGGGCGGTTCTAGAGTTTAATGAGACTGAGTCCAGGGAATTGATAGCGGCCTGGTTATCCGAAAGGATGCGGATATCATTTGCAGAAATCACGTTTTTCTTTAGCTAGAACAGAGCTACTTTAGTTGCCAAAATCTCCGCCTGAAACACGCTACAGTGATTTGGAAAACGGAAGAAGAGGATTAGATTTAGCTGATCTGAGAAAACATCGCCACCAACTCCGCTATCAGTTTAAAAGTGTATTGACTTGTCCTCCATGAAAGCATCTTCCTCCCGGAAAGATCTAGAGGCGATGCTTACATGAAAGTCTTTGTCAAACCAAAGTTCAGGTATATTGTAATCGATGTGCTCTGTGAGGATTCCTAGGGTATAAGCGTGGCCAAATAAACTATTTGTCCACTGTGTAGTCGCTTTAAGGCGAATAGTTGTAGTCGCAGCTACTTGCCTGCTGAAGATATCGAGGCGTGTCAGGTGAAACAGAATATGCAGTGCCGCGGAGGAAGTAGAGTGTGGGGCTCCGGTTACGCATAGACAAGCTGTTCTTTTGACTCTGCTTAGTTCACTGCAGTTGATTGCATTGTCTAATCCCGTCAACCAGACAACCACCCCGTAGGGGAGTATCGGTCTTATAACCGAGATGTATTGCCAGTTGGTTATGCGAGGTTGAAGACCCCAACTGCTTCCAGGTATATCAGCAGTTCATTAACACTAAGTTCCATAGAAGGGGAGAAAGGACACTGCATTGGGGCATACCTCTGCTAACACATCTTTTAGCAGAAGCCCCAACCAGTTTGGAGTCGATTATCCTGCTATTTAGCGTAAGACCGATCTAGTCCCCAAGTGAATCGTCTACCTGCAGAGTTAAAAGCGCAGTCGTGATTGCGGATGTGTTGACGGTGTTAAGGGCACCCTCTATGTCCAGGAAAGCGACCTATGTTCACTCTCTATATTTTAGGAATCGTTCGATGTGGCTAATCAGTGAATGCAGAGCCGTTGACAAAAGTCGTGGATCAATTTTATCTCATATGTGGATATCAAACAGTCGTTCCAGACTTTTCAGCAGGAAAGAAGATAGACTTAAAGGCCTGAGGCCATTTGGGACAACATGAGAGCATTTTCCGGCTTTGGGAATGAAAATTACATTAACTTCTCTCCAGGACAGTGGAATGTGAAGTAATTCTACACAACTCCTCAACTGACTCTCCCATCGTAGTCAAGTTCAACACTCCTCGCGAAAGAAACTCCGTCTTGCATGCAGTGGCTCTTTTTTGCAAAAATCTTAGGCAGCTATGCCTCCAAGACGTAGACATTAAAGCAGAAAACAACAACAACATCTATATGTACGGGAGTCTAACTAAAAAAAACCGCTCCATATACCAGCGAGCTATGCGTCTCAAGCGCAGCAAACAGCTGTTTTCTGTCTATACACATTTCGGTGCCATTTATGTAAGAGAGAGTGCAGAAGCTGAATCTAAATTGGTAGAGAATGAGCGATTATTAAATGCGATTGCCGCGAGGTGCCTGCCGAAGAAGACGCATAAAACAACAAATCAACACTGATCGCCACTGATCGCCACCAACAAGTACATAGTGTCATTTCTTAGTTTTTGTTTTTGGTTTTTCTTATTTTACTATCTTTTTTAACTGTTGTACTGTCTTTGCTTGAAATTATCCCCAATGCCCCTTTTCATAAATTTACGTTGCTTTAAGGAAGAGGAAATTTATGTTCTTGATCTGCGTGTATTACTTGGTTCTCGTATTATTTTACATCTCACATATAGATCTAGATGAAAGTAGAGTGAGTTTCATTGGTGGTAGTAGAGAGTACACGGTTCGACCTATGATAAGAATTTTTTGTAATCATGACTACGGTCTTAAGATTTGCCATTGGAATGCGCAAAGCTTAAGCCCTAAACTGGATGAATTTAAAGACATATTTGTAAACTCAAAGGTTGATGCTATCTGCGTGTCGGAAACTTGGTTTAATAATGATTTGAAGGATGCTGTCTATGATACGAGGGCGGGTCAATAAGTCCGTGACTTTTTGAATTTCTGGAAGAGCAATACTGCTCCTGTCAACAGGCATCTGTCAGTTGACTCCTGTCAAAATTTAAACTTGCTGCGTCAGTTAGTTTGTGTTTGACAGCTATTTTTATCAGACTACTCACTAATTTGAGGAGAAAATGGAAAAAAGTGAATTTCGTGTGCTTATTAAGCATTATTTCTAGCGAAAAAAAACCATTACCGAGACCAAGGCTAAGCTTGATAAATACTATGGGGACTCTGCACCATCGATTTCAATGGTAAAAAAGTGGTTTACTGAATTTCGTTGTGGCCGTACAAGCACTGAAGATGCCGAACGTCCTGGACGCCCAGTTGAGGTCTCTACACCCGAAACAATCGAAAAAATTCACGATATGGTGTTGGCCGACCGAAGATTGAAAGTGCGAGAGATTGTGAAAGCCGTAAGGATCTCGCATGGCTCAGTGGTTTCAATTTTGAATGATCACTTGGGCATGAGAAAGCTTTCCGCAAGATGGGTGCCGCGTTTGCTCACAGTCGACCACAAATGCAATCGTGCAACAACTTCACAGGAAGGTTTGGCGTTGTTTAATCGCAATATGGAGGAGTTTTTGCGCCGTTTTGTAACCGTAGACGAAACATGGATCCATCACAACAAACCAGAGAACAAACAACAGTCAAAACAGTGGGTTTCTAAGGGTGAATCGGCGCCAAAGGAGGCCAAGGTGGGTTTGTCAGCCAATAAAGTTATGGCGACTGTTTTTTGGGATGCACGCGGGATAATCCACATTGACTACCTTCAAAAGGGAAGAACAATCAATGCGGAATATTATGCCAACTTATTGGACCGATTCAATGACGATTTGAAAAAAAAAACGACCTCATTTGGCCAAGAAAAAAGTTCTTTTCCACCAAGACAATGCAAGGGTGCACACATGTGCAGTTGCCATGGCAAAAATCCATGAATTGGGCTATGAATTGCTCCCTCATCCACCCTATTCTCCAGATTTGGCTCCGAGCGACTACTTCTTGTTCCCAAACCTGAAGAAATGGCTTGGTGGAAAAAGATTTGACTCCAATGATGAAGTCATCTCGTCATTTTGAGGACCTCGACAAATCATTTTTTTTGGAAGGGATAAAAAAATTGGAGAAGCGTTGGACAAAGTGTATAGAGCTCAAGGGAGACTACGTTGAAAAATAAAATTATTTTTTTATCAAAAAATCTATGTTTTAATCCAAAAGTCGTATAAGCGGATACAAACTTTTTCGAGCAGATAGATGTGATCGTACTGGTGGAGGCGTTGCGATATACGTTAGAAAGGGCTTAATCTGTCGACGAAGATGTCGCTCGCCAAAAGGCTCTGCCTCTCAATATTTATTCGCATGTATAACTTGTGGCGGAAGGAGTGTTTGCTTAGGTGTTGTTTATAGACCAAATAGGTATATTGATTTGACACCTATTTACGACGTCTTGGAAGAAGTTTCGACTTGCGCAAGCAATGCCATTGTTTGTGGTGATATTAATAGTAATTTGTTATGTGAAAGACATTTAACTGAAAATATGCAATTGTTTCATTTAAAACCCGTGAATTGTTAAGTCCCTACGCACTTTATACCAGCTCCTCCAGTACACTAGTAGATATCTTTTTTGTAAATAATCGTGACAAAGTATTATTTTATGACCAAACCTCTGCACCTGCTTTTTCGAAGCATAATTTATTTTTTCTGACGTATGACTTTGATATTGAAAATAATGTAGAAGCATCCACTTATACATACAGAGATTTCAAAAGTATTGATACTCGTATATGCCCTCTCTTGAACAACACATTCATTTGATTCCATGGAACCTTATCTATTGTATGACCTCTCCAGATGACCAAATTAAGTTTTTACAAAACAATGTAAATCTTCTTTTCGATTTAAACGTTCCAATAAAAACTGATAGTGTAAAAGACCAAACAAAAGCCTGGTTAACGAATGAATTTCAAGAGTTAATGACACAACGTGATGAGGCGTATCGACGATGGAAATATTTTCGTATAGAAGAGCTTCATCAGGCTTACAAAAATCTACGAAATAGTGTTGTTCGTGAAATACGCAATGCTAAGACACAATTCTATTCCAACCGACTTTGTTCTTCCTCAGATGGTCATAAACTTTGGAATGACATTCGAAAATTAGGAATCGGGAAGCAAGAAGCTACTTATTCTACCACAATCGATTCCAACGAACTAAATCGAACATTTTTGTCAAACCAACTTTGCAATGCTCCAGCAGTTAACTATTCATTTGAGGATGCTTCTTTACCGGGTAGATGAATTGGACATAGTAGAAAGTTTTCTGTCTGTTAAGTCGAATGCTGTAGGTGTCTATGAAATAAATCCGATTTTTGTTAAAGCGGTCTTGCCGTTACTATTACCGTTCGTAACTCATATCATTAATACTATTTTTATGACCGGCATCTTTCCCAGCGAATGGAAATTAGCAAAAATAATTCCAATACCTAAGAGCTCTAAAGGTGAAGAATTCAGACCAATCTCCATCTTACCTTTTTTATCTAAAATATGTGAAAGAATTATGCATAAGCAACTTAATTTTTTTTTTTTTATAATCGGCGCGCGCTCAAGGGGTTTTGTACCCTTAAAATGTTCGTACACAGCGCGGGCGAAGGAAATTTAGGGAGGAAGAAAAGACAGGTACCGATGTACATTGTTTTTAAATGTTTGCAAGTTATAACGACCAGGAAACACAGAGGTCGGCAGGGCATTCCATAAGCGAGTTGTACGGCTTAGGAAAGAATCACGATATTTAAGAGTACGTCCGAAAATGGGCTTGAGGGTATACTGATAAGCATTCATAGCGAGACGGGTGTTACGGTTGAAAGTTTGAATGGGCGGAATGCTACTGGCAATTTCAACGGAGCACTGGTGGTGGAAATAGCGATAAAACAAAGTGAGACAGGAGACTTTACGTCGGTGTTTGAGGGTGTCAATTGATTGACTGATATTAGTATCACCAATTAGTTTTATCGCACGGTTTTGAATCCTATCTAGCAGGTGCAGAGATGTTTTAGGAGCACCTGACCAGATGTGGGCATTGTACTCCAGTTTTGGGCGGATAAATGCCTTATATATTGTGGCCAGATCAGAAGGGTAAAATATTTCTTACATCGCTTGAGAAAACCTAGACATTTCGCAGCATTTTTGACGACATCGAATATGTGGTCATTCCAACGTAAGTTGTTACTGATACACATACCGAGAATGGAAAGTTTATCGGTTTCGACGATGCAAGTGCCATTCATGGATAATGGCTGGGTATTTGAATTTCGCTTTAATGACAGCAGACAGCATTGAGTTTTGGAAGCATTAAATTCTACTCGGTTGATAGTTCCCCAGTTGGTTATGCTGTTAATATCGGAATTTAATGAGCTTAGCATACGCTGCCGTTCCCGTTCTACAGCCGAAGAGCAGGGGCGTGAGTCCGGGAACGAATATGAGAAGCAGAGAGTGCTGTCATCAGCAAAGGAATAAATTGGATTAGAAGTAGCAGACAAGAGATCGTTAATGAAAATTAGAAAGAGTGTCGGAGACAGAACGGAGCTCTGGGGCACACCAGCATTTATTTTGTGAATATCAGACTTGAAACCGTCCAAGACAACTTGAATTGAACGTTCCGAAAGGTAATTTCTAATCCATTGAAGAAGGTAATCGATCCCAAGAGCACGCATTTTCGACAAAAGAGCCTGATGCCAAACTCTGTCAAATGCCTTAGAAATATCAAGTGCAACTAACTTGCTTTCGCCAGATTGATGTACGCTTTGGTTCCACTTTTCGGTGAGACATGCCATCAAATCACCAGTGGACCTGTTGCTACGAAAACCATATTGCCGGTCATTGAGAAGTTTTCGTGTTTCGAGATATTTCATGAGCTGACGATTTATCAGCGTTTCCATGACCTTGGAAAGAAGGGACGTAAGTGCAATGGGTCTGTAGGAGGATAGAGAAGAAGATTCGCCTTTTTTAGGGACTGGCTGGACAAATGCTGTTTTCCATCTGCTCGGAAAGAGTCCTAAAGAGTAGGACTGATGAAAAAGCTTACGCAGTGGTTTTGCCAGCGTAGGAGAACACTTCTTCAGAAGAAGGGGAGATATACCATCTGGACCAGCGGATTTATGCATGTTGAGATCTTTGAGTACTCTTGCTACTACACGAGTGCGAAAGTGGATTCGTCCCATTGTAGATTCGACGCACTCGAGTGTAGGCGGTTACAAAGCACAGTCTGGGAGTGTTGAGCTAGCCGCAAAGTGTGGAGCAAGCAGATTGGCCTTGTCCAAAGAGCTGACAGCTGGAATGTCATTGTAAATGAGCGTTGGGATGGAGGATGAGGCAGAATTTCTAATGTTTTTGACGAATGACCAAAAATTTTTACTGCCTTTGGGACATTGTAGTATTTTTTGCCTCAGGTTTTGGTCATATTGGAATTTCACACGCTTAAGAAAGGCGTTGCAGTCATTTCTGGCTCGTTTAAACTTTTTTCGGTTTTCCTCTGTCGGGTTGGTCTTGTAGGACCGAAAAAACAGTTCTCTAACCCTGACAGCCTCTTTACAGCTCGAGTCGTACCATGCCTTCTCGTTTGGTTTGATACTCTTCATCCGATGAGGGATAAAGCATCTCATTCCGAAGAGAATAGTTTCTGTGATCATGTCAGCAGCGGCATACACGTCGTTATCGAGGAAACATAACGACCAGTTAAAATTCCTAAAGAAGTTGTTAAGTCCGCTCCAATTGGCTTTCTCGTATTGCCATACGGTTCTTTTAGGAATCTTTTCTCTAACTGTGTGGTGGGTGTACGAGAATTTATTACCTTAGTGAAAATAACTGGTTGCTACAAGTACAGTCGGGTTTTCGAGCTAAACACAGCTGTACAACTGCTTTGCTGAACGTCGTAGAAGATACGAGTATAAGAGACAAATTAGATAGGGACAATGTTACTTTTCTGGTACTCTTAGACTTCTCCAAAGCTTTTGATATGGTTAATCACTCGATTCTGCTCAGGAAATTAAGACACTTTTTCTCAATTTCCTTCACTGCTGTTAAACTAATATCATCCTATCTCAGTGAAAGAAAACAGGCCGTGTCACTTGATGGCAACCTTTCCGATTTTCTTCTCTTAAGGCAAGGAGTTCCCCAAGGCTCTATTCTAGGGCCTCTATTGTTCTCCATATATATTAACGATATTGCTTTTGTCATACTAAGTTCATCTAAGCATATCTATGCCGATGATATACAAATTTATCAAAGCTGTTCCTTGGGCCTGATTGAAAATTGCGTCAGTGTTTTAAATGAGGATCTGGAACGAATTTCTGATTGGTCACTCAAAAGCGGCCTAATACTTAATCCAACAAAGTGTAAGTGTTTAGTTATATCTAAAAAAAAATTATATCTTTCTTATTTCCCTCACCTAATGCTAAACGGCTCTGAAATTGCATTTGTTGAGTCTTCAAAAAATCTAGGTCTTGTCTTCAACAGAACCCTTACATGGAACAACCACATGAATACATTAGTAGGGAAAACTTACGGTACTCTACGAACCCTATATACTGCTCAAAAGTTTATTCCTCTCGAAATAAGACTGCTATTTGCTAAAACATTAATCATTCCTGTACTTATTCACGGATGTGAAATTTTTTATGGATGTGATGTCGAGAGTAGAAGGCGACTTCAAGTGGCTTTCAATACTACTGTTCGATATGTATACGGTTTAAAAAGACATAATCACGTTTCACATCTTGCAAAACACCTAGTTAACATGTCGTTTTGTAACTATATAAAATTTCGAACAGTCATACTTCTTTTTAGTATAATCTTAAGTAGACAACCTTCATATCTTTTTGAAAAAAATCCAGTTTCCGGCATCTTACAGATCCAACAGATCTTCGTGTCTGGTTCTTCCGCGTTTTTCTTGTCTAACATCCGAAAGACAGTTTTTTGTTGCTGCTATCCGCCTTTGGAATTCACTCGCACGTAACTTGTGAAAGCTAACTGATGCACGACGATTCAAAAAACGAGCTTCAAAATTTTCTTAGAAACTAGAGGATTCTTGCGTACTTGTTCCATTCAGGCAACTTCTGGTAATCCAGCTGTTCGTCCCACTTTGACTGTGTTTCCGGATCAATCTTGGACATTGTAATATGTATCACTATTACATATATTCTCGAACGCTCCTATCGAAAGTAGAAAGTTAAATCAAGTTCCTTAATGAGTTAAAAGAAGCCTTCCGAACCTCAAGTAATTCGATTAACTCTGGGATTCTAAAAAGATAAGCCAGTCATTGGCATACCGTTCGTTTAGTCTTTTGGGTAGTTTTCCTCCGTGACTTGAAAATCCTTAACTGCGCCATGAGCTTGATCACTCCGATACAATAACAAGTATTACAATAATTAAATTTATCTATTTTGGTCAGGTTCGAATCGAGTCTGAGTTTAAGATGACTAATTGAATGTGGAATAGCTGATGTCATATCTGCAGTAGGTACTACTTCTCCTACCAGTTCATAAAAGCGTGAGGATTTTTATTTTGCTCTAACGTATAACTCTTTTATTTCATCGCGACGACAGGTAATTTGTTTGAAGGAGGACTCCAAAATTCCTGGACGACACTCAAGTTTTGTTGATGTCAATGTCAACGGGCTTTGGTAGAAGCCCGTTGTTATTTCAGTTCCTCAATGGTCTGTTCACTTGTTATCTTAACTACTCATGCCAAACGCGAAACATTGTGACTAATTAATGTTAATTCGTCTTAAGGAGATGTATCTTGCCTAAGAGTATTCTGATCCCTGAGGAGCCTGAGCCTGGCCCAGTAGGTTAAGTTAGGTTGACGGGTAGATGAGGTATCATTCTATTACTCATCACACTTAGGTCTGTATAGACCCAATGTGATACTCGGGGTGGGAGAACTAGACGGGGATAGGGATTTGATGATGATTCGTTTTGACAACTGACTTAGCTGGTCTAAGCCATCTTGTTGTATCCACGGATCTGAGAGGTCATGGAAGTAAGTTCTTTGCCGCAAATTACTGAGGCTGGGGCAGTGGCACAAAAAGTGGAGGGTATCCTTCCGTGAGCCTATGTCCCCACAATCTCTGTAGAGGTCGTCGTCGGTAGGGCACAGCCCCAGAAAATTATGGCCTGTGAGCAATTGAACAAGCGTAGATAGTTCAGCTCTACTTTTCAAGAGAATCTTACTTGTTCTGGATTTGCTGAGTTCCGGCCATAGTTATTATATCTTGAGGTCTCGCAGTTTGGAAGACTCTTCCACCTTTCATGGGCTTTCATTTGTATCGTTCGCTCCGCTTGTATGCTCAGTGTGCAGAGTAGAGGTTTCATAATTTGATCTGCCTGTTGCCTCTCTGGGGAGGATCCTCTTCGAGTTAATTCTGCCATTAATTTTTATTGTCAGGGATTCAGTATAGCGTGACCTTATGCTGAACGCATATCTCTCTCAGCTCAGTCTCAGCGCTTCACAAGCCTCAATTTGACTTCGACTGCCGCGACCTCGTGGGCCATTGCCTTTATTGCCGGAAGTTTGGTTGCTTAGCTACAACCGATATCTCTGCCTGGAAGACTCTGCTGTAGTCCAGCAGACGTCATGAGCATCGTAAGTTCAATTGATTGGAGAAGATACCAACGCCGGTTCCTGTCTCTATCTTTGATCCATCCGTGAAAATGGATATCGAGTCTGGTATTATTTGGTTCCTGTCCCATTCCTGTCTGCTTGGGAAAATGCGGGCGAATGGTGTTTAGAAGACGTCATGGGATATTATCTAGTCCGTACTGGAGCATAAACCCAGTTCACTTGTAAGGATCGAGGTATGGTCTTTCGGGTTTGGTTTCGACCCATTAAGCTGACTCAATCTTAAAGCGCATTTTGCTGCAGATTCTTTCATGTATAGATCTAGAGGCGGGAGGCCAAGGATATTTTCCAGTCGCGCCATTGACTTCGTTCTCTGTATTTTTGTTATTAACCTAAGGTAATTAGTTTTATTTCTGGAGTGCCACCATACTAAGCTACCCCGTAGGATAAGATAGGTCAGACGATAGCCATGTACAGCCATAAGATAGCCTTGCGGCTAGGTCCCCATTTTCTCCCAAATATACGGCTGCAAGCTTAGAAACCGATCGTTGCTTTCTTTACTCTATTTTCGACATTGAACTTACTATCTAGCACAATAGCTAGGTATTTAGCACTGTTCAATAGTCGAAGGGTTGTCCCAAATTGTGCCATTATCTTTATGTGTGAATAGAACAAGCTCGGTTTTTTTACGGGTTGATATCCAGCCCACAGAGCTTGGGCGACTCTCCACGGATTTTAATGCCATAGTTTAGGATTTCACTGACCGTCAGGAGGAACTTGCCGGTGACCATAAAAACCACATCATCCACGTATGAAGTGGCTTTTATTCCCTCCGTTTTTAGATTCAGAAATATTTCATTAACCACTAGGGACCACAAAGGAGGTGATATCATTCCACCTTGAGGGTGCCGCTGAGGTGGCGACGCTCAGTACCATGTTACCCAGTGTTGCATCGATGTTCCTGTTGCGGAGCATACAGGTTATCGAGGGCGTTAGTGCGGGATGAACTCTAGCATGTCCTAAGTTTCTGCTTATAGCGAGAATGTTGACATTATTGAAGGCTCCTTCGATATCAAGGCATACCGCTAATGTGTGGCTTTTTGGCATGAAGAATTTTATGAATCGTGCTGACAACTTCATGTAGGCCCGTTTCCGTGGCTTTACCTTTTGCATAGGTATGCTGGGTTTTGGCTTAGTCTTCTGCGAAGCTTTCGGCTTATCGGCTTGTCGGCTTTCGGCACAAAATGTTCAAGAGGTAGAAATATGAGATGTGCAGAATCTTGACTTAATGCGACTATGAAAGCCTTGCACTGCCTGAACGACGGACTGACATTGAGATTGAAGGGAGCACATCATGGTCTGTGACGTCTGACGTCTCTATGTCTGAGACATAGAGATTTCGTTTTAATGAAACGTAACCGTAACCAGTTTAATAAAACAAGAACCCTTAGGTTTACAGTCGTACTTACAGAAGCCACTGTACTATATCGCGATATTTCTTCGTGCTGCAAATGATACTCATATGACATAGATGATCCAAAAGTGAGATGGACGAGAAATCTTTGCGGATGACCAAGCAGTGGTTATTTGACTGCTCAAAGTCTTTCGGCATAAAAGACTTGGGCCTATATGATTGTTTTCTTTCACTTTTCTTTACTCTGCTAAGAGTACAACTTTTATTTCATGCAAAACTAGGTTGATACGTCTACCAAATTGACATTTAGGATCCCTTCATGAAATATGAGTTTACTTACATAGTACAAGGTTCCATATAACATGTTCAGTATTCTCTCCTCATCCAGCACAGTCGCCCCAAGGTATTTCAGCGGGTATTCCTGAGATATAGGGCATATTGCTATAAAGTGGAAAGCTCCTTTTACCGCGCGGTTGTTGTACAAATCGCAAAGGATTGGCAGCTCTGGACTATGCGGAATCAAATTAAGTACGATCAGCTCACTTCTTACTTTCAATAGCAGGCTTATTTTGTTTCATCTTGTAGATCATATCTAAGTTGCGAGTAGTATATTCTATGAAGGAAACTTCGGGCATCGTTTAGGTATCTTTCGTATCAATCCTCTCCGGGTGATGAGAATAGCGCGCAAAATGTAGTCCTTAAGGCTGTACCCTGATCTCTGATCCTCCACATTAAGACGGTAATAACTATAACCTCAACAAATGTACAAAACAGGTCTGAAGGTCCAGTAAAAATTCGAAGAAGCCATCTACAGAAGCAATCACTGAAATAAGTATTCAAGAGCTAAAAGATCTAGCGGATGAAAAGAACAAAGACCTCGTGAAATCGCTTGCCACCAGCTTAGACTTTCAACAGCTTTGCTGAGAACTAGTTGGATTGAAGGGAAAGCGTGAGGAGGTCTGTGTCAGAGTGGCGTAACTTGAAAACCGTAAAAACCACCTAGAAAATGAACTAGATAAATTAATGCAGAGAAGCATAGAAACAAATGTTGTTGTCCATTAGGCCAACACAAATATGTATAAAAAACAACGGCAAAATCGCTAGACCACGATTCGCCTTCCCCCGACATCGAATCTGCATACAGGCAGGAACGTACGAACAGCTATAGTAGTGATCAAAATGAAGTCAATGCTGGAAAGTACGCCGCAATTTGAGAAAGAAGAAAGAAAGAAAGATTTGACCAGGACTATGCGCATGAAAAGATCCAACCTTGTGCAGGTAATGAGGATCGTTCACGAGAAGAAACCCCGGATGAAAATAAGCCTTAACACGGACATGCTTTTCGTTTCTGGAAAAATATTCTCTTGGGACTTATCAACAGGGCTGATGTTGGCATGAAAGTTTTAGCCGCGATAATTGAGGGATCCCCTTCCAATCTTGAGATTTTAATGAACAAATTTGGAAATCCGGAAAATGTAAACAATGAGTATAAAGTCAGCTGAAGTTAGAAGCGTTCCAAGCCATCGTAAACAAAAGCTCCTATGCACAGTTGGGTTAAAACCCTAAGGAAGAGTTCACACGTGCCAACAAAAACTGCATGGATAGTTCCTGTTTCCCAAACAGATACTCGTATGAATATATAGGTAATATTAGATTATTCAGTTACAATATTGCAGGCCTAAAAAATTAACTAATTTTTGCTGAATTTTTCAATTACGTTAAATAGTTTGATATATTGTATAATACTTTTGTTAATCGAAAACCATTTTTTGGAAGGAGAAAAAAGTACATTTATAAGTTTATTCCCTAACTATGAACTAAGAGTAAAGCAGCACTTATATGGAAGAGTGAGCGGTGGTAAATTATTTGCATACCGTAAGATGCTAAATTTGAGAAGCTTAAAGACAGGATTATATTAAATTTAGGACTTAACAGCAAAGCCCTATTCATAATCCCCGTTTACGTCAACGCTAAACACCTCATCTTCCATCCCAACGCTCATTTACAATGACATTCCAGCTGTCAGCTCTTTGGTAAAGGCCCATCTGCTTGCTGCACACTTTGCGGCCAGCTCAACACTTCCAAATTGCGCTTTGTCTCCGCCTACACTTGAGTGCGTCGAATCTTCAATGTAATGAATCCACTTTCGCACTCGTGTAGTAGCAAGAGTACTTAAAGATCTCAACATACATAAACCCGCAGACCCAGATGTTATGTTTCCCCTTCTTCTGAAGAGGTGTTCCTCTTCGTTGGTAAGACCACTGCGTAAGCTATTTCATCAATCCTACTCTTAAGGACTCTTTCCGAGCAGATGGAAAACAGCATTTGTCCAGCCCGTCCCTAAAAAAGGCGAATCTTCCCTCTCCTCCTACAGACCCACAGCACTTACGTCCCTTCTCTCCAAGGTCATGGAAACGCTGATAAACCGTCAGCTCATGAAATATCACGAAACATGAAAGCTTCTTAATGACTAGCAGTACCGTTCTCGTAGCAACAGGTCCACTGGTGATTTGATGACATGTCTCACCGAAAAGATGAACCAAAGTGTACAACAATCTGGCGAAAGCAAGTTAGTTGCACTTGATATTTCTAAGGCATTTGACAGAGTTTGGCATCAGGCTCGTGCATCAAATGCGTGCCCTTGGGATCGACGACTTCTTCAATGGATTAGAAACTACCTTTCGGAATGTTCAATTCAAGTTGTCTTGGATGGTTTCATATCTGATATTCACAAAATAAATGCTGGTGTGCCCCAGGGCTCCGTTTTGTCTCCGACACTCTTTCTAATTTTCATTAATGATCTCTTGTCTGCTACTTCTAATCCAATATAGGTATTCCTTTTCTGATGACAGTACTCTATGCTTCTCATATTCGTGTCCGCACTCACGTCCCTGCTCTTCGGCTGTAGAACGAGGACGAGAGGGTATGTTAAGCTCATTAAATTCCGATATCAACAGATGTCTCTTGTGTTTTACGTAGGTACCTGCCGTGAGGGCTTAAGCCTACGGTGCGTCTTCGCACAAGATATCAAAATAATGCGTTGATAAGCGCCCTTCGGGTAGTACAAGTACTACCACCAGTACCAGATTCGAAGTCGTGTGTAAGGCACGAACTTCCCCTTTGGTGAAGGGTCGAGGCCTATCTAATACCTCAGCCATTCTGTGGGTCATGGCACCCGGTTGCAATGCAACTCCACATCGAGCAGACCAATTGGTTCCATAGCAATCCCATGGTTTAGCACAGGTCGTAGTAAACTACACACATGCTAAGCCATGAGATGTCCAAGATCCATTCGGTCCATTCTCCCCGCGATTTTGGGTTTAAACCTACAGCCACCACGATACTCCCACAAGGGGGCCAACTCCTAGGTCAGGCCGGAACCATAGTTCCGGGGGCTCCTGACCTCCCGTGGTACCAGAATATAGCTTCCGGTCGAGCTTCGCAACCTTGAGGTTACTTCCAGTTGGGCACCTCACTGCCCAGGACTGGCGGCCTTGCAACAATTCAAAATCTACCAACTTCCCGCTAGCTGCCTACTGCGCCTTCTATTGAATACATCTTTTGCAAAACTACGGGTTCTTTCAAACCGTACGGTATCAGTGATAATTCCACTGACATCGTAGGTCTCACCATTAAAGGTGATGCCCATAGCCTGCAAGTTCCTTATGTCAGCGTAATTGGGACACTCACATAGGACATGAAGCCAGTCCTCATAGGTAGCTCCACATCCGATATCAACAGCATAACCACCATCAACAGAGTCAAATTTAATGCTTTCAAAACACAATGCTGTTTGTTGTCGTTAAAGCGAAATTAAAATACTCAGCCATTATCCATGAATGCACTTGCATCGTCGAAACTGAAAAACTTTCCATTCTCGGTATGTGCGTCAGTGACAACTTACGTCGGAATGACCATATACTCGATGTTGCCAAAAATGCTGCGAAATGTCTACATTTTCTCACTAGTAAACGTATGCAACACGTTTCTCCAAGGATACTAAAGGGTTTTTTTTTTAGGGGTTTGGTTTTTAAACTGGCAACACTGTTTTTTACAGATTGTCAATTTGACAGTTGAAAGTTAATTTGTGGTTAGCACGTTTTGCCATTTTACGATGAATACGAGGCTTGTCTGAAAAGTTTCCGACCACAACGTAAAGATATCGGCACTCGTCAATAAAAGCTAGTGAATGCTAGTTGTGCATCTTTTGACAGTTACTTACCGAAGTTTCAGTCGTTTTGGACGTACAGTTTTTAGTTGGCACTTGTTTGAGTGAGTCGATGTGAGTGTTTTTTGTGAAAATGGAAAAAATTGAGCATCGAGCTGTTGTTAAATTCTTGTTTTTGAAAGGCAATACGCCTACGCAAATCAAAAATGAGTTGGACTCTGTATATGGGGACTCTGCACCACCATTTACCAGAGTGAAATTTTGGGCAGCTGAATTTAAACGTGGCCATAAGAGCTTGGGAGATGATGAACGTTCGGGATGTCCAAAAACTGCAACCACTGACGATAACATTGCTAGAGTTCACCAAATAGCGTTAGACGACCGCCGAATTAAAGTGAGAGAGATACTCATAGTAGAGATTATGAAAACGTCCAAAGAACGTGTTAGTTACATATTAAATCAAGATTTAGGCATGAGAAAGCTGTCCGCGCGTTGGGTGCCGCGTTGGCTTACGTTAGACCAAAAAGGTGATCGAATGAACATTTCCAACGCTCTGTTGGCGCAGTTTAGGCGCAATAAATCGGAGTTTTGGCGCCGATTAATTACTGTAGATCAAACTTGGATACACCACTATACGCCTTTTGCAGTCAAAACGGTGGACTGCAAAGGGCGAGCCGGCTCCAAAAAAAGCAGAAACTGTTTTTTCGGCTGGGAAAGTGATGGCGACTGTTTTTTGGGATAGTAAAGGAGTTGTCTTAATCGATGATCTTCAAAAATGAAAAACCATTACAGGTGCATGGTACTACGAATCATTATTTGCCAAAAACGGAAAAATGGAAAAACGGCCAAATTTGCAAAAAAAGAAAATCCTGTTTCGCCATGAATTACGGTTTGAACTGCTTGACCATCCGCCTTATTGACCAGGTCTAGCCCCAAGCGACTTCTTTTTGTTCCCTCATCTAAAAACTGCGCTCGGAGGACAGAGATTTTCGTCCAATGAGGAGACAATCACCTTCGTGAACAATTATTTTGCAGAGAAAAACGCCAAGCGCTATTTGGACGGGTTAGAGATATGGGAGCATCGCTGGGAGAAGTGTGTAGAGTTACAAGGAGACTATGTAGAAAAATGAAAAAAATTGAGAAATAATGTCTTGTATCATTGTTCAGTCGGAAACTTTTCAGACAACCCTCGTAGATCAACGCCAGAACAACGCGTGCAAATTGTACAAACTTATTTTGAAAACCATGGTTCGGTTCGCCAAAACTTATCGTTAGCTACGTTCATTTTACGGTCGACATAATCGTCCATCTGAGCAAATTATTCGGAACACGATGAATCGTTCTCGCACCACGTACACTCTAGTGGAGAATACGGAACCCCAAAGACGACAAACTGTGCTAACAGAAGAAGTTATTGCCGTTGTGGAGCGCAGTGTTGAGGAGAATCCAATGAGTCGATTCGCCATCGTGCACAGCAATTAAAGCTATGCCAATCCACTTTGTGGAAGATTTTACGGAAAGATCTTGGCTTATAAGATCCATCTTGTGCAAGAGTTGAATCCGGGTGACCATTATACGCGTCATTGATTCGGTGAATGGGCCGAAAATATGATTCAGCTTGATCCCCATTTTCAACGCAAAACTTTGTTCTTCAATAAGTTCCATTTTTGGTTAAGTGGAAATTTAAAGAAGCAAAATTGCCGAATTTGGAGTGGAGAAAACCCAGAAGCCTTTGTCGAGACGCCTTTATAACCATTAAAACTCACTGTTTGGTGTGCTTTATGGGCTGGTGGAATCATCGGTCCATATTTCTTTACGGACGATGTCGGCCAGAATACTCGTATTACCGTCAATGGAGAGCGCTATAGGACTATGATTTTTCACTTCTTCGTTCTTCAGTTGAATGCCATTGACGTGACAGAGATTTGGTTTCGACAAGACGGCGCAACATGCCACACGGCGAGCAAGACCATCAATTTATTGCGGAAAACATTTGTGCGTAATTTCGCGTGATGGACCTGTGAACTGGCCTCCACGATCCTGTGATCTCACACTTTTAGATTACTTTATTTGGGGGTATGTGAAGCCACTAGTCTATGCCGATAAACCAAAGACGTTGGACGATCTGCAAGTCAACATTCGCCGTGTTATTGCTAATATACGGCTCCAGTTGCGCGATAAAGTTGTCAAAAATTGGACTTATGCCCGATATCATATTTAAGCACTAATGGCATAAAATTATCTATTAAATAAAGCTAACATCATAGAAATTAACATTAGCCTCAAGTGGTTTATTTTTTATTGAAATTGCATGCCTCTTATTTATATGGTAATAAGATTCTTGATGTTGCGTCGCTAGAGGAGAATACAGGTTTATTCGAGGAACACCTTGCGCCGTAGTAATATCTGACATTTTCAGATCACATCAGTACAACATCTGGAAGACAGCCTACCTACGCTATTCCGGAGAAAGTAGTGTGAAAATATCAAAGACGCCAATAAACATTGCTCACCGACTGAGTCAACAAGGAGGAGGTACATTCTAAGTAAACAAAAGGTGTTCGGTTTTCAAAATCTGAGAGCAAGAGAGAGGTCTTTTGAAGCTCTTCGACTTCTGCTAAAACACACCACAAATTTGTTCAAAACCATCTATGACGAAGCGGTTAAGGACTTCAAGCGCATCCTTCAATACCCTGCACAATTGATTGTAGATTCTACTGGCCGTGCCAGCGTACATATCTGTACCATTATGTAGGCCTTCAAACTAAAAATTATTTGTATCCTACTGAGCGAATGGTGTTGAAATGGTCAAATGGTCAAAAAGACTTGACTCTAGAACATTTAACTTGTGTAAATTTTAGAACAATCCCAAACCCCAGGACCCCGATATGACAAAAATGGTCAATTTAGATAATGAGGTGCATTTATAAATTCTTGTCATGGAGGCACGCACACGCTCTTCAGTCACCGATTTTACCATTAGTTCCACTTCTCAACAAGTCTCTCAAATCCCAACAAATAGCATGGAAATTTTCGCCCTCAGCACCCTTAGTCCTGCGGACTAAATCCACCCCTGGAAAAAACGAATAAATAAAGAGAAACCTGCCGTTTGGAAGAAGGGAGAACTGCTTAGACTCGCATAGACTAGATTACTCGTAAATCTGCTTAAATCTTGTTTTGTTGTTTGCTTTTTGCTCTCTTAGTCTTTTTTGTTTTGTTCGTTGTTCATCTTCTTTTTTTTTTTGTGTGCTCGTTTTGTGCACTTAATTGAGAATTTGCGTTCCATGTAATTTATCTTAATCACTTGGGGTACCCATTCCAGGAGGCGAGGAATTTTTTGATGCGAAATTGTCAGTCGTAGTTTAGCTTTCAATTGAAATTAATGATGCAGACTGGCAAAATCGAACAGCAAATATCCAGGATCAGGACGTGTGGAAGTTGTTGTTAGAATTGTTTACTTACTAACCGGGCTTGTCATTAAATTATATGCCTTATGGTTCCTTAATATTGATAAATAGTATTTTGATACGATGTCATGACAATGCAGGACCATAAGTTTAAAATCAATCAAAGACTTTCAGGATGTGCCCGTGCCCCCCGACATCATGCCGTCTCTTCACAATGGAACGTCGGCTTATGCGACAAATGCCAGATAAACGTCGTCGTTTGAGGCTACATTTCCTAAAACTTTATCGTAAAAATGACAACCGTTGATCGGTGTTTATTTTGGTTGAGCAGCCAGGTTCCACGATACGAGTAAGTCGGAACCGGTTCAGAATGACATGGTCAAAAAACTTTTGTAGCCATCTAATTTTAATTTTTTTCATTTTATTTTGCATTCTTTTGCACTTACATGCTAGACAAAAAAGTGCTTACACAAGTAACTTGATCAACTTATATTGGGTCTACAAGTAAGTTTCCAGCGTTTGTCAGAGATGGCGCCACCAGTGGATCCCGGGCATGTGTTTTATTTGTAGGTTTTGTATCTGTCAACAACTTTGCAGCGTTATATTTGAGCAGTTCTATCGGTGTCGTACATTTTATCGAGCAAAATCATGGCAAGTTTCCAGCCAAATAAACGTCGTTTGCGGGAGGCGCTGCTTTTATTCTTTAATAAGACATTAAATTAAGAGATTAAGAAAAGTGCGGCTGAGGCCTATCGTTTGCTTTCGGAAACTTATGGGGCGGAATGTATTGGTGAATCGACGTGTCGCGGGTGGTTCAAACGGTTCAAAAGTGCTGATTTCGCCCCGGAAAGCCGAAAAGTTTTGAAGACGAGGAATTGGACTCTTTACTGGATGAGGATCCGTGTCAGATTCAAGAAGAACTTGTTGCATCATTGGGCGTCACGCAACAAGCCGTTTCCCTGCGCCTAAAAGCACTGGGATTCATTCAAAAGGTTGGAAACTGGGTGCCGTACGAATTGAAGCCAAGAGACGTCGAACGGCGATTTTGGATGTCCGAAATGTTACTGCAGCGGTATAAAAATAAATCATTTTTGCATCGTATTGTCACTGGTGATGAGAAACGGATTTATTATGATAATCCTAAACGCAGAAAATCGTATACAAAGCCCGGCGAGCCCGCCCAATCGACACCGAAACGAAATATTCACGTGAATAAGGTCATGCTCTGCATATGGTGGGATCAAAAGGCTGTCGTATACTACGAACTGTTTCCGAGTGGTGAAACCATCAAAGGACCATTATATCGAACCCAACTAATTCGTTTGAAGCGGGCATTAAAAGAAAAACGGCCAGAATATGAGACCAGGCATGAGTCCGTCATTTTTCATCACGACAACGCTCGGCCACATGTTGCGGTTTCGGTGAAAAACTATTTGGAGCATAGTGGATGGGAAATTTTGCCTCACCCGCCTTACAGTGCAGACTTGGCACCATCTGACTACCACTTGTTTCGTTCGATGCAGAACGCTCTTACGGGAATACGCTTCAGCTCAGTAGAGGAAATCAAAAATTGGCTCGATACGTTCTTGGGCTAGAAAGACGAGAAATTTTTTTGGTCCGGAATTCATAAATTGCCAGAAAGATGGGGGAAAGTTGTAGCTTCCGATGGACGATACTTTGAGTAAAGCATTGTAACTATGTTTTCATAATAAAACTTCAAATTTTGGAAAAAAACGCTGGAAACTTACTTGTAGACCCAATACAATCTTATGATCAGGGGGCGCTCCAAGTTAAACTTGACACTTAATCTATGTCCTTCGACATTTCTTACAGTATAATTATTTCAAGTAATGACGCTTTTTTTATAAAATGAAATGAACATTTTATTTTATTTATTCAATTAATTTTTTCATAATCTTAAAAATTAATAACAAATAAGTTGAATAATTATTAGTGATCATTCTTAAACAAAAGTTAGTGGTGAATGACACTTCAAAAATTGGTTTTCAAATTAGAATACGAGTATAATGTGGGGTGATAATCAGTAACATTTTGATTTACAATTTTATAAATTTTAATAAAGGAAGAAGAAAGAGATTTAAAAAGCAAATAATAACATAACAATTCATAAGTAAACTAACATTGATTTAAGATGTAAATATGATTGTGTTGCTGATGAAAAGGAAGATGTTAAAAAAATGATTTAATATTTTCATAGCTCAAGGTGAATAGCCAGTTTTTAACATTTTTAGTGAAACTTGGATATCGAAATGTTTCTCTTATAAACAGAGTCAATCTACTAAATATAAATGGAGCCAAAGGGTACATTTACTATGAACATATTGTTTACACGTAGATTGTACATTTGTATATTTCTACTTGGAATATTACCGCTTTGCTTGAAGAACTCTCTTGAAACTTTAAATACATATATGAGGGGCATTCAATATATTCTCGGTATCGATATGAAGGAAAATGCGAATTCAATTTAAATTGTTTTTATTTTTCAATATAATCTCCCCTAACATCAATGCATTTTTTGCATCTTGAGATAAGCTTTTTTAAACCCTCAAAAAAATAAATTTCCTCTTCCTCTGCAAAATACCGACTTGAGTTCTTCATCATCCGAAAATCTTTTTCCACGAAGACATTTTTTCAAATCTGGAAACAGGAAATAATCACTTGGTTCAAGGTCTGGACTATAGGGTGGGTGTTGGATTTCTTCGAAACCACAATCTCGCGCAGCAGCCTTGGAAACTCGCGCCGTGTGAACAGGAGCGTTGTCATGAAGAAGCAACACACCCGCTGCGAGTTTACCCCGTCTTTTCTTTTTAATTTCCTCCCGCAAATTATGCAAAGTGGAAGCGTAGGATGTGGCGTTGATGGTTTCACCTTTTTTTTGTACTCAATGAGCAAGATTCCCTTTGAGTCCCAAAAAACTGTGGCCATGTGCTTCCCGGCAGACGGAGTGACTTTGAACTTCTTCGGGGGGTCTGTTCCTTTTTTATGCCACTGCATGGACTCTTGTTTGCTTTCAGGGTCATAGTGGTGGACCCATGTTTCGTCCCCAGTAACAATTCGATCCATAACACCGTCCGCGTTCTCACTACACATCTCCAAGAGCTCTCTACAGCATGCGATTCTCACTTTTTTCTGAGGCGCTGTGAGCATTCGTGGCACCCACCTTGTACTGACCTTTGAAAGGTTAAGATGGTCATGAAGAATGGTGTGAATGGTACCAAATGAAAGCTTGGTGATCTCTGCCATCATTTTCACCTTTATTCGGGCATCCTCAAGAACAAGTTTTTCGACTTCTTTGATGCTTTCTCCCGTACAAGCAGTAGCCGGGGCGCCGGAGCGGGGGTCGTCTTCAATTCTCTCTCTGCCTCTCTTGAACTCACTTGACCACTTTTGCATAATTGATAATGAAGGTGCGGAACCCTGGTAAACAGCCACCATCTCTTCATGAATAGTTTTTTGACTTTTTCCTTGCTTAGTGAGAAATTTAATTACAGCGCGATGCTCAATTTTCACCATCATCGCCTCAGTTGCCATTATGATTCTGTTTAACTAGAGATAAAACGTGAATTAATAATCACATTTATATGAAATTTTACATGAATGCACTAAAATAATAGTATTACTTGATAAATAAGTTAATTTATATATACAACCACAGCTTCACGATATCGAGAATATGTTGAACGCACCTCGTAAATGTCTGATTGGTAGAATCTGCAATATTTCGAATAAGGGCCAACTGCTAGCTAATCGATTTTTATTTGAAATAATTCTTCATAAATGCTTTTGAGCGGTAAGTAGAGGACTGAATGTAACACATTGGCTGAAAAGTCCGTGCCGTTTTATAGTAAAACACAAAATAGTTGCCTTCGAGGGCTATACACTGATTAAAACGATTTTTCAATCTTTCGATACCAGTTTTGTAGTACGCTTTCGGTTTAGCCTCAAAACACGCCTCTGTTTCGGCGATTCGGTCTTAAATCTCTTTCCGGCGAGCATTCTTTTGAAGTCTGTGAACAGGAAATAGTCGCTGGGGGCCAAATCTGGAGAATACGGTGGGTGGGGAAGCAATTCGTAGCCGAATTCTTTCAATTTTGCCATCGTTTTCATCGACTTGTGACACGGTGCATTGTCTTGATGAAACAGCACTTTCTTTTTCTTCAAATGCGGCCGTTTTTCTGCGATTTCGTCCTTCAAACGCTCTAAAAACGCAATGTAATAGCCGCTGTTGATAGTCTGCCCCTTTTGGAGATAGTCGATGAAAATTATTCCATGTGCATCCCAACATACGGATGCCATAACCTTGCCAGCCGGCTGTTGAGTTTTTGATCGTTTTGGACGAGGTTCGTCGCCTGCTCGCCACTCAGCTGACTGCCGACTCTGTTGTGAAGTGATGGAGCCAAGTTTCATCCATTGTCACATAGCGACGCAAAAATTCGGCTTTATTGCGGTTGAACAGCTTTAAACACTCCTCTGTATCATCAACACGTTGTTGTTTTTGGTCGACTATGAGCAAACGCGACACCCACTTTGAACAGAGCTTTCGCCTGTCCAAATATTCTTGTATGATATATCCAACACGCTCTTTTGATATATTCAGAGCCTCAGCTATCTCGATCAACTTCACTTTACGGTCATTCGTAATCATTTTGTGGACTTTTTTGATGTTTTCATCTGAAACAGCCTCTTTTGGACGTCCACTGCGTGCATCATCTTCGGTGCTTGTATGACCACTTTTAAATTTTTCAATCCACTTGCAAATGGTTCGTTCGGCTGGTGCAGAGTCCGGGTAACACTTATCAAGCCATTTCTTTGCATCGGCTGCGTTTTTTCCCATCAAAAAGCAATGATAAATCAACACACGAAATTGCTTTGAATCCATTTTTTTTCCACAATAACAGAAGTTGCTTCACTCACAACGGTATATCTCGAGAACTAATCGTCCGACAGCTATCAAATTTATGCACGTATCTTTTGAAGGTTGGTGTTAACTGAAAATGATATGGATTTAATTCAAGTGGTGCCCTCTCTTAGAAACAGCACGGACTTTTCAGCCAATGTGTTATTGGTTCGTACGAACCTTCCCAACTTGTTATACCGTATTGCAACTTTGATTGTGCAAGACCATAGTAAATCATTAACAAAACTTTCTGAGAACAAAAGGGTTTTAATAGATACATTTTACGTGTGACCTTCTGCATATAAGTTTTAAGCATTTTAATGTGGTCCTTTCAGTTTAAGTTAAAATCAATTATTACACCTAAGTACTTAAAATTTTGAACTGATTCAATCTTGAAGCAGTTTTCTGTGCAGGGTAAATCAGCAGAAAAATTACTATTTCCACATTGATGTAAGGAAAACTGCCTACAATCATGAGCATGGAACCATAAATTGAAATCATATAAGCTGTTACCAGATACCTTAAAACGAACTAGTTTTGTTTTATCGCTTACAATTAATTTATGGTAGGTAAACCATTCATTTATCGACACAATACTTTCGAAAATGGTTCCATATCCATATGTAAAAACTATGTCGTCCGCAAAAGCTATTGGAGTGCCATTTAACTTGAGTTTGAAAATATTGGGTCTATAACTTAATTCGTGCGGTTTGCTAAGAGATGGCGTATCTTGTATTATTCCATTGTTATTATTATTATTCCATTATAACATGCGTTGGAAAGCTACTGTCATTGCACGTCATTTCAGTATATGTCATTCATTTGAAGCGTAAACAACAATAATTTTTTTTTTCACTCAAATATGTCGAACTTTGTGCCTGAAAAAGTGTTTTTGCGAGGAGTTCTTCTTCATGAAGAAAACTGCTGCCGAAAGTCATCGTATTTTGGTGGAAGTTTATGGTGAACATGCGCTAGCTGAGCGAACGTGCCAAAAGTGGTTTGCACGATTTAAAAGTGGTGATTTTGGCTTGGAAGACGATGAACGTCCTGGGCAGCCAAAAAAATTTTAAGATGAAGAACTGGAAGCATTACTCTATGAAGATTGTTGCCAAATACAAGAAGAGCTCGCAGAATCTTTGGGTGTCACTCAAGCAGCCATTTGAAAACGTTTAAAAGCAGCTGGAAATATTCAAAAGCAAGAAAATTGGGTTCCACATGAACTCAAGCCGAGAGACGTCGAAAGGCGGTTTTGCATGTCCGAAATGCTGCTGGAACGCCACAAAAGGAAGTCATTTTTGCATCGGATTGTTACTGGTGATGAAAAATGGATCCATTATGACAACCCCAAGCGCAAAAAATCATATGTGAAACCCGGCCAACCAGCCAAATCAACGGCAAAGCCGAATATCCATGGGATCAGATGGGTGTGCTGTATTATGAGCTACTAAAACTGGGTGAAACCATCAATGCACAACGCTGCGGAACACAATTAATCCGTTTGAAGAGAGCAGTGGCCGAAAAACGCCCGGAATATGCGACCAGACACGAGGCAATAATTTTCCATCATGACAACGCTCGGCCCCACGTTGCTATTCCGGTTAAGAACTATTTGGAAAACAGTGGATGGGAAGTCTTATCCCACCCGTCTTATAGTCCAGACCTTGCCTCTTCTGACTACCATTTGTTCCGGTCGATGCAGAACGCCCTCACTGAAATACAGTTCACGTCAGAGCAGAATATCAAAAATTGGCTTGATTCATTCTTGGCTGCCAAGCCGGCGCAGTTCTTTTGGGATGGGATCCACAAATTGCGAGAAAGATGGGAAAAAGTCATAGCTTCAGATGGGCAATACTTTGAATAATACTATTGTACATGTTTTTATTAAATAAACGTTCAAATTTTGAAAAAAAAAAAACCGAATTAATTTATATACCCAATAGAATTAATATACATTAAGAAAAACAATGGTCCAAGCACAGAACCCCGAGGAACACCGTTCTTTAATAACCTGGATGCACTCGAGACCCCATTTATAGTAACTTGTTTTGTGTTCTTTTTATTAGGCAAGAACGAAGCCAATTAAACATATTTCCACGAAAACCAATATTGAAAAGTTTGCTTAGCAAGAGATCGTGGTTCACCAGATCAAAAGCTATTGTCATATTAATAAAAAGACCAATTATTGATTTGATATTATTTAAACTTCCATGTAACTGACTACAAACCTTTGTCTGAAACCAAACTGATTCTTACTAAAGTAGATAGACTTGTCCAAAACAGAGACAATTCGAACTTTTATCAATTTATCAAAAATTTTGGAAAATGTTGAAAGCAGTGATATTGGTCTGTAATTAGAAATAATATGTCTATTTCCTTTTTTAAAAAGAGGTATGACTTCGGCACTTTTATGATGGTCAGGAAAGCAACCCATTTCAATACTTTTGTTAAATAAAGAGGGCAGAACATCAACGACATACCAGGCGACATTTTTTAATAACTTACTCGAAAACACCATCATTTGTGCAAGAGGTTTTATTTTTAAGGCGCAAGACAGTTTTATAAACTTCAACTGGTGTAATCGGATTATAAACAAAACAATTACATTGAACATCATCCATAGAAGAGACATCTGACGAAGAGGAACAGTTGCAGGATATACAAGGATCAAAACTTGGTTTTAATTTCTCAGAAACTTCAGTGAAATACTCGTTAAAAATATTAGTAATATTCCCAAAACCTGGCTCCATAATTCCCCCCCACTTCAATGCTATAAATCTTAACGCCGCTTTTAACCTTTCCTAAAATGTTATCTACTACTCTCCACTCTTCGCGTACATTACCTTTAACTCTCGTAAGCATATCACCATAGAAGTTGTTGCGAGCGTCCTCGATTTCTTTATTCACAAATTTACAAAAATGTACATAATGTCTCTTAAGTCTTGAGTTACTTCGATGTTTTTTACATTTCGAATGCAATTTTCTCTTTTTCCTTATCTTAATAAGAAGACTATTAGTCATCCAAGGTTTTAATTATTTCTTTTTAGCTGCACGATTTTTTACGAAAGTTTCAATAAATAAATCAAAAGCAATGGAAGGATTATCTTCACAGTAAACTGATTCCCAACATTCAAAAGTTAAAAGTTCTTTTAATTTATTGAAGTGCATAGAATATTTTACTGTTTCAGAAGCTGATTCAATATTTTCAGAACTATTGCAAAACAAAGTATAATTTAGTGTTACCATATTATGATCTGTCAGCTTCAAGTCATATACTTTGCCGCTAAAATGTTTTTTATTATTTTTGTGAGATCTAAGAAATAAGTGATCAATGCAACTCTTAAAAGAATCTGTCAAGCGGGTAGGTTGATTTATCAAACTCTTAAGACCATTCGAAGCCGTAGTCAACAAGTAATTTTCCGTATCAACGTTAGATTCATTAAGAATATCAATATTGATATCTCCCAAAACAATTAAATTTTTAGACGAAGTTGAGCTGAGAATCGGTAAATACACAAGAAAGTATAATCAATATCTTCAAACGTAAGCGATAACTTAAGTACGTCAGCACTTGATAATTAAATGCACGAACAATCACACATTAATCCATTTCTCACATAAACGGCAACACCTCCAGCAGTATAAGACTCATTACAATTTGAGAATAAAGTGTAACCTTCTATTTTATAGGAATCTACTTCATTTTCATAAATCCAAATTTTACTCAAAACAACAACAACAGGCAAATTCGGCAAAACAATATTCTGTTACATAAAACTGAAAAACAGGTAAACCTTGCAAACTATCTTAAGCAACTAGCTTTACCCACAACTTCGTTCGCGTTGGTTTGAAAGGTCCCTGATGGTTGAATGTTACATAAGAGTTTTAACGATTAAGAATTTCAGAGGGTGGCCGCGGCGCAAATGGTAGTGTATTGGCTTCTCAATTGAACGGTCCGGCGCTTAATCACGACCGGGGCCCGAAAGACGAAGGAAACTACACTCGTGTGAGGTGTTCAGTTTTAGTTTAAAGAGTTCTCATATCCTCTTGAGAGTGAAGATAAATCCAAAGTAAATCTTTAACTGAGGACCTTATCCGGGCTATTCCGACATATTTGGATCTCAGGCCGGTAAGGATTTCCGAGCCTAAGTCAGAGTCTTAGAAAAGAGATGGATCAACGGCCGTATCGAATTGGTTACAAGCTTCGGTCTAACCGACTCTTCGTCTTAGGAGTATTATAATGAAACTGGCCCTCCAGGTTGGGGATTTGCTCCGCTGGGGTAATTGCCCGGTCATGGAAAAAATGTGTAGTTACGAAGCACTAATAAGCCGCGGATACGGACGGATCTACAAACGAAAGAGGACAATGAACTTTGAATTTGCAAGTGGAAAGTTAGGTTCCTTAATAGGCCACGTGCTGCCGAATATCTAGCTGAGGCCCTGAACTGTTGCGGAGGGCTGTCTGAAAAGTTTCCGACTGAACAATGATACAAGACAGTTTTTCTCAATTTTTTTTTTATTTTTCTACATAGTCTCCTTGTAACTCTACACTCTTCTTCTTCTCCCAGCGATGCTCCCATCTCTCTAACCCGTCCAAATAGTACTTGGCGTTTTTCTCTGCAAAATAATTGTTCACGAAGGTGATTGCCTCCTCCATTTGACGAAAATCTCTGTCCTCCGAGCACAGTTTTTAGATGAGGGAACAAAAAGAAGTCGCTTGGGGCTAGATCTGGTGAATAAGGTGAATGGTCAAGCAGTTCAAACCGTAATTTATGGATTTTCGTCATGGCAACCGCTGAGGTGTGAGGCGGCGCGTTGTCTTGGTGAAACTGGATTTTCTTTTTCTGCAAATGTGGCCATTTTTCTGCAATTTTTGCCTTCAGCTTGGCAAGTAATGATGCATAGTACCACCATATGCTCCTGTAATGGTTTTTCCTTTTTGAAGATAACCGATTAAGATAACTCCTTTACTATCCCAAAAAACAGTCGCCATCACTTTCTCAGCCGAAAAAACAGTTTTTGCTTTTTTTGGAGCCGGCTCGCTCTTTGCAATCCACTGTTTTGACAGAATTTTTGTTTCGGGCGTATAATAGTGTGTCCAAGTTTCATCTACAGTAATTAATCGGCTCCAAAACTCGGATTTATTGCGCCTAAACTGCGTCAACAGAGCGTTGGAAATGTTCATTCGAACACGTTTTTGGTCTAACGTAAGCAAACGCGGCACCCATTGCGCGGGCAGCTTTCTCATGCCTAAATCTTGATTTAATATGTAACAAACACGGTCTTTGGACATTTTCATAACCTCTACTACCTCTCTCACTTTAATTCGGCGGTCGTCTAACACCATTTGGTGAACTCTAGCAATGTTATCGTCAGTGGTTGCAGTTTTTAAACGTCCCGAACGTTCATCATCTCCTAATCTCTTACGGCCACGCTTAAATTCAGCTGCCCAAAATTTCACTGTGGTAAATGATGGTGCAGAGTCCCCATACACAGAGTCCAACTCATTTTTGATTTGCGTAGGCGTATTGCCTTTCAAAAACAAAAATTTAACAACAGCTCGATACTCAATTTTTTCCATTTCAACAAAAAACACTCACATCGACTCACTCAAACGAATGTCAACTAAAAACTGCGCGTCTAAAATGACTGAAACTTCGGTAGATAACTGTCAAAGGATGCACAACTACCATTCACTAGCTTTTATTGACGAGTGCCACTATATTTACGTTGCGGTCGGAAACTTTTCTTCACCTCGTACCGTTGTAGGCAGACTTAGGCAAGTAGTCTTGAGTTTTCAGCATGTGATCGAACGCTTTGTAACAACCAATATTAAAGCTAAATTTGCCAACACTAGCCTTACAAGCGCGCACGGGGCGTGTGGGGACCACAGTCAAAACGGCGACCTACGAGCCGAGCCCTAGGTATAATATTAATATTGTCCTCGGCGATTTTAATACAAATCTAGGTACTACCATCTTTGGTAGTACTGTGGAAAGATATAGAGTGCACGACACCATCTTCAATATCGGATTCGGGTTAATAGAGGTTGTCGCGGCACGAAAGATTGTCATAGCTAACAAGCGGTTCCCACATCTCGATATCCACAAGGGGACTTGAGAGAACAAGGCACTCCTCCATATGGATGTCCGAACGTTCCGAGGGGCCAACATCGACTCGGACCACTACCTTGCTGTGGCCGGTTGCAACCAGGCTCGGTTGTGGATATCCCGAACATCGCAAAGGCGAGTTAATACTGTGAGGAATTTCGACGTCGGACGGCTAAAATCACAAGAGATCGCCAAATCTTTTTTCGATCGAGTTTCCTTTCATCTCTTAAGAGGTCCTACGCCGCCAGTATCAAGTACCGAAATTCAGTGGCAGCATTGTCTAAAGGCCATCGGAGATGGCGCCTCTGATGTATTGGCTATCACTCGGCTACCACAACGAAACCCCTGGTTTGATGACGAGTGCCGGCAAGCACAAACAGCTAAGTAAGAGGCATACAAAGCCGCGCTGCATTGAAAGACTAGACCTGCTCATGAACTCTACGAACAGAAGAGGAGAGATAAAAACCGGTTTCTAAGAAGGCATCATGAGAAGCTCGCGGTCGAGGAAATTGGGAGATGCTACTTCAAGAATGAGATTCGGTAAAAGTTAAAAAAAAAATGCCACAGATACAAACCCCGAACCGAAGCCTATAGAGACGAACAAAGAAACATAGTAGCAGAGTCGCAGTCGATGCTAATGATTTGGAAGAAGCATTTCTGTTGACTGTATAACAGCGATGACAAAATAAATACTGCTGTCAAACAGATTGAACCTTTCAACCTGTACGATGTAGACCAACAATTCCGTTCACCCGACACACATTAATTGAAGGTAACCATATCAGCCTGACTGCCCAGCTGTCCAAAGCGGCAGGCGATGAATTGGTAAGGAGCATATACCAACTTATCTGTAAAGTATGGCCGGACGAAAGTATGTCCGATAAATGGAACCTCAACATTGTCTGATCCTCGAAATGAGCCAACTAGGCATCAATCTTCTTAACATCGCATACAAAATCCTTTCTGCCATATCGTGCGAACGCCTGAAACCGCTCGTCAACAACCTGATTGGTTCATATTAGTGTGGCGTTAGGACAGGAATGTCCACCATCGACCAAATATTCACACTATACACATTTATAGAGACAAGCTATACAGGACAATATCGAGTTTTGGCATCCCTGCCTACAGAATGCACGTTTCACCAACAAGGCCGCAAAAAAACCCACAACCGCCAACACAATAGGCGCACAATCTTTCAAAAGTCCATCCAATTACTCGCATACGTCGATGATATTGCCATAATCAGAAAAAAGGAGGGCGATATCAGGGGCGCTTTCGCGAGTATTGAGACGGAAGCGGAGAAGATGGGTTTAACGGTCAACAAGGGCAAGACCAAGTATAAGCTGTCAATCGGAAAAGACACCCAACACCGATGTCTCGGACAGAACGTCATCCTCGACAGATACATATAAACTTTGGGATAGTTAAGTCTACCTATGCTCCGCTATCAATTCAAACAACGAGACGATTGAAAATACCCCTCAGCAATTGAGCAAATACGCAAAGAATAGTTGCAATCGCTTTGAGTCAGCTTTTATTGGCAGTTTCACAAAGTCAACGCATGTATATAGGAAGTTGCCGGTTGCAATACAGCTTTAGCTCTCGGTGATTTCACTAAAACTATGCATGAAGTTGTTGCTACAACAAACAACCTAGGAGTTATCGATTCTGTCGATGAAGTGGTTCTCAAATCAATTCGCTTGATCGAGGAAGTACAGAAAACTTTGTAAAGCATTGGAGAACCAGATGCTCTGATTCAGGCTGGACGGGTCGTTACAGCAGGTTTATCGAAGGCACTTGACTGCATCCCCGGCCAAAAAATGTCTGCACCCAGTGGAGTAGCCAAGCATACAAAGGTCATCGTGGGTGCTAAGCTGGTAGTGAGTGCAACGTCGAAATTGGCAGAGGAATTCAAGTGGATTGAAGATGACCGTTTTGTGCCATCAAGACAACGTTACATTGAATTACTTGTGGATGCTGTAAAGGCTGTTCGTCCGTATGCTTCAAGCCGTTAATTCGTCCCATTGCCAACTAAGATATCAGCAGAGGGACGAAAAGCTTAGGAATTGGTTTTGACTTAACTGGTGACTTAATCGATGGAGTCACTGACATGGGAAAGACTGCCAAGTCCTTAGCAGTAGTATGGCAACAACTTTCAATGCACAGTACCCCGGTGTCGAGAAAAGGCCCCAGTACAGGCGCAATGCGATCATTCACTTCGCTTCCTTGCAACTTGCACACGCGGGATTTGGACAGCTCAGGATTGGCTGTTAATGATCAAGGACTAACTCAGAAAAAGGATAACAATTTTCCAAACTCTAAACGCTACTGCCGAATTGCGCGACAAACTGGAACTGACTGGCAAAAATAACGCAGCAAAGTTAGGCCATGTCGTTGGAGAAATATCACGGTACGTAGGGCCGCAATCGGTGCTTGTACTCATACAATCCATTCAAGCCAACATATGAGTTTAATCAATTAAATCAAATCTGTGGTGGGAAGTGCAACTCAATTAGTGCAGGCTGCCAAAGAATCTGCCGGAAATTCATAAGCTACTCACGCCCATACTCGTTTAGATGTATCCATTGCAAATACCCAAGGAGCCATCAAAGAACTTACCCAGATTGTGAAGAAAATTTCGGCTGAGAGTGGTGTAGTAACGGGGCTAATAGAACAAGTGAATCGCGCTATCATTCGTCTTACAGACAAGAGGCAAAGTCTTTTAAATGCCTCATTCAGTGACAAGTTTGTAGATTATCAGACTAGACTGATACAAAGTGCTAAGGAAAGTCAAGGCTGGTGTTGATTCTAGCAAACTTCCACCACTCGGCGTCGATATGCCTCAGCACTACACCCAAATTACCCAAGATTCTGTAGATGCCACCACTACAACACCTTCACACGAAGTAGCAATGCATATTAGGTCTACCCTAACCGTTTCGATAACCCTCATCACTCAATCAACTGCCCGTGTACGCCCGAATGATCAAACCAGACCAAATGAGAGAAAGCAGCAAACGTTTTAGCTGCATTATAAAGATGTGGCATCCGCAATGAAATTAGCATCTGGCAAACCAATTCATGATACAGCTATGGAAAGGCTTAAGGGAAGTGCTAAGGTAATGGTTTTAAATGTATTCTCACTATTGAAAACAGTTAAAGCCGTCGAAAATGAACACACAAGGGGCACGCGAGCAATGGCAGCAACTGTCGAAGCTATTTCATAGGAGATTCGATCAATGCAACAACCACAACCACAATGTAATCGAGAAGATTTGATCTGTGCGACAAAGGATGTCACATTGGCAACACCTAAAGCTGATGCTTCTAATTTGCCTGCTGACATCTTTTTTTTTTATAATTTGCGCGCGCTCAAGGGATTATTTTTTTTAGTACCCTTAAAATGTTTGCAAATAGCGCGAGCGAAGGAAAATCAGGGAGGATGGAAAGAGAGGTACCGATAAACGTTGGTTTTAAATGTTTGAAGGTTGTAATGACTAGGAAATAAAGAGCTAGGCAGGGTATTTTATAAGCGAGTAATACGGCTTAGGAACGAATGACGATATTTTAGAGTACGTCTGAAAGTGCAGAGATGTTTTGGGAGCACCCGACCAGATGTGGGCATTATACTCCAATTTTGGGCGGATTAATGCCTTATATATTGTGGCCAGATCAGAGGGGGTAAAATATTTCTTACATCGCTTGAGGAAACCTAGACATTTCGCAGCATTTTTGACGACACCGAATATGTGGTCATTCCATCGTAAGTTGTCATTGACACGCATACTGAGAATGGAAAGTTTATCGGTTTCGACGATGCAAGTGCCACCCATGGATAATGACTGGGTGTTAAAATTTCGATTTAATGACAGCAGCCAGCATTGAGTTTAGGAAGCATTAAATTTCACTCTGTTGATAGTTCCACAATTGGATATGCTGCTAATATAGTTCTACAGCCGAAGAGCAGGGACGTGAGTCCGGAAACGAATATGAAATGCAGAGAGTACTGTCATCAGCAAAGGAATATATTGGATTAGAAGTAGCAGACAAGAGATCGTTGATGAAAATTAAAAAGAGTGTCGGAAACAGAACGGAGCCCTGGGGCACACCAGAATATCCGACTTCAAACCATCCAAGACAACTTGAGTTGAACGTTCCGAAAGGTAATTTTTAATCCATTAAAGAAGAGACTCATCGATCCCAAGGGCACGCATTTTCGGCAAAAGAGCCTGATGCCAAACTCTGTAAAATGCCTTAGGAATATCAAGTGCAACTATCTTGCTTTCGCCAGATTGATATACGCTTTGGTTCCACTTTTCGGTGAGACATGCCATCAAATCACCAGTGGCCTTGTTGCTACGAAAACCGTACTGCCGGTCATTAAGAAGTTTTGGTGTTTCGAGATATTTCATGAGCTGACGATTTATCAGCGTTTCCATGACCTTGGAGAGAAGGAAGTGCAGTGGGTCTGTAGGAGGCGAGAGAAGAAGATTCGCCTTTTTTAGTGACGCGCTGGACAAATGCTGTTTTCCATCTGCTCGGAAAGAGTCCTAAAGAGTAGGATTGGTGAAAAAGCTTACGCAGTGGTTTTGCCAGCGAAGAAGAACACCTCTTTAGAAGGAAGGGAGATATACCATCTGGACCAGCGGATTTGCGAATGTTAAGATCTTTGCGAACTCTTGCTACTACACGAGTGCGAAAGTTTATTTGTCCCATTGAAGATTCGACGCACTCAAGTATAGGCGGAGACAAAACACAATCTGGCAGTGTTGAGCTGGCTGCAAAGTGTGCAGCAAACAGATTGGCCTTGTCCAAAGAGCTGACAGCTGGAATGTCATTGTAAATGAGCGTTGGGATGGAGGATGAGGCAGTAGTAATACTTGTACAATTTGACTTTTCTCAGGAGATTGAGATTGCTACTCCAGAAACGACGTTTCAAAGTTTTCCCAGAAGATGAATGGGACGAGCCGAACCAGTAAGACGCGAGCTAAGAACTGTAAGGATGAGCAAAGAAATTGGATATTTAGCAGACTCATAATCACTTCTACGAAATATTAAACGACGGGAATGACTCGACACATGGGTGTCTAAATATTTAAGGCAGTAGTAGACAGCATACGCCAACCCATTTCCAAAATTTGGTCGGATGAAAGTACCATATGCCTGATGAAGGGATCGTTTCCTCGATCCGCAAAACAGGAGACTCTCTAGCCTGTAATACCTGCATGGCACAATGTTCCTGTTGCACATGTACGATAAGTTACTGTATGGTGATGTGCAACAGGGTATAATACCGAGTCAACGAATGGTGATTAGCAGTTTTATGAAGCCATCCACCGGTTTTGGAACAGACCTGCACATACATAAGTCGCGTGGTTATTGAATACGAGGTGTGGTCCTTATGGCACCATAGTCTTGGACTCCTAACATAGACTGAAAACAGGAAGGGAAGGAGGCCCACGTCTACATGCCGAGACGAAAAAAAAAAATCCTCTACTACTACTCTACTAGACCACCTCATAGTACAAATGCATAAAAATATAATTTTATCTGGAATAGTGGAGACTGATATATCGGAGCATTATGCTGTAGTATTTCGAACCTTTAAAAACAAACCTCCAGTAGAAAACTCCAAGGAACGTGTGGATAGTCTAAAAAGTGCAATTGTTAACAATCTGATCTCCTCAACTGATTGGTCAATTATTGAAAGCTGTGCGGATGTAGAAGGAGCGTAGGAGAAGTTTGTAGAAAAAATGAAAGAGATCTATGCAAGCGTAACCTTAAAAACAAAAAAGAGAAGACGTAAAAACCATTTTATACAAAAGTCGCCGTTTTACAAGAATCGCTTCGACCAAGCGAATTATAACCCAAAGGAAACTTGGGAAATAATAAATGAATTGTTGGGAAGAAGAAAAACCAATTTGGGCGACTTCATTGAGCCACGACATTGTGGCTCAAATAAAAATGTCAATACATTAGTTAATGTATATGCTAACGGGTTTAGCAAACAAGCTTCTAAAATTATTCACGACTGCAGCATTAAAACTTCGAATCATATATGTACGACTACTCCCAACTCGATATTTGTGGAAAAAACCAATGAAACCGAAATGTATATGATCCTGCAATCTATCAAAACCAAAAAATCTCCAGGTGCAGGTGGCATAAGGACATGCGACCTAAAAAATAATGCAAACATTTTCGCCCAGGAAAACTACTTGGTGAACTTGCAAATTTAGTCAATCAGAGTCTGAATTTAAATCATCACGTAATGGTAATGTTCATCGACTTTAGTAAGGCATTCGATACTTTGAATCACCGTAAACTAATGGACATCCTGAATCGTGCTGGAATAAGAGGGGTCTTAGCAGATTGGTTATGCAATTATTTAAATAACAGAGGTTTTAAAGTGAAAATAGCTGGCGAATTGAGGGATTGAGTGAGTGGAAGGAAGTCAAATATGGGGTTCCACAAGGCTCTAAACTAGGGCCCGTATTATTTATCCTGTACACGAACGAACTTTTTAAAATCTTCAAGAGTAGTATTTCATTCGCATATGCCGATGATATGGCAATTGTAGTTCAGCATACATGCTTCGAAACAGCTAAGAGGATAATGCAAGAGGATTTCGAGGAAGCTATAAAGTGGTGTCATGACATGGGGCTTGTAATAAACGCAAAGAAAACTAAGCTCATGCACATTAAGGGAACACGCGGTAGACCAACAAACCCTACTATTCATTTTCGGAACCCCGAGTGCCGGCATGCGAAAACTGAGCAAATAGAAGTTGTGGAAGAATACAAATACCATATCTTGGAATTGTAATCGACAGTCACTTTCGTTGGGAAAACCATATTCAGAGGCTTAGGTCGGATATGAAAAAAGCACTTTTCGCGATGGTATATCTGAAGTAATGCTCAACTATTACAGTGCTTAAAAAAAGTATATTACGCATTAGTGGAATCCAAACTAAGCTATGGAATATTGGCCTGGGTAAGTGCAGCAAAATATCATTTAGATAAACTGCAAAACCTGCAAGCAAATATACTAAAAGTAATGCAGCGAGGTGTAAGGCGGGACGAGGATGATTTCAAAGTTCTTACTGTAGAGCAAATCTTCAAGATGGTGACTGTAATGGAGTATGGCAGAGATGAAAGATTCCTGAAACCAATTTCACATCAAATAAACACTAGACGAAAGGTTAGAGGTATGCAGCAAACACCTAGGTTCAAGAATGTTTATGGCAAGCGACAACTCAACTAGATGATTCCCCACGTTTTAAATAATTTTCCTTTGAGACTGATAAGCATTATTAATCTCAAAAACAGAAAAAAAGAGATTATGAAATTTTTGCTTTCATAAATCAATAGTATAGTATTTTAATTTTGATTAATTAATTCAGTAATTAACTTTGTTTTCTTAAATCTTTTTGATTTCATATAAGTAATGTTATTATTTAAACTTAAAGTTTAAATTTAAATATCTTACAGTTTGATCTCCTGCAGATAAGCTTGTGCTTTGGGGATAGTGCATATGTTTTTGTTAACTCTTTAATTTGAATATTAATAAGAACTACAACAAAAAAAAAAATACTCGTACATTTAGATTTGTCGACAATATCTTTGCTATGTCATACCATATGTAGAAGCTACTTTACAGATTAGGTTTCGTCCTGATACTTACAGTTGATCAGAATCTTCTTACTGACAATCATCTAGCTAGCCACGGATTATTAAACAACAACGGTTTCGGAATATTTTCAGGTAACTGCATTGAACGATCAAACTCGATCCTAGTCTAGATACGAGGGCGGATCAATAATTCCGTGCATTTTTGAATTTCTGACCTCTTTACTGAAACAGCAACACTGCTCCTGTCAACAGGCATCTGTCAGTTGACTCCTGTCAAAATTTAAACTTGCTGCGTCAGTTAGTTTGTGTTTGACAGCTATTTTTATCAGACTACTCACTAATTTGAGGAGAAAATGGAAAAAAGTGAATTTCGTGTGCTTATTAAGCATTATTTCTTGCGAAAAAAAACCATTACCGAGACCAAGGCTAAGCTTGATAAATACTATGGGGACTCTGCACCATCGATTTCAATGGTAAAAAAGTGGTTTACTGAATTTCGTTGTGGCCGTACAAGCACTGAAGATGCCGAACGTCCTGGACGCCCAGTTGAGGTCTCTACACCCGAAACAATCGAAAAAATTCACGATATGGTGTTGGCCGACCGAAGATTGAAAGTACGAGAGATTGTGGAAGCCGTAGGGATCTCGCATGGCTCAGTGGTTTCAATTTTGAATGATCACTTGGGCATGAGAAAGCTTTCCGCAAGATGGGTGCCGCGTTTGCTCACAGTCGACCACAAACGCAATCGTGTAACAACTTCACAGGAAGGTTTGGCGTTGTTTAATCGCAATATGGAGGAGTTTTTGCGCCGTTTTGTAACCGTGGACGAAACATGGATCCATCACAACACACCAGAGAACAAACAACAGTCAAAACAGTGGGTTTCTAAGGGTGAATCGGCGCCAAAGAAGGCCAAGGTGGGTTTGTCAGCCAATAAAGTTATGGCGACTGTTTTTTGGGATGCACGCGGGATAATCCACATTGACTACCTTCAAAAGGGAAGAACAATCAATGGGGAATATTATGCCAACTTATTGGACCGATTCAATGACGATTTGAAAAAAAAACGACCTCATTTGGCCAAGAAAAAAGTTCTTTTCCACCAAGACAATGCAAGGGTGCACACATGTGCAGTTGCCATGGCAAAAATCCATGAATTGGGCTATGAATTGCTCCCTCATCCACCCTATTCTCCAGATTTGGCTCCGAGCGACTACTTCTTGTTCCCAAACCTGAAGAAATGGCTTGGTGGAAAAAGATTTGACTCCAATGATGAAGTCATCTCGTCATTTTGAGGACCTCGACAAATCATTTTTTTTTGGAAGGGATAAAAAAATTGGAGAAGCGTTGGACAAAGTGTATAGAGCTCAAGGGAGACTACGTTGAAAAATAAAATTATTTTTTTATCAAAAAATCTGTTTTAATCCAAAAGTCACGGACTTATTGACCTCGTAGCTTGTAATTTGCCAGTGGTTCCATTGCGCTTACAGTTTGGTGGACACCATTACAGATCGAGCTAGATCTATGTAGTAAAAGACGGGATTCGTTTTAGAATACGTATGCAATGGTATTATCAATCGGGTTAATCTTGAATACCAAATCCATCATATCAAGGTAAATATACCAACAACACAGTCTTAGTTCCTGCCACAACAATATAGTCCATCGTAATCCTTATACGATTCGTTTAGTTCTTGAATAGACAGGTGGTGGGTTATTGTTTTAATGCAGCCACAGAGAAAATGATTTGTTGTGTCGTCACCATCCCCCACAACAAACAACGCAGGAGGTAATGACGGTAATGCCTTAAGCGGCTTACTCGTAGTAAAAGCGCATTGCGTGGTCCACTGTCTGTTTTGTAGCGACACAGTAAGATTCTCGCTAATTTTTAATTTGCTTTATCCTGGAGAGTTAGTATGTGCCAAGAACAGTCGTACTCGCGAAAAATCCACCGACCAATGAGAGATACACTTACCAAACATACTTCTGCAAGTTAGTTCATAAAAGGTACATCGTTTTATAAAATTGGTCGAGTAACATACTCGTACAATACATTCCTCACTGAAGCTGGTCAATATTCAGTTTGGAGTTCGACTAGCTACGTTGTAAGCTATCGAATTCCTGATATCATTACATCTGGTAATATTTATAAAATACGAATTAATTTACTTAGATGGCGCTACAGTCCAGAGTGGATTAGGGCCTCAGCTAGCTTGCCTCTCCAGCTAGTGCGGTCTTTTGCCAGCTACCTGCAGTTGCATACACGAAGTTGGCCGATGTTCTCTTCCACTTATGTGCGCCACCTAAGACTAGAATGAGGTGGGTGGCCGTGGCTCAAGTAGTAGTGTATTGGCTTCCAAATCGGACGGTTCGGCGTTCAATGCCAGCCGCACCCGAAAGATATTCTTTTTTTTTCAGGAAACTACTAGATGGAGTGAAAAGTGACTTCCTTGACCGCCAAAATGCGCTGCTACTGCAAAAAAGGTTATGGCGCCTTGAAGTCCGTTCATATTTAGGCAGACATGCCAAATTTCAGTGCGATACTGTCTTTAGTTTTGTTTTGACAGCTGATTGTTGTTGACGTGTCTGGCAAAAACGATTTTCGTTCTCTCATAAAACATTATTTTTTGAGAGGCAAAACGGCGAAGGAAACAAAAGAAAAGTTGGATAAATATTATGGGGCTAATGCTCCGTCCGATTACACCATCAAATATTGGTTTCGAGAGTTTCGTGGTGGCCGCAACTCCACTACCGATCAAGTCCGCAGCGGCAGGCCCTCCGATGCGGTTACAGAGGACAATGTCAAAAAAATACATGAAATGGTGTTGGCTGACCGGAAAGTGAAGGTGCGCGAGCTAGCAGATACCACAAAGATTAGTACTGAGCGCACACGCCATATTTTGAGCAATATTCTGTATATGAAAAAGTTGTCCTGCCGCTGGGTGCCGCGCCTGACCAAGAACATGAACCCGAGAGCACTTCGAAGGAGTGTTTGGACTTGCTGATGCGGAATCGGGCGGACTTTTGTTGTCGATTGGTAACTGGATTTGGATCGCTCGGACTATTATCTCCTCCCAAACCTCAAAAGATGGTTCATCAATAAAAAATTCAGCTCACGCGAGGAAATCATCGACGCCGAGTATTTTGCAGACCTTCCGGAAAATTACTTTTCGGACGGGATCAAGAAGTTGGAAAATTGCTGGAATAAGTGTATCCAACGAAAAGAGGACTATATTGAGAAATATAAAAATAAAAACATCAAAAAAAAATTTTTAATTCCCAAGGAGGTCACTTTTCACTCCATCTAGTAAATTCACGTCAGATGAGTGGTTGCCTAGAATACAACAACAAGTCCAATTATATAATTTAGTCTCCCCATTAAATGTTGGATGCAATGGAGCGAAATAACAACTGAACCCAAAAATCTTTCTTCCTCTTTCACTATCCCATTTTCTTAAAAACTTAACACGTGGCACTTGAGTGTTAAGTTCCAAAAAAAAACGTCGTCTACTGCGTTATCTCTCTGAATTAGAGTCTCTCTCCAGGCCAGGACGCTGCTGGTGTCCACGCGTTCAAGGTGGCCTTGTCATCTAAGCCCGGATATCCGAACATTTCTGATGAGGTCGAAGCTGTCATATGCGGCTTTGAAATCGATGAAGAGGTAGTGTGTATCGAATTAGAACTCTTTGGTATTTTCCAAGATCTGCTGAAAATTATGATCCCTGGCCTAAAAGTACACTGGCAAGGGCCGATTACAGATTACAGTTTATAAATTGCTGTCCTGACTTCACCTTGATCGGGTGGACGGAAATGTTATCTGTCATCGTCTAGGTTGAATGATTCATTCTGTCTGATGGTAGGATGTTGTTCGTCATCGCAGTTTAACAGTCAGAAGAAATAATCTTTCCTAAGCACCGCCTGTTGTTCTACTATGATGTTTCCTTCTCCATCCTCTTGCAGATTTCTGTTCGGGCTCTACAGCTTTGGCATGCTCGTTTTATTTTTTGGTAAAATTTCCGAATCTGTAGCACCTCTCTAAGGCCTCGATCGAGCGCTTCTCGTGCTCTTTATTTTTTCTTCTTGGTAGCCTAGGTTCTTCCCTTCTTTTTTGCTCGTAGAGCTCGGGTGTCCCTCTCGTTCTTTTTTGAAGGGCCCCTGTACAGATATCCGTCGCGTATTTGCTAATGTTTCTTTATAGACTCTTCTGGATAACTCGGATAGAACCCTCCATTCCTTTTTGGATCGCTTTTTTCGATGACCTTCGTTGATCATGGCAAAATTAGATCACGTCTTGTCACACTCATTTTCCTTATACAATCCGAAATCGTTTCTCCCATTGCAGTCTTCATGATTGGATTTCGACTTTCCGACGTGTCCGTTGAAATCTGCATCGATGAAAAGGATTTCTTCCTTTGATTTACTATTTTAAGGCTCATCAAAGTTGCTCCAAAATATATGATCTTGTAAATGCTCAATTCCTGCAAGTTCTATGTCATATGAGTGCTGTTAGTCGGTTGATAATCTTTGTTGATACGCTTACGATTTCATCTGGGAACTCAGATGATGAAAGTAGCACGCCCTTTTTCTGACATTTTACCACCTGGTTCAGCATATTTCATCATATTTCTCACTCTCTCACCTGAGATTTGTCAGGCCTGAACATATGATCTGTTCAAGAGATGCAGACTATTCATTTCTATGAAACTGGAGTCATTGCAATACAGTCAGACTATCTTTTGACTGACAACCATACAGTCTTGCAGTCAACACTGAATCTTAAGAGGATTGGCGCCTGAATATTATGACTATCTAAAATTTGGTTTCGATGTAGAGTCGGGCAACGGTGGTAAGACTAGAATTGAGAGGCCAGCAAGCATGGTAAGGCTATCTCAAGTGCCGGTCTTAAATTACAGCGCTGTTTACGATTTCCTCCGACTAGCATCAGGTCATTAATGACTCTCTCTGGCCCACAACATTCAACCATCGATGAACCCTAACAAGTAAAGCCACACCTCCACAAGTATCCAAAAAAGGGCCAACGAAAAAGCAATTCCATGAATTATGTTCCACTGCACCATGTTTGCATGCTCCATAAATTAAATGGGCTAATTAATTTAATTAATTACCCAATGACTTAACATCATAAACACTCAATTAAATTTAAAAAAAAAAAAGACCAACACCACCATCGACCTGTTACCACCCACCCCAAGTCCAAAACAAAAACAAAAACAAACGCCAAACCGATGAACACCGACACAACAAAATCGGGGGGGCGAAAAACTACACCACCAAAGCAGGTGCAATCAAATGCGTTCATGGAATTCCCAATCAACTATCAATTAATTAACGCAAAATAATTTGTAATCCTTTCGTTGTTATCGCACAAATGCCCCACTAACAAATAGGGGTAGAGATATGATATAACATCCCTTCGCCCACACGACTCCCTACAAGCACCGCACTATCGCTGTGGCAAATGAACCGTATTTATGAGCTTTGGCAGGGGGTATAGGGCTTACGGGTGTCAGTGTGATGATTATGCCATCCCCCACATCCCTTAGCAGCGAAGAATTTCAAGTTTCAATTTCGCAATAATGTGTGAAATTTCAATTTACATGCGCCGCATACACGGCATAGTTCGCCAAACGACGATTATGATGTTCCCAGTCCGAATCACCTATACGAACACGAGAACCGCACTTGCAGCATATTTCATCCCCCAAAATGCTCCGAACTTTGTTCACTCCCTGCGGTTTCACTGCCTCCCCGGTCTTGGATTCATAGCCCGGCAGCTAAATTACGTTATTAATGCAAAAATGACGGAGTGGAAAATGTGCTCAATCCCGTAATTAGAATACTTCCCTAAATACTTTGACAAGTATTGGCGTAGCACAGTGTGCTGTGGTGGGATGGAATGGGGTGAGTGTACGAGTATACTGCCACATTTCTGCTTTTGAAGTTAAAACAACGTTTTGCATCATGCTAAACACGTGCATTGCAACAAAGCCAGCTTTTGCCTCCAAATGTGTACTGTGTATGATGCAACCCCCACTGTGTGTGTTTGGTATTCACTCTTAATTATGCCCCTTTCGAAAAACGACATATAACGAGCTCTCGAAAATCTTTTGCAACGCACACATGCACACAATTAAATACCAAAATACAATACTCAAATGGCTATGGTGCTTGTTAGGGGTGGGGGGAGTACTATGTACTGTAGCCTGTGTTCACATTTGGGAACAAATGCCACTTAAATGGAAAGAACAACAATGAAATGGCTTTTTAATTTCGATTCTGTTTTTGAGATTTCTGAAATCCCAAACTTTATGTTCGAGTTAAGCTTTTAATTGGTTACACTGTGGTGGACAAGTTGCATGCACTACATACCTTTTTTTTTGTCGGTAGGGAGATAGCGGCATCGCAACGCTGCAGGAATCGGTTCGTATTTTAGCCGGTTCCTGGTCCTGGTAGGGAAGGAAGGAGGGATGTCGATGAGGATAACTGCCAATATGCTGAGTGGTATGTAAATTCACACTCGCACCAACAAGAGCAGCTGAATAAACTTCAGTGCATGTGTATGTTCCTTTGCCAAAGGGAACTCCCACGATAAAGGTGACGGCGGCGTCAAGGGCAACTGACTTACCAAATTAGACCTTATACATATGTTGTGAAACAACAGTCAACCTCTCTCCTTCTTCTGAAGAGGTTTTCCTCCACGGTGGCAAAACCACTGCGTAAGCTTTTTCATCAATCCTACTCTTTAGGACCCTTTCCGAGCAGATGGAAAACAGCATTTGTCCAGCGCGTCATTAAAAAAGGTGAATCTTCTTCTCTCTCCTCCTACAGACCCACTGCACTTACGTTCCTTCTCTCTAAGGTCATGGAAACGCTGATAAACCGTCAGCTCATGAAATATCTCGAAACATGAAAGCTTCTTAATGACTAGCAGTACTGTTCTCGTAGCAACAGGTCCACTGGTGATTTGATGACATGTCTCACCGAAAAGTGTACAACAATCTGGCGAAGGCAAGTTAGTTGCACTTGATATTTCTAAGGCATCAGGCTCTTTTGTCGCAAATGTGTGCTTTTGCGATCGATGACTTCTTCAATGGATTAGAAACTACCTTTCGGAACATTAAATTCAAGTTGTCTTGGGCGGTTTCAAGTCTGATATACACAAAATAAATGCTGGTGTCCCCCAGGGCTCCGTTTTGTCTCCGACACTCTTTCTAATTTTTATTAATGATCTCTTGTCTGCTACTTCTAATCCAATATATTCCTTTGCTGATGACAGTACTCTGCTTTTCATATTCGTACCCGAACTCACGCCCCTGCTCTTTGGCTGTAGAACTATATTAGCAGCATATCCAATTGTGGAACTATCAACAGAGTGAAATTTAATGCTTCCTAAATTCAATGCTGGCTGCTGTCATTAAAGCGAAATTCAAATACCCAGCCATTATCCATGAATGGCACTTGCATCGTCAAAACCGATAAACTTTCCATCCTTGGTATGTGTATCAGTGACAACTCACGTTGGATTGACCACATATTCGATGTCGTCAAAAATGCTGCGAAATGTCTAGGTTTCCTCAAGCGATGTAAGAAATATTTTACCCCTTCTGATCGGGCCTCAATATATAAGGCATTCATCCGCCCAAAATTTGAGTACAATGCCCACATCTGGTCAGGTGCTCCTAAAACATCTCTGCACCTGCTAAATAGTATTCTCAAACCGTGCGATAAAACTCATAGGTGGTACTAATATCACATAAACAATGGACACGGATGTAATGTGTTCTGCCTCACCCTGTTTTATCGCTATTTCCACCCAGAGTGCTGCATAGAAATCGCCAGTAGCATTCCGCCCCTTCAAACTTTTAACCGTAACACCCGTCTCGCTATGAACGCTCATCAGTGTACCCTCAAGCCTACTTTCGGACGTACTCTAAAATATCCTGACTCGTTCCTAAGCCGTACAACTCGCTTATGGAATGCCCTGCCTAGCTCTTTATTTCCTAGTCATTACAACCTTCAAACATTTAAAACCAATGTTCATCGGTACCTCTCTTTCCATCCTCCCCTATTTTTCTTTGCCCGCGCTGTGTGCAAACATTTTAAGGGTACTTAAGTCCATTGAGCTCGCGCTCATTATAAAAAAAAGAACCATTTTGCCATAGATTGCTTCTATGAGCTCCTCGACCAGACATATGAACAATGTCCGAAACACGAAGTCTATATTGCCCTGGTTGATTGGGTATCTTTGGTGGAACAGTTGGAAGACACATATTACAAGACAACACAGCTAGCACATGTTTCTCGCACTTCAGCTTTCACAAAGGGATTTAGGAATCACCCGATCTAAAAGCATCAAACAGATCGATCAAATTGTGGTCGACGTAAGATATAGCTCTTCTATGTTATGCTATGTAGGTTTCGTTAGGGTGGCTGTTGAAAAAACTAACACCGTTAGGCCTATTGGCCCATTGTGATGCCACGTGGATTTGTGATCCTCTTACTCTTGGGACTAAATTGAGCTTCTGACTAAGCGTAGAAGGCTATTAATGTCTATGTTGTTTAGATCGCTAAAGTCATTGTAGAAGAAAGCTCCTAAGTGGAGTTGGGAGCTGAATAGCATAATTGTCTCCTCCTCCTCCTCGTCCATGCAGCTTCTGCATTCCTGCCTATAAGACAGTGTCCAGTGATGACACTTATGATAGGGCTGAGATGTTTAACATTTTGTAAGATCAAACTCTTAGAGCGATTCCGATCCAGCTTTGGTCAGATTTGTTTAGTCGCTAGACATGTTGACCCAACAGCCCACCTTAGATTTGTTCTTCTATTAGCATCCAGCTTTTTAATATTAGTTTGCACGAAACGATTGGTGTACCGATGATACCTTTTTAAGGTAGAATAGGTGAGCGGTTCCAATTTTGACAAATTCGTCAGTCCTACAATTCCCTGGAATATCTCTGCCCCTGCAACCATCATAGATCAATGTGGAACTGATATGCCATCTCTTTGAGAGATGATCGGCAGTCAAGGGCGGTTTTAGAATTCTATGATATTGGGTCCAGGGATTTGATGCGGATATCCCTTATGTTTTTCTTCAGCCAGGACAGAACTTCTTTAATCGCTAAAATTTCCGCCTGAACCGCCTGTATTCAAAAGCTTCGAGAAGCCGAGAACATCAACTCAGAAAACCACTTTCTTGTCGTAGACAAGGTGCGAATGCGAATAATCCGGGCGACAAAACATCGAAGAAGTACTATCAAGGAATTTTATGTCGAACGGCTACAATCGCAACGACTCCCGGAGCCTCTCAAAACCTTTTAAGGAGTTCGATGTTGACACCATCAAGCACAGAAGGCAGTGGAAAAAAGCCCATATGAGGGCACTTCAAAGAAGGGCCAGAGTTGAAAGCTACGAGCAAAGAAGACGGAAAGAGCAGCGGCTTGTCAAAAATAAAAGGGAAGATGCTCCTGCAGAATGTACCAAAATGTGAAAAAAGCTTGCCAAAGATGCAAATACTGAATAGAAGCATGCAGAGATAAGAGAATTTTATGGCAATTTCAAAGAACTACTTCTAACGGGTGGGCCACAATATCTGATCCTATTTTCCTAGGATCACATATGAATTTATTTGTTTTTTAATAAAATGTTTATATGGACATTCAACTTTTAGGCTCTTTTTATGGAACTTCTTTAGTTGTCTTCAGAACTTCAGGTTCTCCAGTTATTGACGGATGTTCTCCTTGAGGGCTACCAGAGTTTGGGGCTTGTTCACATAAACCCGTGTCTAGGGCGGTCAAATTCGGTGATCTTACGGGCCAGTACAAATTGCCAAAACGTGATATCAGACGACCGGGAAACGCCTGTTTTAGAATGTCGGTTTGTGACTTATGCGCCGTTGTTCCGTCCTGCTGGAACTATGTATATGGTATGTCCTCCAGTCCCAATTCATCCAATTTGAGGAATGGAAAATGTATTCATCATGGCTCTGTAGCACACTCCATATAAAGTGACCCTTTGGCCTGCGCCGTTCTTCAAAAAATTATGGTATACACACCATGCAGTAACTTTGAGTGGATGTAATGGCTCTTCGTGCATTACTCGCGGATTTTCAGTGTCCCAAAACCTCAAATTTTGTTTGTTCGCATATCCACACAGGTGTAAATGGGCCTCGTCACTCATAGTTCTTTTTGACGCAAAATCACCCATTTCGTTGTTGTGATTCAGGAGGGCGTGAGTGTAGGTTAGATGCGCTTCACAGTCAACACCCATCAGCTGCACTTTGTAAGGAAATATATTCAAGTTTTTCACCAAATTTAACCGCAGAGACGTGCGTGGAATGGCCATTTTCAACTCGGCAGGGCTCCTACGACAGTAATGAAACCATCCAGGCATTTACATAATATCAAAAACAATTTCGACAAGATGACACGCTCTTATATGATGTTTTCACCAACGAAACTCACAGGCACAACCAACTCCAATGCCAGAATATTTCGAAATGCTGTACAGCTACTAACATATGCTAACAACATTGCTATTATAAAAAGAAATCATCGAGCAGTCGCTGGAGCATTTCTTGGGGTGGCGATGTTGGATTTATGGTACTCGTACATGACATCTAATACCAATGAGCATCGAATACCTGAGCCAGGCAGTACGCTTACTGTAACCTTGAGGTGATAAAAACTTTGTCCACCTGGAATCTAAATTAAATCCGATCAACGATACCATAGTAGATCCTGTTCCCAATCGTGCCAATCGCTGTTTCTTAAGACTAAGTTAGGTTAGGTTAAACAGGGGTATGATGGATATGCCATCACATAGACACCAGGCACCAAAACGGGCCCAACGTGATCCCTGTGGAACTAGTTGAATTTGTCTTCAAATGGCAAAAACTAAAACAGTCTCCTGTTTTTGGGTGTTTGACGAACCCAATTTCCCTGCAAAAGCCAAGAAGGCCTTTGAAGTTCCTGCAGTCTATTGCTTCTAGGTTTTCGGCAAAGTCCGAGGGTTGTCTGAAAAGTTTCCGACCGAACAATGATACAAGACATTTTTCCCAAATTTTTTTTTTATTTTTCTACATAGTCTCCTTGTAACTCTACACACTTCTCCCAGCGATGCTCCAATCTCTCTAACCCGTCCAAATAGTGCTTGGCGTTTTTCTCTGCAAAATAATTGTTCACGAAGGTGATTGACAGATTGCCTCCTCATTTGACGAAAATCTCTGTCCTCCGAGCGCAGTTTTTAGATGAGGGAACAAAAAGAAGTCGCTTGGGGCTAGATCTGGTGAATAAGGCGGATGGTCAAGCAGTTCAAACCGTAATTTATGGATTTTCGTCATGGCAACCGCTGAGGTGTGAGACGGCGCGTTGTCTTGGTGAAACAGGATTTTCTTTTTCTACAAATGTGGCCGTTTTTCCACAATTTCTGCCTTTAGCTTGGCAAATAATGATTCGTAGTACCATGCACCTGTAATGGTTTTTCAATCGATTAAGACAACTCCTTTACTATCGCAAAAAAACAGTCGACATCACTTTCCCAGCCGAAAAAAACAGCCCTTTGCAGTCCACTGTTTTGACTGAATTTTTGCTTCGGGCGTATAATGGTGTATCCAAGTTTCATCTAGAGTAATTAATCGGCTCCAAAACTCGGATTTATTGCGCCTAAACTGCGCCAATAGAGCGTTGGAAATGTTCATTCGAACACGTTTTCGGTCTAACGTAAAAAAACGCGGCACCAAACGCGCGGACAGCTTTCTTATGCCTAAATCTTAATTTAATATGTAGCAAACACGTTCAAAATCACTCTCATCGACTCACTCAAACGACTGTCAACTAAAAACTGCGCCTCCAAAATAACTGAAACTTCGGTAAGTAACTGTCAAAAGATGCACAACTAGCATTCACTAGCTTTTATTGACGAGTGCCTCTATCTTTGCGGAAATTTTTCAGACAACCCTCGTATTTCCCTAAAAATTGTCTTCGACTACGCGATATTGCCTCGCATTCCCACAGTATGCGACAGAATCTGTAAATATCCGTATCTGACAATTTGAGTCTCCTTGCCTGTTTCTCCAGGAGGCAGGATTCCTGTTACTAGGTTTATCCCTGTCTAATTTTATTAACTTCTTTCGCCGTTAAAAAGCGGCCAGAGAGCCTTGGATACCCTGTGTTCTTCAAGACTTGACCATCTTGGGTTGGCAGATTTCGTGATTTTTTCCTCGATAGTGCCCCTCAATATGCAAAGGGGTGGTTTGATGTCGGCAACCTAACTATTGTCGAGTTGCCCTCCTTTTCTTGCAAGTTCGTCTGGTTGTTCATTTCCTTTAATGCCGCAGTGTCCTGGTACCCAGCACAGCCTTACCGGACTGCATAGTGCCTTGAGTAATGTGTGACAGCCCCTGACTGTGTCAGAATTGACGTTGATTGATTCCATTGCCTTGAGTGAGGCCTTACTGTCGATGTAGATAGCGATATCTCTTTTGGATACCGATCTCATCTGCATTAGCTCAGGCGTCCTGGGGACAGCTAGAACCTCTGATTGGAAGACATTGCTTGCGTCCGGTAGTCTTATAGAGACTCTTAGTTCTGGGTCTTCTGAGAAAATACCAGAACCTGTTCCTTCCTCTGTTTTCGAGGCGTCTGTGAAAATTGCAATTTCATTTTACCTGACTATAGCATTCTTTTGCCACTCTTCCCTCTCCGGATACATTGGCATGTCGAAGTCGACCAAGGAAGGAATTTCATCCGTTAGAGTTGGATTGCTTGGCAGTAGCTCCGCTAGGACCGTACCGTGTCCGAAACTACTGCTCTTGAAGTAACCCCGATTAGTGGGTCATATCGCACTTTTGCCAGCAAGTGTTTGATCTATAAATCAAGCGGTGTTAGGTGCAAAAAGGTATCCAATGTTGCCGTAGGGGTGCTTGTTGCTTTCCATCATACTATGTAGTGCGCCGTATGTAAGTACGGGTCTTACCACCACCGTATACAGCCAGTACAACATGGCAGGTTTTAAGCTCCTTGGTTACGGACATTTTAACCGAGCTTTTCCCAATGGAACAGCTTATTTTCCTGCTTGCAAGCATGTTGCAAACCCTGTTTGTAATGCCTTGTTCAATGTTAGCGTCTACTAGAGCACTTTTAGTGGCAGTGGATGGCCGTCATCGCAAATCCACCGAAGTGTACACTATTTTCCCCACCAACTCGTGCAGGGCGGTTTCTACAGATTTTCCTTTCATACATATATGCCAGCTGTGACTCAGTCAAAAAGCCATTACTGCATCTATTCCTAATGTTAATCTCCAATAACCGTTCTAGGGTTTTAAGCGTAAATGATGACGGACTTCTTGGTCTGAAATCTTTTGCTGTTACATGCTGCCCCTGTTTGCCAGCTTTAGGTATTAAGACCACCGTAACTTCCCTCCAAGCTATTAGTATGTACGCTATTTTTAGACTGTATCTGAGAATTTCCATAATTTTCTGGATTGCTACTTCCTGTTCTTCTCTGTAGCATAATCGGTAGAATACCATCCGGCCTGGGAGATTTGTACGGCTTAAAGGACTGGATTGCCTACAGTAATTTTTTCCTATTAATAAGAACACCTATTTCCTCTTCGGAGAGAAAGAGAGATCAATTTTCTCAGTATGCTGTAGCGTGCCAGGGCCGTCTGATACTATAGATCCCGGAAAGTGGGTTTCCACCAGTGTTGCCGGAACCTATTATCTACTTTCAGCCCAGGCTCCGTATTTTTTTCTGAGATAGCTAGGAATGCTCGCTTGCTTCGAAAGCATTTTGTGTAACCTCGAAACCTCGTCTGTTACCGTGTTAGATTCGCAGTACTTCTGTCATGAAGCCCTTTTTGACTTTCTAATGAGGTACTTGAATTGTTTCTTACATTCGTAGTACACATTCCATGTACTGTCGCTTCTGGAAGCCTTCGCCCTATTAAAGACTTTCCTAACCTCTTTCCTTTTTCACGTTTAACCACCATTTTGGTTGAGCCCTTTTAGGTCATCTGTTAGTCGAGCAAGCTTTCTGGAACGCCATTGTTAGTGTCTTATTAATATTTTCTATCGCCCTTTCCAAGCTAACAGTATTCTCGCAGGTGACTGATTGGGTATCCAGGTGTACACTCCTGTGTACATGACCCAATGAGTCTTCCTAGGACTTCGTTGAAAACTACATACCCTGTTCTGAAAGTTCACCTTGAAACGTATCCATCGGTGTTCCGACATTGACGCTTCGTCGACTACTCTCCATTCCCTTATTTCTAACAATTCTTGTATTTGTAGCAAAGGTGATATCTCCTGCACCTCCTGCCTATTTTTCACCACAAAGTTAGGTGAATTCTCTCTGTAGCAAATATTGAGGTTGGAAGATAAAATAAAATCATACAAACACTCACCTCTCGAGTGATGGGCGTTTCCGTCACAGCCCAATACCAGCATCCAATTTTTCTGCCTTGCCAAGTCCCTTAGCTTCTCCAAGATCACTACCTCGGAGTAATAGGGAAAGTAGGCCGATGTCAGACAAAGTGGTTTGCCACACTCCCTTTCACTGTGAATGGATACCTTGCCAGCTCGAGTGAAAAAGGACCATTTGCTATACGCAGCTGGAGAGCGTTCTTGGGTAAGACTTAGGTGCACCCCAGACTATAGACCCAAATATGCTTTATACACTAAACTGGGAGTTGAAGCATAGCTTAAATGTGCGGAGTATCAAATGATTGTTCTAACTAATTAAAGCAAACAAGTTAAACGAATTGCACACACGACCTACTGCTGTTAAGCAACCGAGAGCCTCGGAAAACAACTGAATTACTTTTGATGGGGTTCGAATCTGCACGACGAACAACTATCGGAGGCCCTATACTGCTTTAAAACAGGGAGTGTGTCGGGATGGACCGAGCAAAAGCAGAATGAAAATTTTTTAAATATGTATAACATACTACGTTGTTTCTTTTAGAGAACAGAAGGCAATCATTCTTGAACTTTCGTCACGTTGGGACCGTCTTATAATAATCAGCACGACGTTCATGCTCTGAGAGTAAAACGACGATGCTACCAGAGAATATTTCTACGACAGTTTATGTCCTAAATGTGATGTGAAAATGGTTTTTGGTTGATTCTAACGACAAGGTACTCGAAAGGTACTCGTAGGACATCTTTCGGAGTTGACTCGCATACTACTTGTAGTGGCCTGTATGGCACTATGTCAGAAAAATGACTTTGTCTATTTAACTTTATTGGTGAGTGAAATATCACTATAGCAGACGGTTTCCCTATAATCACAAAGGAACATGGCACTCGTCCAGTATTATAGATGTTTGAACCTCAGCCAAGCTACGTTTGCGAATATCACAGACAGTGACAGAGAAATACATTCAACGGCTGTTGCAGTCTTAGGGAACTTCAAAAACTCCGATTGGGTGTCTCTCAACCTCTATACAGACGAACTATTGTATACAAAGCCATGTCTAGTTTTGGCATGCTTGCAGTATGACGGGTAATACACTTGTGCTATGTAGGTACACGGGAATGGCCTTCCAAATGGGTTTCACCATCTGTCTGGTCATAGGAGTATTATCAATTCTAGAAGATCTCCTGAAACGAGGAAGGTGAGGCACCGTACTTAACTTCGGCAACCCCTAGCTCAGGAGGAGCCGAAGACTCTTCAAAAGACAGAGCTTCAACACGTTCCTATCTGGGAAAGAACTCACCAAGCAAGGCACTCAGGCAATCCCTCCATGTGAACAACAAAGTGTTATTCACACGGATGCCACGACAACGTCTCTGTTGTCTGAAACAAAATTCCTCCACTCGGATTGTTATGCACTGACTGTCATTACCTTATACTCAGCAAGTCAACGCCGATAGGCAGAGCCCAGATGAGCCAAGTCCTCATTGGACCACGTTGGAATTCTTTTCCTCAGTTTTCGCACCGCCCTCCGCTTAAGAGTCAGGTCACGATTCCGCCATTTCACTCCTCGGCCCTCAACACATAGAGTCATGAATTTATCGTGAACACCTGTCGACAAGATTTAGGGCAAGGATATATTTTGCCGTCACCTACTTACATCAATAGTGTAATACCAAAACAGAACTTATGTTGAAGGCATCCACCCTTGGTATGAGTCGAGGCCGACCTAAAACCTCTTGCTGATCTTAGGGTCACACCACCCAGTACTTATTTGCAATTCTACATTGGGTCAACCAAAAAATAAACCTTCCCGCACAATGACGCTCTCACAAGGGGGCCTACCACTACAAGTCACATCCGGACTAAGATTCCACGGTACCGTGATTTAAGTCCTTGTAACTGGTCAAATCGTAGCATCCTTCGGTGGGGTCATCTGAAAATCGTTATGATAAGACCAGTACTTTGCTTTGAACCTGTTTTTTATTAGACAAAGTCATTGATGGGCGAAGCATTGATAATTGGGCGGGGGTGTCCATCTTGCCATCCATCCACCAATAAAAGTTTGCCATTGCCCGCCGAAATGGTAATGACGTCAGATCTAAACTTGAACCCAGACATCTTGGGTAGAAGTCGATGAGCTTATCCACTGCGCCACGCCGTAATTTTGGTTTATTCCCGTGAATATTGTAAGAACTACCTTCGTAGGTATATTCCTGTTGAATGTTTTATACAAGATCCTATAAATCGCAATACAAATGAATGTCCCTAGGCAGGTACCAAATTGGTTACCACCGACCTGGCGGATAAACGAAAGATCAAATAAAATGGAGCGAAGCCCAAAAGAATTTCAAGTTAAGACTTGCTATCTTTAAGTCTATAAAGTCTGAATTCGGGATGCTGAGAAAAAGGATCTACCCATATTGTGTGTCACTGGAAAAACTCAAGGCATGCAAGGAAACCGTATATTTTAGGAAGATGCAACCACGTATGCTATGAGCCTTACGGTGTGGTGTGGATGTGGTCCGATAAGTTGAAATGTGTTTTGCAAACTGGCCGGTCATTGATCCTAGGCTGATTGGTCTGGATAACTGGAAACAACTTATCATAGAGATTGAAGAGGAAGAAAGGCTACGGTCGTGGGCAGAAACTCTACAGAATGGTGGAGTGTCACCTTAACCCGTCCAAAAATTTTGAAAGTGCAAGAATCTATCGAGTTCAGCTGTTGATTTGATTGCACAAGTTTTTGCTTGAGTCTCGGATAAATAAGATCACGGCAAAGCTTTCTGTCACAAAAAAAAAAACCCCCCAAGACAAGTTTGCATCACGTTCGGTATGGTCAACTATGATAACTTTTACAAACTCTCTTCTCCAGGATGCAGACCTGTAAAACGAATGTTTTCTCGTGTCCCTGATATGTGCTCGTATGTGACATTTTTGCTGTAGAAAATGCTGCCCAAGCAGTTGAAAAATGGGAGATTTGATATTTACGTGTTCATTGGGATGTCTCTTGTGATATCCTCTCTTGCGTACTCCACTGTTTCAACACAAAATTCCCTAATTAACTCACACCGAAACCAAAAATCCGATATGACTTTCGTCATCACCCCTGTGCCCTGGGGGCAAGTGCAGCAATAACAATGTCTTTTCCCAGTCATTAAATGAAAGCTTTAAACAATGAAAATGTCTAACTATGTTAACTTTTCGTTGTTACTTACTTAAATTGTTAGATTCCACTTTGTGTACAAGGACAAATACGGGGGAGAGAGCCGATGTTGAATGGACATTGAAGACACACCAAGAGTAGGAAATGTTCCATCTGCTCGTTGAAAACGAAAGAGCAAACGTTTAATGATGAATTCCAAGGAACAAATTTAATTCACCTCACCGTCTCCCACTTGTTCTGCCCCAGCCATCATTTGCTGTCATTCAACATTACCCTCACAACCATTGCCACGACTTTGCGTATGAGTGTGTATATAGCATCAATGTAGCAAAACTTTTACTCCACTTATTGCTTAGCACATAATAAATTTTGCTAAAGGACACTCCATCGTGTTGGTGCTCTTTCGTCTTGACTCACCTCGTCTACGTGCTCGCTAGTGCTCGCTAGGGCTCGTTCGTGTTCGTTCGTTCTCTTTCAGCTTCGTCCTTGTCGCTTTATACTCTTTTGCCATCTTTCTGTTTCGGCTTCATCTTCGTTCGTTTTCACCGCCTTCGAGTTCGTCCGGATTCTCCGGAGGTTGCTAAGGATACAGGATATTTCTGTGTGCTCTACGAGCATTTGTTACCCTGTGCAAATACCTAAACGATTATTCTCTCAATTATACATGAACTACGGCAAAGTGGAGCTTTTTTTTTTTTTACCCTTGAGTGTAGTGGTAGAATCCGGAAATATTCACAGACTCATACAAACGAACGCCTACAAAAGTCAATGAGTAAACAAGAATGCATCAGCAACAGAGAAGATGGCAGAGTGTAGGTGATGACTTGGTCGGAAGGTCGGTTGGTCGGTTGGTCGGTTGGTCGGTTGGTCGGTCGATGGGTCGTGCTCGTCGAGTAAGAAATTTCAATCCAAAAAACGACACGACAACTCATTGCCAAAGCAACACAATGTTTAAACGACGAGTAACACTGTAAGCCAACCCGTAAGGGATGATGATAATGATGATATAAAAGGTTATTGGATGATCAAGTGGAGTGGAGGAGGTTCGCCTCCGTTTGAACTGAACTAAGGGTGGATGTAATGTAGAACTGGAGCTCAGATACTATTACCGTGTCGCTTTTTGTGCTTATGAAGCACGATTCCGTGAATATTCCATCCATCCGGGCTATGGTACTGCCATTTGCTACTGTATATTGTAGTATAAAGCGACATACAAGCAGCCACCCCCGTCTAACCCAAACTCCCATCCTTTAAAGAAGCATGGCTTGCGTGTGCCTTGGGGCACTGTAAACAGCCAAAGTAGGACTCTTGCTCGTCGCAGGATTGAAACGATTGCCAAGTTGTATAGAAAATTGAGTTAAATTGTTGTCAGTTGAAATGTTGGAACGTTTAAGGGGGTGGTACTGCGATGGGACAAGGGTTGAATGGGGGTGGAGAGTTCCTATTTTTTTTCCAACTGTCAGGCTGTGTGTACAACTGGCTTCAGCAGTGGGTTTTGTAGAGGGTTGTGGGTGGTGGGTTGACGCTGAAGGTGGGAGGATAGGAATGTAATGTTATTAATATTATTGTTGCGAAGGGCAAAAACGTTGAGGCATTGCCAGACGAGCAGGATTTCTCTTCTCTTTCTCTGCATGTGCGAGTATCTCTTTGGGGGAGACAGGTTTAATTTTTTTTACTGTGTACTCTACGTTTAAGGGTGACACATGTGTTAGTTAATCGCTCGGAATTGAAATGATTTGTGGCCGAATGAGGCGCAGATTGTTTGTATAGTGTGTATGTGTAGTACTACGTAGTACGTACCACGTACCACGTTTGTCAGGATCCGGAGGCTGTAATTTGCTAACAACTACATCGGGGTCGGTCGTATAATGGGGTGTAGATTAGAGACGAAATAGTTATTATGTAGCCTTTGGGGTGACAAATTCTGTGATTTGCGTTCAACTCCATTGAAAATGTTATATTGTGCTGTGGGTGTAGTGAAGCGTTCGCGTGTGTGAGTGGGCCGTTTTGTTTATGGATAATTTTGATATGTAATGTGTGTTGCTGGTGCTACTGTTGAGGGAGCAAATTAAGTGTTAAAGCCAAACAGGTAAGAATTACGATTATTTTTAATTGTAATTCCGGATGATGGTTTTTGTAATTAAACTGAGTGTTTTTGCTTTTCTATTGGCGATGAAGGCTCCATATTGTTTACGTTTGCAGCGGTTTTGAATTTTCTACAGGAGACTTTAGCAGAGATGTCAAAATGGGACATTTATACAAAGCCCATCACTGTAGCCACTGTCATGCTATTACTAAATCCTTTCACTCCTCGAGCGGCGTAATCACAGCCTGTGAGTCATCTTCCTCGGAGTACTGTAACGTGCTTGAACTGTCTCTAACTCGCTCCCATCTTAGACGAAAGGTACATCGAAGTAAAAATCAGATTCAAGGTATCGGTTTTGTTGAAGAGGAGGAATCCGCCAATAAACCAACTTGACCTGCTTTAACGAGGAAGGAACACCTCGGCAAGTCAATTCAGAGCAAATGTTTCGAACTGATGTGTCCAGCCACGGAAATTCACACACGCCCGTGGCGTAAGGAAACCTGAAATCTTGTTAACTGGCGATTCATGACTTGTTTGAGAGAAGATCGAAACACTCGGTGAAACCAACAGGCTTGCTAAAGTCCCCAAATGGGTCCAATCTTCTTTTGTTTTAGACTTACTTCCCAGGTCAGCTGATCAGAACCAACTCACAGCAAGTGAGCTGAGCAGCACAATTTGTCGTAGCTGGTATCTGTCACCGGTTGTGGTGATGGATGAGGTTATCAAATACGCTGTTGCTTCCTTTGATGGCTCCCCTCGCCTCAACCAATGTGTCAGTCTAGCTTCCTTTATGTTGCAAACCGTGAAGGAAATGCCGATGCCCACCAACCCGAAAAATCCTGCAAGATGACGCTTCAAAATCTGTTGGGAAAAATTGAAGGAGCTCTCGACGAGAAGTGCGCATCTTTTTACGGCATGTATAACTAGCCCAGAAAACACGGCTGCGTAGATGAATCACAAGTTTTGTAGATAAGAGCAATAAGAGATTGCGAATGCTGACTGCAACCAATACTTGATGGCGAGGGCAAACAGGGGCAAGTATATTGGTTTACTCACTGCTTAACGCACTCAATAGTTTTAACGTATACGCTCAGGCACATGCAGACAATGAAGTTGTACTTTCTATTGAATCATGCCTAACTAGCCTTTGCTGTAAACGGCAGGCAGGCGTAGACATGATCGAAGATTTGCGCACTTAAGATGAAGGCGAAGCTTACTGGTGATTCAACTAGGGCTTCATGGCACCACCATCCACTTCTCCAATGAAGCTAAGTATTTCGGTGTCATCCTGGATAACAAACTTCATTAGACTAAACATATCATGCCGAAAACCTCCAAGGCGCTGTCGATCTTCGTGACATGGGCCTTGTTACCGAGAGGGTTCCTCTGGATCTACACGACTATGATAAGCCCAATTATATCCTATACGACAGTGCTACTCTTACTAGACTCTCAAGAATACCTCGATGTGCTCTAGAGGCTTTCCCTTGACAATCCAACCATGGGCTGCACTCTCAAAGCCATTTTCCCTTTGAAGAAAGTTGTCTTTAGTACGGCACGCACTGGAGTTTTGGTTACCTAATAACTCTGGTCTTATGGGCATTCCGTCAGACAGTATGACACTAGAACTCCTGTCAAAGGAAAAATACGAAAAGGACTTCCCCAGTGTCTACGAATGGTTATGGCCGGAATCTGGGTCAGGAAAGGAATGTAGTCGTGTCTTCCTGGCTCTAAAACTGATATAGGATGTGACATTGGTATCTTATTTGAGGGCGAAAACGTTAGATTTGATTTCATTCCTCGTTAGGAAAACTTGCGTATGTCTCTCAAGCACAAATATACGCAATCCTGATGGCGGTCAGCTACTCGTATATTGTGGAGAGTCGCTGGTGAAGACGAAGTGCCTATGCTTAAACCTTTGCTGGGTCATCTCACCACTTCCAAGCTACTTCGAGAATGCAAAGCTTTTTTGAACGCGGTTGCAGAGCGGTTGCAACGTGGGAACGTGCCGTTGTATAGCATCAGCTCTCACACATGCCATTACGCATGGGATTAATTTTTGATTTCATGATCGCTCTTTAGATCATCCTTTGGATGACCCCATTCAAATAAATACCAAATTTGAAGTCGTATTTAAACACGAACTTCCCTATCTAAACCTTCTACCTCCGCTTATTATCAGACTAGGTCATGGAAAAGACGCAGTCGGTGTAAATGGGTGGGGGATCTCCCAAGCCACAATGGAATCACGGGAAATGAGTTCACCGGTGAGAAGCTGCGTCCTATCTTCGGATTTTCCTTCCATCCTCCGGGCCTAGCTTTTAAGAGGTAGGACCCTAGTGAGAGCGTCGTGGTAACTGTAGTTTAAACCTCGCAGGAGGGGTCTTCCATCTTTGATGGAACTGATGGAGAGTTGCAATACTATAGATACCAAACCAAGAGTGGAACTTTTCACTCTCAACACTTGTTCCGATTGGTATCAAAGGAATGTCTGAAAGTGATGACAAGACGTATACTTGCTCCCATGGATGTATGGGTATCCCTTGAACTTAAGTCTATACGACAGGTGTTTAACGTAAAACACAAGAGACATCTGGTCTTGTGATGGGACATTACGCTTTTGCTAAACACCTAAATGACATAACATTCTGCGATGTTTGTTGTGAGTGTCTGTTTTACGCACGCATCAGGCTGCCCAGGCTGCAGGTACCCGGCCTTAATGTGGTGGATGCTGGCACTTAATCACTGAAGCGTTTGCTCATGCTTCTAAGAAAGACTGAGAAGACGAATGCGGTTTTGAAACATCTATGTTTGAAGGTCCACAGCCTGCGCTTTTTTAGTGGCATCCACCTTCCAAGTACTGCACCCATATAACTTTGGAACAAAATAGTCGCATACCAAGACCCAACCCTGTCCGGGTCCGGCTGTCCGGCTATGTTGAGTTAAATGATGAAGCTTTTTGTTTTGTGCCCCAGCTTCTGGATTCTGGATGCATCATACATATGTCCATTATTTGATAAGAAAATCGGTATAGCTGATGCATTTAAGGTAAGAGATTATAGTCTATCGAATCCCACTGTTACCTTCCGTCAATGCTACTCGGAATACATCGTTGATTTCCACCAAGAACAAAATCCCTGTTCCACTCTGTGTTTCAAAGCCAAATAGTCAAATATCGAGAGCGACAAACAGTAAACGACAACTTTTACTAGACGTACATAGATCTTTTATGTGATCTATGCACATCAAAAGTTGAATCTAAATACGAGTGTTGTCTGAAAAGTTTCCAACCGAACAATGACACAAGACGTTTTTTCTCAAAATTTATTTTATTTTTCTACATAGTCTCCTTGTAACTCTACACACTTCTCCCAGCGATGCTCCCATCTCTCTAACCCGTCCAAATAGCGCTTGGCGTTTTTCTCTGCAAAATAATTGTTCACGAAGGTGATTGCCTCCTCATTTGATGAAAATCTCTGTTCTCCGAGCACAGTTTTTAGATGAGGGAACAAAAAAAAGTCGCTTGGGGCTAGATCTGGTGAATAAGGTGAATGGTCAAGCAGTTCAAACCGTAATTTATGGATTTTCGTCATGGCAACCGCTGAGGTGTTAGGCGGCGCGTTGTCTTGGTGAAAGAGGATTTTATTTTTCTACAAATGTGGCCGTTTTTCAGCAATTTCTGCCTTCAGCTTGGCACGTAATGATGTGTAGTATGCTTCTGTAATGGTTTTTCCTTTTTGAAGATAATCGATTAAGATAACTCCTTTACTATCCCACAAAACAGTCGCCATCACCTTCCCAGCCGAAAAAACAGTTTTTGCTTTTTTTTGGAGCCGGCTCGCCCTTTGCAGTACACTGTTTTGACTGAATTTTTGTTTTAGGCGTATAATGGTGTATCCAAGTTTCATCTACAGTGATTAATAGGCGCCAAAACTCGGATTTATTGCGCCTAAACTGCGCCAACAGAGCGTTGGAAATGTTCATTCGAACACGTTTTTGGTCTAACGTGAGCAAACGCGGCACCCAACGCGCGGACAGCTTTCTCATGCCTAAATCTTGATTTAATATGTAACAAATACGTTCTTTGGACATTTTCATAACCTCTACTACGAGTATCTCTCTCACTTTAATTCGGTGGTCGTCTAACACCATTTGGTGAACTTAAGCAATGTTATCGTCAGTGTTTGCAGTTTTTGGACGTCCCGTGCAGAGTTCCCATACACAGAGTCCAACTCATTTTTGATTTGCGTAGGCATATTGCCTTTCAAAAACAAGAATTTAGTAACAGCTCGATACTCAATTGTTTCCATTTTGACAAAAAACACTCGCATCGACTCACTCAAACGACTGTCAACTAAAAACTGCTCGTCCAAAATGACTGAAACTTCAGTAAGAATTATCTACCAGATAATGTCTTTCATAATTGAATAACAGATGAGAGTATATATTTCTTAGGCCGGATCTTAGACTATAAGTAAAGCTTTTACTAAGGAAACTAAACCCCATCGTTCACAGCAAGTGGTGGAGTAAAAAGTAACCTCCTTGACCGCCAGAATGCGCTGCTACTGCAAAAAAAGTTATGGCGCCTTGAAATCCGTTCATATTTAGGCAGACATGCCAAATTTCAGTGCGATACTGTCTTTAGTTTTGTTTTGACAGCTGATTGTTGTTGACGTGTTTGGCATCATGTTGAGTACGGACAAAAACGATTTTCGTTCTCTCATAAAATATTATTTTTTGAAAGGCAAAACGGTGAAGGAAACAAAAGAAAAGTTGGATAAATATTGTGGGGCTAATGCTCCGTCAGATTACACCGTCAAATATTGGTTTCGTGAGTTTCGTGGTGGCCGCCACTCCACTACCGATCAAGTCCGCAGTGGCAGGCCCTCCGATGCGGTTACAGAGGACAATGTCAAAAAAATACATGAAATGGTGTTGGCTGACCGGAAAGTGAAGGTGCGCCAGCTAGCAGATACCACAAAGATTAGTACTGAGCGCACACGCCATATTTTGGGCAATATTCTGCATATGAAAAAGTTATCCTGCCGCTGGGTGCCGCGAATGCTCACTTTTGACCAAAAACACGAACGCGAGAGTACTTCGAAAGAGTGTTTGGACTTGCTGATGCAGAATCGGGCGGACTTTTGGCGTCGATTGGTAACTGGATTTGGATCCCTCGGACTATTATCTCTTCCCAAACCTCAAAAGATGGCTCATCAATAAAAAATTCAGCTCACGCGAGGAAATCATCGACGCCACGGAGGAGTATTTTGCAGACCTTCCGGAAAATTACTTTTCGGACGGGATCAAGAAGTTGGAAAATCGCTGGAATAAGTGTATTAAACTAAAAGAGGACTATATTGAATAATATACAAAAAACATTTAAAAAAAAAATGTTTTCCTTCCTAAGGAAAACTAAGGACTGAACTAAGGACTGAAACGAATAAAATTTGGAAACTTCAAAGTAAAAAAAAAGAAAATATTTTCATAATTCATGTAAATTTTTTTTATTTGCTTTAAATCTCTGTTTTTATTAAATTAATTCACAATTACAAAAAACAAAAAAAATTATTGGGGTTCCCATTCTTTCGTCAACCGTTTTGAAGCAGAACCGCGTTTTATGACGTAATAGAAAGGCCGCGATACGCGGTTTTCCGTTCGTGGTTGCAAAGCAAATATCTATCTCACGAAGTGCGGAAGAAGGGTGGTACTAATGCAAGTGCTGGCTGTACTGTTTTTTTTTTTTCCATTATTTGGAATGGATCTTTATTAGTTAACCATGGGAGAAACTGTCATGCAGACTTTTTTGCAGGGGTGGTGGCCATGAGGAGAAGAATGTTGCAGCATAGCCGAAAATATGACATTGACAGCGGGCATCTTGAAGCGATCCAGAAATACAACGTGCCCTTATTCTTCGACAGAACGAATGAAGCACTAGCTACTAGGATACTAGGATTAAGTATCTTTCTAAAACCAGCAGAAGAATGTTAAGCCTTTACTGGGCATTTGTAGTAGTAATACACCGTAAAAGACTGGGTTTCCCCTTCAGTGATCTTGTCAAAAGATAAGAACTTTTATCCGGTCCAATTAAAAGAGATTTTATCCGCTTTATAGAACACGGATGATAAGGGCCATGTATGGTGTCTATTCCCTTGAGCGGGATAGAACTTTGCTGTTTAGTTGCCTTTTTGGCCGGTGGAAACCGCCATTGGCAAGAACTATTCTTTGCTTCATCATCGCGCTTATGTGATACCTAGAAATCATTGTAAAGTGCTCCATCGGTTACCTGCAAAACTGATCAAGTTGGGCAGAAGTGCCAAGACTAGATGTGGTTCTCTGTGGCTCGTCTAAATAAACTCTATCACAAGCAACCTTATAAGCGCTGTCAACGCGAGTTTTTCCCAGGATCTACCGGAATGTAAAAATTAACGGAATGAATTTTGCTCGTCTGAAAACTCTCTGATGGTGGCCAATTAGGTTGTTGGTGAAGGGCAGATAAGATCTTGTATGTATATTGATCGATCTTTGTTCTTCTGGAGAAGTCGATGTTCCTCCCGTCTCGTAGCAGCGCTCGTCCTTCGTTAAAGCGCCGCTTTATACAATTCTTGTTTAGCTGTATGTGCTTGCCGGTATTCTTCATCAAACCAGGGATTTCTTTGTGGTAGTTGGATGAAACCCAGCCGTAAGTGGCAGCGTCTTTGATGTCACGGTGGCAGCATTGCCTATAGTCTTCGGTCTTTGATGCTGGCGGCATAGGAGTTGTTGAAAGATTTCGGGATACGCGCTCGGTGAAGATTCTAGTGCTCTCTTGCGATTGCAGCTTTTCTACAGAATATCTTTTCACAGTAGTTCTTCTTTGTTATGGGGCGCTTAGGAAATCTGCATTCGCACATTGGCTGCAAGAAAGTGATGATCCAAATCAAAGTTGGCTGCCCGGAACATTCGGACGTACAGAACATTGGAGCCATGTCTTACGTCGATCGCAATGTGATCAAATTTAAGATGAGGGAACTGTGTGCCCTTCGTTGCGCCGCAAAGTCAATAAGCCCAAGTCCGTTGCCAGACGTGGTGTCGTGTAGACTTTGTTTACCGACGATCCTACCAGAGATGTCCTCCTTACTTATGTTATACTCGCGTTAAAGTCGCCTAGGACGTTGTTCGTATGACTTATCGAAGAACTCGTAGAAACATTATTTGGTGGCGTCGTCCTTGTCTTCCGCAGGGGCACGGAGCCATATTAGGCTTACGTTACCGAATTTAGCCTAGATGCGGATTGTCATAAGACACTCCACCGAAATGGTAGATTTTAAGCACTGACTGCGTCCCTAATACTATGCTCCCATGTTCGTCTTTGCCGGCTCCGATTCAATTTGTGGTTCCCTGACACATCCCTTTTGCCTTTTTCAATTTATGACCGAGTATTCAATTTGTGCTCGTACTTGAATCACTGCTCATTCATAGGCTCTCTCTAGGAATACGAGTACGTGAAAGCGTTGTCTTTCTACACTATTGGTACATGCGTACCAATAAGCCGAATGTTACTGAATTTCGCCCTGATACGAACTACAGGCAGTCTAAAGCAAGTAACTTTTACTTTAAGTCTGGTTACAATGACAAAGGCATCGCTCATCGCAGTTTCTGATCGCCCAATGTATCCATCGTATTACTTGGAGATCGAATATATGAGACTGATATGTAGATCTCTGATGTCTCCACCAGGTGTTCGTCGTGTACATACTCAGAAGTCGTCATCCTTGTCACGTTTGCCAAGCTTCATCACAATTTTGTAACTCAATGTGCCTGCAGTCTCCCTATATCCATTACCCTATGACCTAAATTGTTATAGACTTCCAGGAATAGAATGGAATATTCCATCATTTTACAAATTATTATATTTTCTCAATTACATATTTGGCAACATTAAAGCAAGTACCTTTTTTCCTCCTCTCTTTTATAGACAACTTGTGCAACTTAGATGATGCCCGAAGTGGATAAAGACTCTGTTGCTGATGTGGTTAGTGGAGCGCATGCACCCATATTCGATACTGAAGCTCTGTTGAAAGAAAAGAGAACAATATCTACGGAAAAGCTCACTAGCAACGGTAGAACAGGAGGTAATACAGAAGACGATAACGTCGATTCCGAATCAATGGTTCAATCATTTGTCTACCAGAATCCTCTAACAATACCCCCAGCAAAGTACATAAGCAGTGCGCTGTCACATTTTGAGGCACAGTCGATGACACTACCACCGCTCGGTAAAGACACATTAGCCAGCCTTCTAAGTGCTGATCGTCCTCAAACAGCTCCGCTGACATTTTATATGAGAAACAATGCAAGATCTGCATCCACTTCTGAACCCGACGCACATATCGGCTATGGTACAGATATCACAAGTCAATTCCCACAAGCCGGTGATGTTAAACGTGACAAACTCGAGTCTCTTAAGCGAAACGGTCAGTTGACGTTTGAGGAAATGTCACAGTCACAGGCCACACCTAAAGGTACCTATTCATCATCTCGAGTACAAACTACAATAACAAATAGCCGATCACCGATTGCTCCAATTAAGTCGTCACTTGAACTAAATGACATCAGCTCTTCATCGGCGAGCTCAACCTGGCATCCGCATGTTTATGCCAAACCGCCAAATCGACCTACGCCATATGCAATTGCCGATATTTTAGGCTGGAGAAAGGCGACGAAACTTCTTGAAGAAACTCGACTGGAGTCGAGACCAGCTTCAATCACAGGTAGCACCTATGCCATACAATCAGAGAGTCAATCGGATTCGGACGCAAGTCGCATGAAGTCGCCAAAGACTATTCTGAAGAATTTCCAACAACAGTATTCCCAACAGATAAGCCGTTTCGATGAAAGATGCAGCAGCCATACACGAAGTGCTTCGTTGAGCGAAACTAGTGAGGAGGACAGTGCGATTGCTGGCATCGATCAGCCTCTAAATTTGTCAGTGCCGAAGCAGAGTAACGCTCGCAGTGATACTAACATAACTGCGAGATCGATTTCGAAAATTCATAAAAAAGGTAAGTTTTGAGTTATGTTCATTTAGAATGGTATACGAGTATGCATCTGACGGTACCCGTCAAAATGTTGTGACAATTTTTTGTAGGTACATTTACAAGAGTATGTTCCATGCGAATCATACTCAAATTTCCCTCTAGTGGCCTGAAGTGTTTAAATTCAAGTACTTCGCTTTACCTACCTACAGAGATGCTCTAGGTACCCTAAGGAAGAAGCCAGATAAATACTCGTAGTAACCCATATTGAAGGTCAAGGTATGCCATCTTGCTTTATACAAGCAAGGGTGTTTTCTTTAGAGGTATACAAATTCAATATGAAATAAAACGCTTAAAGCTAATGTTAATGTTATGATGTTAGCTTTATTTAATAGATAATTTTATGCCATTAGTGATTAAGTAAGATATCGGGCATAAGTGTGCCAAGGCCAGCTCGAATGAAGCGCAATCGTGAAGCCCAATTTTCGACAACTTTATCGAGCAACTGGAGCCGTATATTAGCAATAACACGGCGAATGTTGACTTGCAAATCGTCCAACGTCTCTGGTGTATCGGCATAGACTAGTGGCTTCACATATTCCCAAAGAAAGTAATCTAAAGGTGTGAGATTACAGGATCGTGGAGGCCAGTTCACAGGTCCATTACGCGAAACTACGCCCAAATGTTTCCCGCAATAAATTGATGGTGTCGCGCGCCGTGTGACATGTTGCGCCATTTTGTTAAAACCAAAGCTCTGTCAATGCTATTCTACTGAGGAACGAAGAAATTAGAAATCATGTTTCTATAGCACTCTCCATTGACGGTAACATTCTGGCCTGCATCGTTCTTAAAGAAATATGGGCCGATCCTGACTTGATCTTGGTCGGGTGGACAGAAATGTCGCCTGTCTTGGATCGGGTTGGATATTTTAGTCTGCAGAAATAGTCTTTCAGGATTCTCACCACCGACTGTGGTTTCCTTCTCCATTCCTGCAGATTTCTGTTTGGACTTTACTGCTTTAACTAGTTCGTTCTATTTTTTGGTTAAACTTCGGAACTTCATTGTTCTGAAAGCATCTAAGGCCTCAATTGAGCGTTTTTTGTGCTCTCTCTTTTTTCTTCCGAGGAGCCTCTGTTCTTTCCTGCTCGAAGAGATAGCGAGTCCCCCTCTGACAAGCCGCTCTGTATGTCTACTGTTTTTCTTGATTTACCTGTCTGCACTCATTGTCGAGGCTAGTTGAAACCCAGCATACCAGGAGCGGTTTTTCTAGTGTGGAATTTAGTCTCCCCATTAAATGTTGGATGCCTCCCATGGACCGAAATAACCACTGAGCCCAAACACCATTCTTTCTCTCTCATCCCACTTCATGGGATGGGAGTACCCTGACCTCCCTTGACGATCAGCAGGCAGTAATTGATGAACGGTTTGCACTTTATAAGGGAACCTCTTCAAGTCTATCACCAAAATTCGACCCAACGAACGTCTGCTGATACCAAATTGTGTGTATAGTTGCCTCGGTCGATGTTTGTGGATCGAACGAGCAATACGGGGCCGGCCATTTCTTGCGACATCGCTAGCGGTCCCAATTTGCATGAGACGCCAAACGCTTAATTGTTCGCGTACATTGTGCAGGACGACAAGGAAAACGACGACGAAATTCACGCTGCGTTAAAAAGACAGACCGGAAATTGGTCAGTAACACTAAATCCGTGCTCTTCAGGTGTTTATCATTCCATTGCTTAATTTCAACTAATTCTCTATCTGTCATAACATAAATCTCAAAGCACAATGACAGTTAACGGCATTTGCAAAAATTATGTCACATTGACATTATCACATTACTTTTGCCCCACGTTGTACTATAAACGTATAAATTGCTAAGAAGTATGGCCGTGCGCAGTAGAAACAATGGACAATTTCATTTTGCTTTACTTTATGAATCAAGTCTGTCGCTAGATGATTAATTGGAATGCCTTCTACAAAATTTACTGAGGTAGGGATACGTCAAGGAAGAATCAATCAACAATTTATCTCAGTATCCCGCGACACATAGCTACCATATGAATTGATTCTTGTTTACTTTTCTTGTAACTGCGATTTTGATTTGTTCCAAATTGAGAAAAACTCTCCTGCACCGAAAGCAGCTTCAAAGATTGCAGCGCGCCGGACTTCTAAGACAAAATAATCTGTATACTTAAGATCACCTTAGCAACTATGCATTCTAAGTCGGCTTTTCTTGAAGTTAAAAAGTCGATATCGATATTAATCTTGGGGTAATCTTGGTAGCACTTGTGAATTCAAACGAGGATACAGCCAAGATTCTTTATATAATGTCCTACTGGTTGACTCTAAAAGGTTAGGAAGCAGAGAGCTTGCTTCTGGAGGATTATCGAATATACTTCCCTGCAGCTCATCCAAAGAGCTGAATTTGTCTACGAGAAAGCAGAAAGATTACCTAATAGAACCTTCCACCAAACTCTAATAGACTCGAGCAGTAAAGAGTCTGTCAGGGTTAGAAAAACCTTTTTTCGGTCCTTCAAGACCAACCCGACCAAGGAAAACCGAAAAAAGCTTAAACTACAACGTCATTCTTAAGCGTGTGAAATAAATACGACCAAAAATTGAGACAAACAATACTACAATGTCCCCAAGGTAGTAAAAGCTTTTGGCCGTTTGTCAAAAACATCAAAAATTCTGTCTCATCCTCCATCTCAACGCTCATTCACAATGACATTCCAGCTGTCAGCTATTTAGACAATGCCAATCTGCTTGCTGAACACTTTGCGGCCAGTTCAAGACTCCCAAATTGTGCTTTGTCACCGCCTACACTTGAGTACGTCGAATCTACTCTCGCACTCGAACTCCGCTGGTTCAGACGCTATATCTCCCCTTCTTCTAAAAAGGTCTTCTTCCACGCTGGCAAAACCACTGCGTAAGCTTTTTCATCAATCCTACTCTTGAGGACACTTTCCGAGCAGATGGAAAACAGCATTTGTCCAGCCTGTCCCTCAAAGAGGCGAATCATTTTCTTTCTCCTCCCACTAAGGTTCTGGGAACGCTGATAAACCGTCAGCTCATGAAATATCTCGAAACACGAAAACTTCTCATTGACCGGCAATATGGTTTTCGTAGCAACTGGTCCACTGGTGATTTGAGGATATGTCTCACCGAAAAGTGGAACCAAAGCGTACATCAATCTATCGAAAGCAAGACTGTTGCATTTGATATTTCTAAAGCATTTGACAGAGCTTGGCACCAGATTCTTTTGTCGAAAATGCGTGCGTTCGGAATCGACGGCTCTCTTCTTCAATGGATTAGAAACCACCTTTCGGAATGTTCAATTCAAGTTGTCTTGGATGGTTTTAAGTTTTAAAATAAATGCTGATGTGCCCCAGGGCTCCGTCCTGCTTCCGACACTCTTTTTAATTTTTATCAATGAACTCTTGTCTGCTGCTACTAATCCAATATATTCCTTTGCTGACGACAGTACTCACGGACTCACGTCCCTGCTCTTCGGCTGTAGAACGGGAACAGTAGCGTATTTTAAGCTCATAAAATTCCGATATCAACAGCATAACCAATTGGGGAACCATCAACAGAGTGGAATTTAATGCTTCCAAAACACAATGCTGTCTTCTGTCGATAAAGCGAAATTAAAATGCTCAGCCATTATCCTTGAATGCACTCGAAACTGAAAAACTTTCCATTCTCAGTATGTGAGTCACTGACAACTTACGTTGGAATGACCACATATTCGATGTCGCCAAAAATGCTGCGATATTGTCCGATAGGTCTCCTCAAACGATGTAAAAAATACTTTTCCTCTTCTGAGCTGGCCTTAATATACAGGGTGAATGACTCGAATTCCAACTTTTTAAAACGCTATAGTTTTTTTATTTTTTAATAAATTTCATTGTGCCAAAGCAAAAAATGTTGGAAAATACATCAATTTTCAAATTGTATCAGTGGTTTTCAATGTATCCACCTTTGGCGCGAATAATGGCCTTGAGACGGCCGAATAAAGCATCGCACGCTGCACGCAAGTGGCTCTGCGGTATTTTGCCCCATTCCCGGCGAAGTACTTGTTTGAGTTGGTTCAAAATTTGGTATTTTTTAGTGCCAACCTTCGCCTTCAAAATACCGCAGACAGAGAAATCCAACGGATTTGCATCCGGAGAATTTACAATCCATTGCATCAATGAAAGGTGGAACATTGTTTTTTAACCAATCTTGGTTGACGTGCGCTTTGTGAGACGGTGCCGAGTCTTGTTGAAATTTCCATGGTCTCCGACCGAAATGATTGTTTGCTCAAGGCTTCAGTACTGCCTCTAAGACAGTTTCACGGTATATGATCGCATTAATTTTGACGCCACGTCCACGGTCCAAAAATACGAGCGGAGAGTGACCATCGGCGATTATGGCGGCCCAAACTATCACCATCGGTGCTGCCTGCTTTCTGGTGGCCGTCCGAAGGTGTACATTTTCGAAGAACCTCTCCGGCAAGTAAACTCGGTCATTTTGTTTGTTGACATATTGCTCGATAACAAATGGCTACTCATCGGAAAAAACCAAATTCGGCAACTCACCACTTTCGTGCAAGCGTAGCAACGCCTTCGCTCTTTCGACTCTAACTTTTTTCTGTTGCGGTGTAAGATCGTGTGCTTTTTGGAACTTCAATGGCTTGAGCCCGAGTTCATTTCTCAGTATGTGTTGCATCCGTTCCAACGATATGGTGAGCTCACGTGGATAAAAAATTTTCAACACAATGAAGACGCAAATCGTTTAAAAGGCTAGTAAATAATAAAATTATCTGTCATGTTTCAAAATTTGAGCTCACTGTCATGAACGGTTTGGAAATTATAGCAGTCTGAAGTTGGTTGCAGTTTGAGTCATTCAGGGTGTATTAGGCATTGATCCGGTCAGGTGCACCTAAAACATCTCTGCACCTGCTAGATAAGATTCAAAAGCGTGCGATAAAACTCACAGCTGATGCCAGTATCACTCAGTCAACGGACTCCCTCGAACACCGACGAAATGTCTCGTGTCTCACTCTGTTTTATCGCTATTTCCACCACCAGTGCTCCATATAAATCGTCAGTAGCATTCCACCACTTCAAACCTTCAATCGTAACTCCCATCTCGCTCTGAATGCTCATCAGTATACCCCCAAGCCCACTTTCGGACGCACACCAGAAGCGGCTTTTCTATGTGCTCTTTGACAATGATGCCACTGGTGGTATTCTACTTTTGATACTGGCGGCATCAGATTTCGCGAGAGACTAAGGGAGAGACAATGTAGCTATTCAACACAATGATTCCCTGGCTTTCAGCTATTTCGAATATCCGCATCCGATCTTGGCTACAACAAGGTAATGATCCGACCCGATGTTTGTTGCTTGGAACATTCCGACACCCAAAATATTGGAGGTGTGCCTTGCGTCCATCGCACTACGATCAATTTGGTTGACGGTTTGTTTATAGGGAGTAAATCAGACCCTTTTATGGATATCAAAGTGTGCAAACCCTGTGCTGGCTATAGTTACATTACGTTCCACTGGAAAATAACATAAATGAGCCTCTGTCCGTTTCCGGAGTTGATGTCGTGAAGGCTGATCTTTCCGAATGTATTGCCAGTCTTTGACAAGGTCATGTTTCTTCTCTATCCAAAAAAAATGCTGCGACTGCTACTCGTATTCTCGTCGCACACGTTGTCTGCAGCAGTCTCCTTAGAAGTTATCACAATTCCATCGCACTTCTTAGATGGCAATTGCATATGTCAGCTTTGTTGCAATTGAGAATCTCTGCTAATTTTTCAGCTGCACGCGGCCTGTTGAGGTTCCGAACATTCCACTTACGAATTGGAAGATCGTTACCCTTCGTTGTTTGTGAGGGTCGTCAATAGTGAATCCGTCATTAACAGGATTGTCAGATATATGACGACATAGGCCAGCATTATACCAATAATCTAGCACGAACTTGCTATTTAGTTGATTTCTGCGCTGCTGACCCAATATACTCGTATGTACATATATCATAGGACAGTCAGCAGTGGGCATTTTTTGCAGGCCCGAAATGTAATTCCGATACACGGACAGATTGTAGAATATTTAAAAACAGAAAATATCTAAGGAGGCCAATTACTATCTCGAAAGCATTATGAACAATTCCTAAATAGTGATCCAATTCATCGAACCACTTTGATTTTGATTGCTCAACAATGAGTACTTTTCCAAAACATCTGTCCTCTTGAAGTTTGTTTTTTTTTTTAATTGTTTTTTTGTTTTACTTTTTTATCTAAACTCTTTGGCTTCATAATACTTCTATCTATCTAAACAAGTTCCATATTGCATTCTATCTCATCAATTGGAAGGAATTCGATTTATCATCCTCTTGCGAGTACTCCTACCGTAGTCGTATCGTACTCGTCCACTCATATTTGTCGATTAACTCAATCTAGAATATTTTATTGCTGCAATAAGTTCGTCAATCGTTTCCATGAATTCGAAAGCGAACACAATGTAGAACTGTCATTACAAACAATGAGTCAATTTAGGGGCCCACATTGATGTTTACACCAATAAACGTCAAAGGGAAAACGTCAACTGCGACTAACTACGAATAAGTAGAGTCGAACTCGAGTCACACTGTCAATTTAAGTGGATACCGCATCATCGTTTAACTCGATGGTCGCATTCAGTTTCAGTTGATTTGTCAGTGAGTCATGCAGTTGTAGCAGCACCACACAGGGCACACCATAGTGTGTGTTACACAGTCGTCAGCACTTAAAGCGAACTGATCGAGCAATCCATCTAGATCCGCTGACTGTTACCGATGACGACGATCAAGACGATGCTGATGATGATCATAATAATGATGATGATGATGAATCTTGTTTATTAAATATCTCGTTTATTGGTTGCGTTGCTATCGGTCGCGACGATTTAAATTGGAGCGACTGCCTTTCCTCTGCGAGCACTTGGAGCTCTACGAGTTCTGCAAGTTCTGCAAAAGTCAATTTAAACGATTGCATGCGGAGAGTGGTTAGGTTTCCATTCCATCATTCGCCTGCTCGTTCGCATGTGGGTTTATTTTTATAACTTTTAGCCGGTCCGGCCACAATAGCACTTTGTGCGCTACGTGATCATAATTAGTATTTTTAGAATGATTGCGAGTACGAGTACGAGTACGGATATGTCGTAGCGCGTATTGTGCAGCAAGCAGTAACGCAGCAACAGAGTAGCAACAAGTCAGCAGCAGCAGCAGCAGCAGTCAATTAAACGATTAGCGTTTTCCGGACTTGCGAACCTCCATACTCGTCTGTATGGTTGTGGTGGTTCGTTTTTATGCATTCGACAGCCTGGAGTTGGAATTGAATTTGGATTTGGATGTGAATGTGGAATGGCAATGGGAATCGGAATCTGGCATGCTAATGACGCTGATGTATGACTTGTCGGCTTGTTTTGAATTTTCCACAAAGTTATGGCTTGTTAAGCCATTAAAGGGCACAGGGCAGATATGAGTGGAAGGCTTGAATACGTTGACTGGCTATTGCATGATTGTAACCGCAAATGGTTGGGCGCTTTCGAAATGGAACAATTAAGGTGCAATAAAAGATGTAGTAGAGCTGTAATGTACATAGTTTGATTGAGGTCACTTTACTTAGCCTCTTAAGACGGGATGAGTTCTAGAAAATATTCTGGAAAAGATTTCGAAAGTTCACAAATTAAAATAAGAAGCTTTGATGTCTATTTTTTTTTTGCTGATATTCGGTGAGAATACTAGTATTTGTCAAAACAAAGTGATCGTCATTGTTCACCTATTTTTTTATCCAAAATGTACGCATGAACATTTTTCCTCTGAAAAAGTCAGTCAGGTCAGTAGAATGAGGCGCAAGCATTGTTAATCTAGTTTAAGTGCAAAAGCAGGTTTTCCACAGCCCAAAAGCAACGCTGATCCTCGCTTATGAAGAAGCCATTGAGTGGTCCTTCTGCAAAGACGGTACCAAACAGCTGAGGATAGAGATTCGCTAACGAGAGACTCGTTAAAAGGAGCTCCTGAGTGAAAATTTGGGTGTTGGCGAAATGTCTTTGTTTTAAGAAAAGTTATGACTAAAATGCCATCGCCGGCATTCACTATCAGGACAGGGGATGACTCGTAAGCTTATTCACGCGAAGAGATGCTCGACATCCTCATGAATAATCATCTTCCCGGCTGTATTCCCATTTCCGCAGATAGTCTATCTATTTCGGAGGACACATAATCCTTTTCAGACATCAGGAATGAATAACACATGACCGGAAACGTAACCTACAGGAAGGAGGTGTACTCAGAAACTCCATAGATGTTAATATTATTGAATGACAATAGTTTTAACACGACGGCCTATACTGTTAAAGAATTTATCTTCTTACAGAGAGCCAGGATTCAATAATTCAACAACGGAAGTTGTTCTCCTTACTAAGAAGAGATCAGTCCCCATTTTCAAACAAACGGCCATGTTTGTTGTTGAGAAGCTGCAGTAGGTTCATCAAAAATTGATCACATGATTCCAACTCATCTTTTTGGCAACATATCCTCTATGTGGATTTCTGACAGGAATCAGTGGAAGAGCAAATAAATCACTAGTATGGAGGAACAGGCTTTATACACCTATGGCCTTAAAATGGACATCGGCACAGATACTGCGTATCCATAGCAGTTTACGGCTACTCGTAATTCGGTATAAAAAAGACATGCAGTGTTTTTCAAGCCAAAGTTAGTGCCATTACCAAGGCTGCAACATTTCTATATATGTAAAATTGATAGCACCGGTGCCTACAAGGACTGCCAGGTAGCTTTTGAGTCCTGGAGCTCCGCAGTAGTCAGAGCAGAGATTATTAGAGCCTGTAGAAATCTCCTGAATGCCAAGGCACATGGACATCCCAAGCAAAAATAAGTTGATTAGGAAGAGTTTGGCGCTACATAATTTACAGGCTCTTCCCTCCTTCAAAGTGCAATTAAGTTCGGTTAATACGGCATCGATGAGGAAGACGTTTGTCGAGCAAACTTAGAACGTGCACCATAGCTCTTTTAGCCGGCATACAACAATCTTTGGTTGGATTTTGCCGCTGGTTTGCATGAGTCGTTTATGTTAGATCAAACGTATCCATACTGACCGCACTACATCAATTTCTGAACCACTTGAAGGATTGAGGAAAAAATTTAGATTCTTCGTCTCCAACTGTGTAACTGTACTGTGTTAATTCCTGGGATTCATTCTACTATCTGGGTGGTTTTAATCTGACGATCTTTCTTCATAGTTTCGCAGAAGGAGTTCTACCATAATACATAGTCCAGGTCTAGGTGGCTACTTTACAAGCCAGACATTGACCCACCTACCATCCTGCATTGAGGATATAAGCACATTTCACTGGATGCATGCATAGACCGCGACTAAAAATCTTATAACCGCGATCTCATAATTAGCTCTCCGTTGCTTTTGGCAAAAAGAGAATTCATTATAAGGAGTCAACGGAACCCTTCCGCTGTTCCAAGGATTAGTCTACACTCCTAGACAACCTAGACTACTAGAAAATATTTGGGACGCACCATCAACAACTTACTTACATACATCCATGGAAGCAAGGATATGCCTTCCTCAGATACCAAATGCGAACTGTATTACACCCTTGGTATGAGTCGAGGTCGACCTAAAACCTCTTGCTGATCGTAAGATTACAGCACCCAGTACTTTTTGCAGTACTACATCGGGTCGAAAGCAACTGGAAGACGCTTGCCAGCTTTAGCTTTAAACCCCACAGTAACGAAGTCCGGGGTGCTGCTGGCTCAAGTCCTGGCATGGACTACCGGTGGCCCCGCCACCAACAAGACCTATGACCGGCAACTAGTAGCTTCCAACCGTACCAACCTTCGATGGCGTCGTCTGAAAACCGTTACTATAAGACCAGTTATTTTTTGCTCTGCCACCCGATTGTTATTAGACAACTTCATTGGTAGAAGAAGCCTTCATAATCGGACGGAGGCCGAGTTGATAATACAGTCCGGATTGGACCTGGTAGCGCGATCTTTTTCTTCAGTTGCTCACTTCATTATTATTCAGTTGATGTGCTCTTTCGCTGATGTGCGCAACCTAAAGCGAAATCTTCCTCGACTACGTTGTCCCTCTGTGTAACATATACAAATACTGTTCGGCCCGGAGATCTTTACATCGCCCAGCCATTTCAGCCGACAGATGTGCAGCTCTTCCAAGCAAACCGGACCAATAATCACGCGAAGTATTTTGAATTGCAAACGACAAAGGATCTCTCCATCGTACTTTGCTAACTTCGATGCTTCTGTCCTATTAAGAAGGACTGGAATGATTACTGTCTTAAACAGAGCCTCTGTAGGCCAAAGAAAAGTGATTGGCAAGTGTTGCTCTTCCTTAAATTTCTTATAAGGAGTCATCATATTAAAAGCGAATGAACTTCTGAACTGACTTTAGGAAAATTCTGCCAGTGTTGTTGGGTTGCTAATTTCGTACATCTTTGCCAAGTAGATATTAAAGAATTTACATTAAATGCACATCACCTTGCCTAAGCCCATTTTTGACATCGAAAGGCTCGGTGAGTTTGATTCCGGCCTTTACATAGCAGCGGGCGTTCTCTATTGTCCGACTGCACACTATCTAACGAGCTTTCAAGGTTTTTTTTTGATCTAGAAGGTGGAAACCTTGCACGAGGCATCAATTGGTCGACGCACGTTTGTGATGTGGGATTCTTACAGGCTAATATCACCCTCACCTGAACAGATCGTTTTGTGCCCCGCGTGGTGTCAGCTTGAAGACTTAGCTTAAGGTCGATGAGTATGTTCATCGCTATATTTCTAACAATAGTTCAGTTTTCCTCATTTTGAAGCATATGGTATACTGTAGTGTGACAATTTCAAAATTGATCGCGTAGGGCTATCCTCTTGGTTTCGTGTCTTGGATAGTGAAAAAAACTCGTTTCCATTGCCGTTTTCTGGGATATCTTCCTGCTTGCGTTTAAACTCTCTGAAATAGTCATGTCCCGTCAATAACTGAGTCAGATAAAAGTTGGTTTCGCCGCGATTCCGTGATAATCCATACACCGATCACTGTTATAAGACAACGTGTACATCTTCCTTTTAAGGATAAGTTCCAGTGTTGTTGTCAGGTTGCGATTCTACGGCTCCATTCGTATTTGCTTTTTTCGTCGTTTAGCCTGACATTTTGAATTCCTTCGCTTTTGAGTCTTAGCAGTTCTTCAGCAAGTATGTCGAGAATGAAGACTTGAGACGGTGGATGGGTTTGACTTTGCAGCACTTAACCTTGCTCCTTACATTACTCGCAGCAAGAAGATGTCTTGTATTTTGTTTTAGGCCACTGATATTATTCATCAGCTTTGTGAGTGGACCTACAGTTTGCGATAATTTCTCTACTAGAACTTAGAACTTAGACGATTGTCAATCACAACTCCGAGATACTTGAGAAACGGTTGAGAGACAACTTCATGCCCTCCAACTCGAATCGTTATCATTTCGCCAATATTCCTACTGGTAATAAGCATCGCTTCAGTTTTATGACTGGCGAGTTGCAAACCGGTGCTACGAGTAGTTAACCAGCGTCGTATAGTTACAATTGTTTCGTTGCGGTAGAGCTGAACTTATTTTAACGTTTTTGCTACAACAACCACGGCAATGTCATCATCAAATCCGGTAATCGACGCTTCGAATGCAATCTGAAGGTAGAAAATTCCATCATACATAATGCTCCACAATAGGGGAGCTAGGGCCGAGCCTTGTGGCACACCGCCAGTAACATCATTCGGAGGATTCTATTCTAGAAATAGCTCGTTATCAATTTACGGAGAAAGTCAGGTATTTTAATCTTAAGCCGTCCCCGATTCGCGAAATTAAACGCGTTCTTCACGGTCCAGGGTTATAACATAATTCTCCAATATTTCTTGGTGTCTTCTTTTCAGTGGCTGGTGTCGCGTGCTCCGATTACTCGTATTACCAGTTGAATTGTGTTGACTTATATATAGTGTCCATATTGGTACTCCGATAGACGTTCTGATCTGATAATTGTTGGCACGAATCTTTTGTAAATGATCGGCCCAAGGGCGTTTTCGACCGGCGAAAAGGCGAAGTATTGTTTGGGTTCCCTTTTCCCTTTGGCAATACGAATAGCCGTTGGCGCTTCTAAGGCTCAGGAAAAGCAACCTCTTGAAAACATGCATTGAACATTTGCGCGAATAAGTCCGGTCGTGTTTTAACCCTTCGATGAGCGGTGGCATATTAGGCGGTAAATGCAGCGTAAAGGGTCTGCCCAGACCCATACATATTAAATGCGTGTATTTCAGGACGTGGAAAGTGAGATGACCAGAGATGTACTAAATGTGTGGTTGTAATGAAGAGCATTCTTGTTTGCACTTATACATTTGCATAGAATGTTCGTTGAGGCATATAGGACAATTGCATATGCAGCAATGGTATCGAGTTTTACGTCGCCGTTTTGAGCAAGAAGCGCAAGGATAGCATGATGAACGTGTAGATGCTAGCTCGGCATATGGCTTTGGTTGAGCTATATGGCTTGTTATGTTTTATGTACAATTCTAGTATTCTTACAACGACTTTGAAAAGTTTCATTGATGTGAAAAAACCAACCATGTGGGGCATTATCAGCTGCCGAGCCAATTCAATGACAAATGAACGGCGTTTGTCGCTGTGTTTTGCCATTGCCAACGGCCACCGATTCGCCGAACGCTTAGAATGGATCTGATCCATTTTGTCTACGCCTGCTTTGAATTGATTGTAATCCAATACTCGGTGTCACGACTGTAGTGAACGGTGGACAACATGACTACTGGCTTCTTTGGCCTTGCCATGTAGGAACAGGAAGCGACATTATTATTGTGAAAGCAAAAGATGGTGCTATTCAGGGCACGTTTAGAGTTCAGTAATTGATGAGGGATGAAAGTCTTGTTTTTTCTAACGTTGCCCACAAACGCCGCATTTCGATCCTTCAACATCTCTGCTAAATTTTATGACGAAAAGAAGTTGTCAGCGTACGTAAGCTGTTCTGCGGCTGGCCATATATTTTTCCATCAATTTCATGGCAACCCGCTCGACTTGGTTCGTCTCTCGTTGACCACCTGGTTGTTTTCCCGTATAAATTAATCCGTATTTCGCGGGCTTACTCGGAATATATTAAGTAAACCTAGTTCGTCCGCGATACGGAAATAACTGCTCATCGAGGGTCATTTGGCAGTCCGGGGTGTATGCTCTCTCTAAATTAGGCATCAGCATGAGCCATACATTGTCTATTGACACAGATTTGCTTTGTTGAAACCTCTCCACACGAGTGTTATACTATAGTTACCGAAGCGGGTGTATGTGGTCAAGTGCTTGAACCGGTTGAAGGACATGGTGGCTTTGCATATTGTAACTCGCCCCCACAATTCTTTTGTTGGCTACGAATTAGCGTGGAACACAGCAGCGAGCACCGTTCGAACGGGAAGCCTCTTCCTGAGCAGGAGCAGCCACGTAGTCTGGTGCGACAGCACTGGATAAGGTAATTGCTGTTGGTGCTTCTGTTTATAATTCCTCCGCTTAATCATCATCGTTATCATCCAAAACGGCCTTTAACTCAATCTCCTGTTCAATATCGGACGCCTCATCTACATTTTCATCTTCTAATGGCATGTGCATAGTGTAGTCTTCATCGTCCAAGTCGTCACCTGATTCTAATGGGTCGAATTCCCATCCCATAATTTGTCAAATTTGCGTCTCAAGTCGCTCTCGTTCTTCTGGATTCAAATTTGATGCATTAAGTTTACGAACCAAATTTGTCGCTGCATTTTACTGGAAACGAAAAACACGAACAAATTTACACACGAGCTAAATGCTACTCGTATTCACAACCGGCAGCAAAATATCTCCTAAAATAATCATAAAACACGTGAACTAAAGATAAAATTCACTGAACCAGTATTACTAACCTGCAATCTTGTCGATAGAAAACTAAATAACGCTTGAAAATAATCTAATATCAAATCAGCAGTCAATTTACTTTCGATATTCGCGCTATGAATCCTACTCATCAACTGTGGGTCCACTCAGACCCATGTGTGTATGATTCGAGAAAGTCCTTTAAAATGGAATTTTTCCACTATAAATGTATCGAAAACGTATTTTTTACCGTTACTTTATGTTCACCTCAACATATTTGAAGAAGTCATGGACTGCTGCTACTCAGAAATATCAAGAAAAAAACTTAAGCAAATTTCAAAACCGGTTTGGTCTGGCCAAACCCATACGCTGATCGGAGGGTTAATAACAATATTTAAGGCTTAGCATCCAGTTCCGGTGATTTTTTGTCCCTAAACCTTTTTGAGGAGCAATTTCTCGCGTGTAATCAGAGGTACGATCACTCCGGCGATGAATGTGACCAACCGGTACCCTACTTTTTTCGGAAAGAAATAGGATCGCAACAATACCGCCCAGCTTTATAAAGTTCTCTACCAGCGATACTTTGATAGTACGCAATCAAGGCTTATAAACGATCCTAAGTCTTTCTACCAATTTGTTAACTATAAAAAAAATCAGACGGTTTTCCTAAATCCCTCTCATACGAAAACATGTCATCAACCGATCCGCATACTATAGCCAACTTTTTTGCTAAATTTTTTAAGCAATCTTTTGCCGATAATTCCTTCGTACCGGATTCCTCTTATTTCAAATACCTACTTAACTTCCCCATTGGCCCCTCTATTTCTCAAAATTTTGACCATACAGTAATAGAAAATAAATTACAACAACTTAATGGTGAACATTTACCTGGCCCAGATGGTCTTCCATCTATATTTCTTAAAAGGTGTTCCTCAATACTGTCCCGCCTCCTTGCATCTTCCGATCTCTTCCGATTATCGCTCTCTCAAGGTGAATTCCCACAAATATGGAAGTCTTCTTTCATAACACCGATACACAAAAAGGGATTAAAGAGCAAAGTCACTAATTACCGCCCCATAGCTAAACTCTCACATATACCCAAACTCGTCGAAGCATTTTGTACGAAGCCTTAAGCTTCCAGTGCAAATCTCTTATTTCCTCTAACCAACACGGCTTTCTGAAAGGTAGATCAACTACCACTAACCTCGTCGAATTTGTATCCTCTATTCTCTCAGCCTTAGAAAATGGTAAAGAAGTTGACGTTATAACAACTGATTTCAGTAAGGCTTTTGACAAGATATCTCATAAAGTAATCCTGTTCAAATTGTCCGTCCTGGGCTTTGAACCCATTTTGCTTCAATGGATATCTTCTTACCTGGATAATCGTTTTTATAGTCTTCGTTTCAGGTCTGTCATATCGGCCCCTTTCTTGGCCACTTCAGGTGTTCCTCAAGGTAGTCACCTAGGTCCACTTCTCTTCATCCTAGCAATTAATGATCTTGAAAGGGTCATTCACCACTCAGCATTTTCTCTCTATGCCAAATTTGTTAAACCCATTCCCTCACAACACGACCCCATCCTCCTTCAAATACATAGATCTAAATAATTCTTCCACCCGGTGCATCAAGAACTGTTTAGAACTCAACGTCAACAAATGTCAATCGATTACTTTTTCACGTAAGTGCAACAGGTCTACTCCCTGAATTTATGTTCTCCACGGCCAACCTATATGCCTTGCTCAGACTATCCGCGATCTTGGCGTTTTATGCGACTGGGAGCTTAATTTCCGCTCGCATATCGATGAGATAATTACTAAAGCAAACTCATCGCTGGGCTTCGTTAAAAGATGGTCCAAAGAATTCTGTAACCCGTACGTAACCAGATCACTATACATCACTTACGTTCGCCCCCTTCTCGAGTACGCTGTCCCAGCGTGGTGTCCCTTTCAACGAGTTCATGTGACCCGATTCGAGAGGATCCAGGGTCGTTTTCTTCGAGTTGCTCTTCGAGGTCTACCTTGGAACCATCCTCTAATCTTACCTCCCTATCAAGACCGTCTCAAACTCATTAACCTGAATACCCTTGAGGAACGAAGGGACGCAGCAGACATTCTTTTCATTCACCGACTTCTCTCAGGCTCCGTCAATTACATGTTGCTTTACAACTCCATTTTCTTTTACGCTAACCCTCGAAATCTACGTTGCCCCCGCCTCTTTTATCTACCAACCCACAGCACCACATATGGCTCTAACGAACCAATATCCCGTATGCTGCGCAAGGCAAACTCCAACCTCTCCGTTTTCGATTTTAATCGCATCACACTTTCCCTCAAATTCGATCTCCTTCACCATCCCCAGCCTTAAAACCCTAATTAAATATTTTGCATTTGAGTTTTTAAGTCCTAGTTTTTTAAGCTTGAATTTAAGCCAAATAAATGGGGGCGTCAGCCCCCACCAAAATTAACCCTCTGCGACTGACGTGGTAGTATGACAGACACCAGAAAATGAAAGAACTTGTGTTGTGCCGGTCGTGGTGTGCGCATGCTTTGTTGTACGAAGGAGAGTGTCTACAAGTCAACCACGTCAGTGTTAAGGTATGCGTCTGATAAACAACCACCTCAGTGTAAGATTTATATTTTCATAGTGTCCCCTAAGCAACATGTCAGTAAAATTGTTTTGTTAAGTGCAATTTGTTGTTTGTTTCTTAGAGGGCTAAGGGTCTTATAGATCTAAAAGAACGTCGACTGGAACCTTTGTAAGCCACAACCAGCTAATAGAAGAGTGGTTGAACGAAGAAAATGAACACGAGTTCAACGATTTTAACGTTGAAGATGATGACCCAAATTTTCAGCCAGAAACCGAATTCTTGGAAGCCGACGAAGTTTCAGACGAAGAAGAGTATCAAGAACCAATTGAAGAAATACAACATGTAACCGCCACTGAAAATGTGCATCAAGAAACGTCAACAGAGAGCCATCTGAATATTACAAAGTTAAGAAAGAATTCATTTGGAATCGACAAGAGTGTCCCAGGACATCACGAATTGCAGCCCACAACATAATAAGATTATCTGGCCGTTTGCACAATTCTAATTTTGAAGGCTATTTTGAACTTTGGGCCAAGCTTTTTGACCATTCAATGTTGGAATGTTTGGTGATATTTACGAATCAAAAACTCTATAACTACCGAGCCCAGTTCAAACATAGCACTAAGGTGGAACTTATGAACACAGATGTTACTGAAATGAAAGCATTTATAGGCCTAATGTACTACTCGTCCGTATTTAAGTGTAATGACGCTGATCTTCGCATAATATTTGCCACCGACGGAACTGGCCACGAAATATTCCGCTGTGTAATGTCCAAATGGCGTTTTTCTTGTTTGGTCAACTGCCTCCGATTTGATGATTCCACTACCAGAGAGGAACGTCTGAAAGAACATCCAGTTGCCCCAATATCAGACATGTTCAACAAGTTCATTTCAAAAAGCCAGTCTCAATATACCCCTGGACCATACCTTTGCATCGATGAAATGTTGCTGCCATTTAGAGGTCGTTGCAAATTTATTATTTACTCGTACATGCCCCAGAAACCAGCAAAGTATGGCATCAAAATATTGTTATTCGTAGATGCTCGCACATACTACATTTATAATGCCTATATTTACCATGGCAAAAATTCAGATGGCATAGGCTTGACTGAACAAGATAGAAAAATGGCAATACCAACTCAATCTGTTCTGAGACTTGCGAAAGTTGTTGAAAACTCAAACCGCAACATTACAGCTGACAATTGGTTCAGTTCGATTCCACTTATGGAAACATTGCTGAAAAGGGGACTGACCTACTTAGGTACGCTGAAGAAGAATAAAGCTGAAATACTACCATGCTTCTTGCCGAACAACAATAGAGAATCGGAAAGTTCCTTTGTATGGTTTCACGAAAGACTATACATTGTTATCATATGTTCTATTGATCCCATCACAATCAAGATATAGATACTGATATAAGAAAACCAGTTATGATTGCAGACTACAACTACACTAAAGGAGTAGTTGACGAAGTCGACAAGAAGTGTTCAATATATTCTTGCAGCCGCAAAACTCGTCGTTGGCCTATGGTAATTCTTCAAAGAATAGTAGATACGACAGGCATAAACAGCTTTGTATTGTATCAAATGTGTGCAGACAGTAACGATAAAATGCGAAGAGGAACTTTTAATTTGAATACGGCAAGAGCATTAGTGCCAGATCACATGAAAGGTCGCGTATACAATGAAAGATTGCCCAGAGAACTGCGGATAACGATCAGTAGAGTTTTGGGTAAAGATGTTCGCCTCCACCTCCAAGAACTCAATCGATTCCTCCAGGTGGAAGAAAACTATGCTCTATTTGTCCAACAAAACTTAAAAGATTAACGAGATATTGTTGCTGTGATTGTTTGAAGTCAATTTGTCTTCAATGCTCTAAGTCACTTTGTGAAGACTGCCAAAATTGGCAGTGATTTTGAGGTTAAAAATCCTTTAATTGAACCAATGAATGGAGTATTTTTTTTTTAAGTCTGATTACCATAAGTGTAAGCTTTAAAAAATAAGTAAGTAAATGAAGAAAATATTTATGTTTGATTTCTGTTTTAACCTTTTCTATATGTGTAAGTTTTGGAAAAATTATTTATGTTATATCAATAAATGTTGTGCAACTTTATATGAATTTTTAATTTTATGTATTAGTAATTTAAAATAATAGTGGACACTCTTAACTTTAAAATATATTGTAATAACAAAAAGTGAGAATATAAAAAGAATTTTGAAAATACAAGCTGTCCAAATGGTTTCTGGTGTACTACCACGTCAGTTGATTTGTGAAAACTAGCGCACGCCAGTCGCAGAGGGTTAAAATTAAATTAAAAAATTAAAAAAAATGTGGGCGATTGCGTACGCCTTATTGATACAATTTGATCAGTTTTACCCTATACTTTGTTCGCAAAGATCTCTAAAGCAAAGATACTCGCTATACTTAATCCACTTTCTTTGTTTTTGGTCGGGTTCTTGCTTCTCGATGTCCACTTAGGTGTACATTGCTGGTCATCGGCCTCCGGAGTTCTGATACACTGGTAAGTGATTCTTGATCGGTGGCACACCGATCTTGACTCTGTGCTTTTGGGAGTCAACCAGCGTTTAGGAGGCCGGTGTTTTCACTTTCTCGGTCTAGACATTGATGCATTAGATGCATTGGTTAATAACCGCGATAGCTGGGTAACAAAATCTCCTTCTGTTTTCAATTACCACCTCACTGACGATGAAACTGAGAAGATCTTCATCCAGGATACTGATATTCCACTTGGACCGTTTGCGTGTTGTACGGTAAATGCTGATTGCTGAACCAGTGTCGGTAGTAAACAGTATACCTTTTTTGTATATACCAGCTTTGTTTAATTAAAGCAATATCCAGACATGAACTGCCCCATTATCAGGGCCATACACTGAACTCGCCCGCGATTATGATAGGACTGATCCCAATAGCGTCAGGGTCAAGTCTATCCAAGATCATTTCAAAGCTGTCGGTAGTAGCGTTAAGTGGTGCGAGTTTATAACAGCTATATGTATATGTTGGTATAAAAAGTTGGTAACATTTTCCAAAACATGTGTCTTAGTGTTGATATGACTGAGCGGTTGTGGAGTTACCAGGTCAAAAATAAAATCCAGTCAGATCGCTGTTAATACGAGTATGTTGGTTGTTGGCGCCGGGCTTCTATTCATCAGATATACTTTCGTCCCACCAAAACTTGTCAATGAGTTGGTTCTCCATATACTTAACTGCTGGCTTAAATAGCTTAGCATGCAGGCCGAGTCATGCTTCCTTTTGATCGGATGGGCGGAAATCTTGGCCTTCATCACCCAAGTTTAACAGTTCGTTCTGCCAGACAGCGGAGCTAGGGTTTTTCCAAGTTTCCCCCACTCGCTGTGACTTGTCTACTTCATTTCCACACTTATCCATGCAGGTTTCTATGTATTTGGTCCTGGAGCAACATCTCTCCATTTCCTTGATTTGTCGCTTTGTCGCAAATACATTCGTATTTGCCAACAAGATAGTGGCCAGTTTACATATATGACCTATAAAAATATTCGGACATCTATAACGTCGAAGGAGATTCTTGCATCGATCGCAATATGATTAATTTATTTAATTGGAAGATGACGGACATCTTTCGAATGCAAATATCCAGTTGAGGAACCGTAATATACATATTGTCCGGTTAGTCTCACCGCACTTCTTAGATGTCGGTGTTACACCCTTACTATTCAACGCCTGAACATTCTATGAGCTGATCCGAACAACATTAACCATTTTGCATTTTGCAAGGTCGCCAACATTGAATTCGTCCTTACCCAAAACACTTTGGGATTTACCTGAACTCGACTTATTCAGGATCCCCTTGGACAAAATGTTCCGAATATTCCAAACCAAGTAGGTTAGCAGGTAAAAGTGGCTGTTGGAAAGACCAACCCACTTAGGTCTATTGGCCCATTGTGATGCCATCAGGATCTGTGACCCTCCTACTCTTGTAACCAAATTGAGCTTCTGACGAAGCGTAGGAGACTGTTTACGTCTATATTTTTTAGATCGTTTAGGTCGTTGTAGAAGAAAGCTCCTAAGTGAAGTATTCTTCTGTGGGAGAGAGCTGGACATGTACAGAATAGGTGAAGGATTGTCTCCTCCTCTTCCTCGTCCATGCAGCTTCTGCAGAAATCATTTGTAAAGGCAGTGCCCAGTGATGACGCTGAGATGCTTCGTATTTAAAAGGATCAGACTCTTAGAGCGATTCAGATCCAGCTTTAGCCAGATCTGTTTGATCGCTAGGCATGTTGGTCAAACAGTCCACCTAATGTCTGTTCTTTTATTAGCATCCAGCTTTAATATTTATTTGCACGTAGCGATTGGTATATCTATGCTACCCTTTTGCGGTAGAATCGGTAGAGTGGTTCCAATTTTGGTGAGCTCGTCGGCCCAACAATTCCCTGGAATGTATCTGTGGCCCGGCACCCAACAAAGGTGAATGTTGAACTGCTCTGCCATCTCCGTAAGAGATGATCGGCAGACAAGGACTTGATAGCGGCCTGACTATCCGAAAAGATTCGGATGTCCTCTGCAAATTAACACGTCATTCTTCAGCCAGGACAAAGCTACTTTAATGGCCAAAATTTCCACCTGGAACAGTCTACAGTCATTTGGAACATGGAAGGAGAAGCTTAAATTTAGCTTATCTAAGAAAACACAGCCACCAACCCCGCTAGCAGTTTTAGATCCATCTGTGTAAAAGCGGATTGACTTGTATTCCATGAAAGTATCGTCCTCCCAGAAGGATCTAGAGGGGATCTGTGAGGAGTCCTAGTATATTAAGACCTATTAGCGGGGCCAAATAAATTGTGTTGTTGTTGCTTTAAGGCGAATAGCTGCCGTGGCAGCTACTTCCCTGCTCAAGATATCGAGGGATGTCAAGTGAAACAGGAGTAGAGCGTAGTGCTCCACTTATGCATAGTCATGCTGTTCTTTGGACTCCTCTGCTTAATTTGCAGCAGTTGACTGCTTTGTTTAAGGCCATCCACCAGACAACAAGCCCGTAAGTCAATATCCGTCTTACGACCAAGATGTATAGCCAGTGGGTGATGCGAGGTTAAAGGCCCCATTTGTTCCCAGTGGCTTGGTTCTTTTGCAAGGCAATAAAGTGACTGTAGCTTTCTTGACTCTTTCTTGAATATTAGGGCTCCAGTTTAGTTTTCTATCAAAAATAAGACCCAGCGAAATATGTATCGCAAAAGACTAAACTGGTCCCGTTTATTGAGGGAGAGTCTATGATTGGAATTTTATGATTGGGAAAAGGACAAGATCAGTTTTATGGGGGTTCATTCCAAATCCACAGCGATCTGCCCAATGATTTATCTGAAGCAGTTCTTTAATGGTATTAATATGCTTGCCTGTCTGCTACCACCCGCTTCCAGATTCATTAACCACGAAATTCCAGAGAAGGGGAGAAAGGACACCGCCTTGTGGCGTACCTCTGCTCTCTACCTCTTTTAGCAGAAATGCAACCCAACTTGGAGTTGGTTATCCTGCTGTTTAGCATAAGACTGATCAACTCCCCAAGTGAGTAATCTACCTGCAGAGTTGACAGCGCAGTCGTGATTTTGGATGTGTTGATGTAGGCACCCTCCAGGAAGGCGAACATTGTGTACTCTCTATATTGTAGGGATCGTCCAATGTGGCTAGTCAGTGAATGCAGAGCCATTTCCGCCGACTTTCCTTTACAGTGGGCATGTTGACAAAAGTCTTAGATCAATTTTAGCTGATATATGGACATCAGTCAGTCGTTCTAAAGTTTTCAGACATCTTCCGGCCTTGGGAATGAAAACTACATTGACTTCTCTCCATGACAGTGGAATGTGGGTCAGCTCTACAGAGTTAATCATGATATTCTCCTGCGTAGGTAGGATAATATCTGAGGAACTTTGTAGCTCGGCATATATTATACCGTCCGGACCAGCAGACTTGAAATCAAACCATGGAATTTTGTCACAGTTGCAGTAGTCTTGTTTGGCTTGCTTCCGGCCGCTTGGGCTGCTACTCACCTGTGAAGTGAGTGTCCAGGTTGAGTGATTCATCACTTGAGATTGTCCAATAGGTTTCAGTAATTTTGTCAGAATGACCTCCAGGATTGTCGGATTCTTTATATGAGTCGCAGTTGGTCGCTTTTCTTGTGCTGTTTGCTAGGTTGAAAAGTTTTCTGCAAGTGTTCCTAAGCGGTCCCAGCGCTGATGTCCACCAGTGAGGCATTTTCTTGCCTCCAGTTTGAATAAGAGGGCAGGAAGCGGCCATAACCTGATTGAGAACCAGGGTGAATTCCTTGACTTTCATATCAAGCTCGTTGGTGTCACGCGGTGGACTTGAGAGTTTAAATGATAGCGTTTCTGACAGTATTCCTCTGTATTTTGGCCAATCAGTTTTCCGATAATTCCGGATGCTGGTTGGCTGGGACGAGCATCACTCAGGCTGAATTGTATATATCTGTGGTCTGAAAAAATATATCCAGTTCGTTAGAATTTGAGTGATGTTGTCGGAGACAAGGGTGATATCTAGCACTTCCTGTCGGTTTTTTGTTATAAAAATGGGCTCATTGCCAATGTTGCAAACAATGAGGTTAGTGCGTAGAATAATAATAAAAAAGTGACTCACCTCTATCGTCGATGTCAGTACTGCTCCATACCGTGTGATGAGCGTTAGTGTCGCACCCGATGATGAGGTCTCAGCATTCCGGCTTCCAGTACCACCCTTTCTAGGTTATCACCAGAGAGAGGCCCCACATGATCGTGGCTAAGATTGTGCTGATGCCAGCCAGTAGGAGCCTTTGGTAGTTTCTAGTCTAACAACAGTTAAGTCGGGATCGCTGGGGTTAGGAAGTAAAAATGCATAAAGGGCGCATTTATAAGGACGCCTTAGTTCTTCCAGTTTCGCGACTTTCCAGTCATGAGTCGGAGCGGTCGGGTTGCTAAGCCTGATGATCTTCAGAATGCTTTCTGGAGGGGAAGGTTCGGCTGAGATCCATGTGCGGGTTCTACTCGTAGGTCTGCTAGGGATATCCACTTTAGGCACGACTTTGAGTTTTACACCTGACCAAATCTCTCCTAATCCACCTATGGCTTTGGTGAAAAGATCGAGAGATCTTTGATTAGCACATGCGATATGCTTGATGTGGCCCTGGTGCTAGCCAGCGTCGCTTGTAATGGGAGGTGGTCTGGGATTTTCCCGCGTGATGGCCAAGAAGTTGCCGGAAAGCTTTAACTTGACCAGCTGTCACCGTTCAGGTGTTATCGATCCGTCGGTGTCGTTTTTGTCGGTTACCGCGATCATTATTGCGTCTTTTAGGACTTTACCCAATTACCTCTGAGATGTACTGTTGGGTGGCCCAGGGGTTTTGGCGTTAAAAGTTTTGGGCTTCTTGGGAATCGGCACGGTTTCCTCCAACTATCTTTGGCGGTTGCAGGAGTTTTTTAGAGATTGGGTAGCCCACTCAATCTTGTGCTTTGTATACGCACTTCTCTCACCCTCAGGAATGGATCCGAAGGTTTTGATGATGCCTAAAGCTTTTCGGCGTCTTATTTAGAGGGCCTTAGATGCAGCTCGCCGATGTGGCTGAGCCCCTGATTTCTCCTTAGAGAGGAATCATTGCGTTTGCCTTTAGAGGATGGTGCACCATGTCCTGCCACAGTTTTATTTCCGCTCGACAATGTACAATAGAGCCTTGCCGGTAGTTGGTGCAGTCACCGTTCTACCGCCCGGTATTAGTTTAGTTTTAGTTTAGTTTATTATTAATATTGAATTCATTGTTCACATAAGACTTGTGTACAAAACACATCTTTTAAAAAATAGAACAAGCTTTTGTACATTACTTTAATTGGAGTTTAGTTTAAAGAGTTAAGTTTAAATAAAAGAAAGAGATAAGATAGCGATAAGAAGGCATCGAGTTTACTAGAAGTTCAGTAATATCCCTTGAAATTTCAGTATTCCATACATGTTCCAGAACTTCATTTAGCTTTTTTTTACTCTCTGGTTTATGTTCAGCCACCTTACGTTTCATTACATGCCACAAGTGTTCGACTGGGTTTAAATCGGGCGAATTAGCTGGCCAGTCCAGTCTGGTAATTCCGAGGTCATCAAACGTTGTCTTGACCTGAAAATTATTGAAAGACTCTAGTTACTTGTCTGTTTATTATTTATAAAGTAGACATCTAGAAGTTGATTTATAACACTTTACTTACGGATTTGGCGCGGTGGCCAAGTTCAGAATCATCTTGAAAAATGCACTTGTCAGTATACGAATGACGCTGTTCAATTGCTGGTACCAAAAACTCCCTTACTACTTTTCCATACTTTTGAGCGTTCATAGTTTCATTAACAAAGTGCAAAGGGCCCGAAACGTAAAAAGAAGAACACCCCCAAACCATCTGGCTTTGAGGAAACTTCACTGTTTTGACTATGCACTCGTCCTTGAACCTTTCACCTGCTGACCGTCGTACGTATGGCAAATTGTCGGCATACAACAAATTAAATTTACTTTCATCGGACCATATCACACATCGCCAATCATCCTGCGTCCAATCTTCCTACTTTTTTATCCACGTCAAGCGAGCTTTTTTCATTTTTGTGGTTAGGAGAGGTTTTTTCGCTGGTCGTCTTCCATATAAACCTATCTCCCGTAGCCGTCGGCGTATGGTTTCGGCTTAGATCAACTTGATGAAATTCACTCAGCTCCGCTCTTATACGGACAGCACTTTTAAAGCGATCTTTCATGCTAATTCCGTGTAATACATTGTCCGTCTTCTGGGTTGTTTTACGTTTTCGTCCCGAGCCTTTTTTCCTTTCCAGTGGATCCAAATTTTCTTTTTTCTTCATCAGTCGTACGATAGTTGAATGACAGCATTCTATTTTAACCGCAATCTCACGATAGCCAAGCCCTTCTTCGACTAAAGTCAATATTTGAACTTTTTCGTCTCGAGTCAATTGATGATATTTACCAGACATTTCACTTTTTTTTTTTACTTGTCACCGTCACAACTCAATTCAAACTGATTTTTTTTTTGCACTAAATACGAGGCCGAACTCCGCTATAGGGAATACCCTTCATTAGTATGAGAAAAACCCTTACGATCTGATGTAATTAGGCATTTTTTGAGAACTCATTAGGTGGTGCGGTTTTTATGACCGCAAGTGTATATGACGTTTAAAATTCACAAGACGCACGGCTAAGTCGTTTATATAAGATATAAAGAGTAGTGGTCCTAAAACGGATCCTTGGGGAACACCTGATGGAACAAAAAGACACGATGAGCGCTTTTTCTCATGACACACATACTGTGACCGATTACTTAGATATGACGACATCAAATTACAGTACGTACTTGATTAACGCAACTCTCGATTCACGCAACTCCTCGATTTTCGCAACAGGTAAATTTTCACAATTGTTCTTACTCGATAAGTGCAACTTTTGTTTATTTCTATCTTTTCTTACTCTGGTTCCTAATTTTGTTTGTGTTTTTTGTGTATTTTTATTGTCTGGGCAGTTATTATATTACCGCTATTTGTAAGTTCGTTGTGGGGACGTAATTGATGTGCAGCTGTTGTGATGGTAGTTGGATGAATGTATCTTTTGACTGAAAGTTGTTTATTTCGTGAGTTTTGTTTAGTGGTCGATCGTGTTTTTTATTCTCAAAAATGGGTATAACGAAAAAATTGTGAAACTGTGAGATTTTAGAAAAAATAAATAAAGGCGCTTCAATAAAATCAATATGCAGTGAATATAATGTTCACAAATCTACAATAAGCAGATTAAAAGAAAAAGAGCATTTAATAAGAAGTTTTGTTTCAAATGCTGAATGTGAACCAAGGAAGAGGATTACATTAAAGAAGTGTGAATTGCCTTAAATGGAAAAAGCCTTGTACAAGTGGTTCCTTAAGCAAAGGAAGCTTAATGTGCCAATTTCCAGCGAGCTCCTTAAATCAAAGGCGATCCAGTTGCACGAAAAAATTAAATAGAGAGCAGGATTTAGGGCGAGCAACGGTTGGTTGATTAATTTTAAAAAAAACACATGGAATTCGACTTCTAAAAATCTGTGATGAAAAACTTTCCAACAAACAGCAGCTTGTAGATCCTTTCTTAAAAAAATTAGGGAAAAAATAAGACAGCTCGATTTGACTCCAAATCAAATTTAGAATGCCGATGAGTCCGGCTTATTTTACCGACTATTGCCGGGTAAAACACTTGTCAGCTTTAAGGAATTGTCGGCTCCTTGTAGAAAGACCAGTAAAGAAAGAATCACGTTCCTCGCCTGTACTAACGCTTCGCGTGTGCACAAAGTGAAGCTATTAATCATGGGTAGATCGGTAAATCCAAGATCTTTTAAAAATGTTGACCCCAAACCCGTGGTATATAAGGCAAATAAAAATGCTTGGATGACCTTGGATTTTTTTTTTCTTGAACGATGGTTCCACTCCACATTTGTGCCTGAGGTGAGAAAAATTCTTTTGATCGTAGGTCGCCCTTTTTAAAACGTTTTTCTGTTTTTTTAAGGTAAGAGTCTTTTTAAGATCAAAAGGACTTCCAGCCAAGGCGCTTCTACTTTTGGATAACACTCCGTGTCACCCAAAAGATGGCGAGTTGAAAAATGACGACGGCATGATTGTTGTTATGTGTTTTCCTGCAATTTGTACTGCTCTTCTTCAGCTAATAGATCAGAACGTTATAAATTTAACAAAGCTTCATTATTTCAAAAAGTCTATTGGCTTTTTTAATTGGTTGTGAGGGATCAGACCTCGAAGCAAAAATTAAAGCATTCAATGTCCGAAATGCAATTTACCTGCTATCTAACGCATGGGATAGGCTGCAGGCAAGTTCAATTAAAAAATGCTGGAATGTGTTGATGGCTTCACATTGTGATTGGCAAGATGAAGATGGGTTACCTTTAAGCACAGTCAGAGCTCAAATTATCAGTGAATACGCGGTTGTAGAATCCATATCAACTTTTTTCAATGATAGTTCTCGCAGCGAATTGATTTCGAATGATGAAATAAATGATTGGGTTTGCGAAACCAATTACAACAATGAGGAAATTCAACAAATTGAAGAAAATCAGTCAGCCGGATCTGATGAAAGTGAACCCGAGGTTGATATTCCTGCTCCTAAAATAAAGGCTCAGACTGCAATAAAAAGCATAAACACAGCAATTCAATGGGCTAAACAAAACTCAGTCCCTATAGAACAAATTTTTAATCTTCAAAAATTACGAGAAATGGTTATACTAAAAAAAATCAACAAATTCAACAATCCAAACGAAATTGCCCAATTTTTTCAAAAAAAAAAAAAAAAAAACAATAAGTTGCTCAATAGGAAAATTTATGTACCAAATGAACTAAGAGATGGCGTAACTTGTATTGTTATTATTCCATTGGGACATGCGTTGGATTTTTTTTCACTCAAATATGTCGAACTTTGTGCCTGAAAAAGTGTTTTTGCGGGGAGTTCTTCTTCATTACTTTAATATGAAGAAAACTGCTGCCGAAAGTCATCGCATTTTGGTGGAAGTTTATGGTGAACATGCGCTAGCTGAGCGCACGTGCCAAAAGAGGTTTGCACGATTTAAAAGTGGTGATTTTGGCTTGGAAGACGATGAACGTCCTGGGCAGCCAAAAAAGTTTGAAGATGAAGAACTGGAAGCATTACTCTATGAAGATTGTTGCCAAACACAAGAAGAGCTCGCAGAATCTTTGGGTGTCACTCAAGCAGCCATTTCAAAACGTTTAAAAGCAGCTGGATATATTCAAAAGCAAGGAAATTGGGTTCCACATGAACTCAAGCCGAGAAACGTCGAAAGGCGGTTTTGCATGACCGAAATGCTGCTGGAACTCCACAAAAGGAAGTCATTTTTGCATCGGATTGTTACTGGTGATGAAAAATGGATATATTACGACAACCCCAAGCGCAAAAAATCATATGTGAAACCCGACCAACCAGCCAAATCAACGGCAAAGCCGAATATTCATGGCGCGAAGGTAATGCTATGTATTTGCTGGGATCAGATGGGTGTGCTGTATTATGAGCTACTAAAACCGGGTGAAACCATCAATGGACAACGCTACCGAACACAATTAATCCGTTTGAAGAGATCAGTGGCAGAAAAACGCCCGGAATATGCGACCAGACACGAGGCAATAATTTTCCATCATGACAACGCTCGGCCCCACGTAGCTATTCCGGTTAAGAACTATTTGGAAAACAGTGGATGGGAAGTCTTACCCCATCCGCCTTATAAATCAGACCATGCCCCTTCTGACTACCATTTGTTCCGGTCGATGCAGAACGCCCTCACTGAAATACGGTTCACATCAGAGCAGAATATCAAAAATTGGATTGATTCATTCTTGGCTGCCAAGCCGGCGCAGTTCTTTTGGGATGGGATCCACAAATTGCCAGAAAGATGGCAAAAAGTCATATGATTTTATGATCAACACAATCAAATGCCTTAGAAAAGTCTAAAAACACAATTAGTGTTAACATTTTGTGGTCTAAGCCCTCACGCATATGTTCGCAAACCTTAAGTAAAGCTGTGGTGCAATTATGCTTAGCACGGAAACCCGACTGACAGTTTGTAATCGTTTAAATATTGGGTCTACAAGTAAGTTTCCAGCGTTTTTTTTTCCAAAATTTGAAGTGTTATTATGAAAACATAGTTACAATGCTTTATTCAAAGTATCGTCCATCGGAAGCTACAACTTTCCCCCATCTTTCTGGCAATTTATGAATTTCGGACCAAAAAAATTTCTCGTCTTTCGAGCCCAAGAACGTATCGAGCCAATTTTTGATTTCCTCTACTGAGCTGAAGCGTATTCCCGTAAGAGCGTTCTGCATCGAACGAAACAAGTGGTAGTCAGATGGTGCCAAGTCTGGACTGTAAGGCGGGTGAGGCAGAATTTCCCATCCACTATTTTCCAAATAGTTTTTCACCGAAACCGCAACATGTGGCCGAGCGTTGTCGTGATGAAAAATGGCTGACTCATTCCTGGTCTCATATTCTGGCCGTTTTTCTTTTAATGCCCGCTTCAAACAAATTAGTTGGGTTCGATATAATGGTCCTTTGATGGTTTCACCACTCGGAAGCAGTTCGTAGTATACGACACCCTTTTGACCCCACCATATGCAGAGCATGACCTTATTCACGTGAATATTTCGTTTCGGCGTCGATTGGGCGGGCTCGCCGGGCTTTGTATTCGATTTTCTGCGTTTAGGATTATCATAATAAATCCATTTCTCATCACCAGTGACAATACGATGCAAAAATGATTTATTTTTATACCGCTACAGTAACATTTCGGACATGCAAAATCGCCGTTCGACGTCTCTTGGCTTCAATTCGTACGGCACCCAGTTTCCAACCTTTTGAATGAATCCCAGTGCTTTTAGGCGCAGGGAAACGGCTTGTTGCGTGACGCCCAATGATGCAGCAAGTTCTTCTTGAATCTGACACGGATCCTCATCCAGTAAAGCGTCCAATTCCTCGTCTTCAAAACTTTTCGGCTTTCCGGGGCGATCTTTGTCTTCAACTCCAAAATCACCACTTTTGAACTGTTTGAACCACACGCGGCACGTCGGTTCACCAATACATTCCGCCCCATAAGTTTCCGAAAGCAAACGATAGGCCTCAGCCGCACTTTTCTTCATATTAAAGAATAAAAGCAACGCTTCCCGCAAACGTTTATTTGGCTGGAAACTTGCCATGATTTTGCTCGATAAAATGTACGACACCGATAGAACTGCTCAAATATAGCGCTGCAAAGTTGTTGACAGATACAAAACCTACAAATAAAACACATGGGGTCTGACATTTCTGCCCGCGAAACGCTGGAAACTTACTTGTAGACCCAATAATATTTGACTTGTTTGCTAACGATAGTCTCAAAGACTTTACTCAGAAATGGAAGTATGGCTATGGGTCGATATTCAATTTCTGGGCGCGATGAAGATTTCGGAATTGGCACCACTTTAGCAATTTTCCAACTTTCAGGGAAGGTTGACGTTGTGAGTATTGAATTAAGAATATGGGTTATATGAGTGAAAATGACTGGAAGCAGGATTTTTATGAACTTGGGAACGATATTATCCCATCCAACTGCGTTAGATTTACGAGTAGCATTAAGTTCGTCTAAATTGATGGGGTTTGGAAGGGCTGGCTTTTCAGAAGTCACACCGAGTGAGCGCACAGTCTTCCAAAAGTCGGTGTTTGAGCTAACTGCATTGAACTTGTTTGCATAAAATGACCTTTTATTAGATCTGATTGATGAGGTTACTGCATTACGAACAACTTTAAACTCTGTGTGTATTTAAGGACATTTGTACCGTCTCCATCTACTGTATAGGATATCCCGGGCTTTCATGAGATCAAAGACTTCTTTTGTAAGCCAAGGTAATGTGCATTCCTTGGACTTTCTTTGTACTACTGGCACATGCTTTTTAAAAAGATATAAAATGTTCTCATTGGAATATTTAATTTGAAAGCTGGTATCATTTGGCAGCATACGAGGGCGGGTCAATAATTCTGTGCATTTTTGAATTTCTGACCTCTTTACTGAAACAGCAACACTGCTCCTGTCAAGAGGCATTTGTCAGTTGACTCCTGTCAAAATTTAAACTTGCTGCGTCAGTTAGTTTGTGTTTGACAGCTATTTTTATCAGACTACTCACTAATTTGAGGAGAAAATGGAAAAAAGTGAATTTCGTGTGCTTATTAAGCATTATTTCTTGCGAAAAAAAACCATTACCGAGACCAAGGCTAAGCTTGATAAATACTGCACCATCGATTTCAATGGTAAAAAAGTGGTTTACTGAATTTCGTTGTGGCCGTACAAGCACTGAAGATGCCGAACCTCCTGGACGCCCAGTTGAGGTCTCTACACCCGAAACAATCGAAAAAATTCACGATATGGTGTTGGCCGACCGAAGATTGAAAGTGCGAGAGATTGTGGAAGCCGTAGGGATCTCGCATGGCTCAGTGGTTTCAATTTTGAATGATCACTTGGGCATGAGAAAGCTTTCCGCAAGATGGGTGCCGCGTTTGCTCACAGTCGACCACAAACGCAATCGTGTAACAACTTCACAGGAAGGTTTGGCGTTGTTTAATCGCAATATGGAGGAGTTTTTGCGCCGTTTTGTAACCGTGGACGAAATATGGATCCATCACAACAAACAACAGTCAAAACAGTGGGTTTCTAAGGGTGAATCGGCGCCAAAGAAGGCCAAGGTGGGTTTGTCAGCCAATAAAGTTATGGCGACTGTTTTTTGGGATGCACGCGGGATAATCCACATTGACTACCTTCAAAAGGGAAGAACAATCAATGGGGAATATTATGCCAACTTATTGGACCGATTCAATGACGATTTGAAAAAAAAACGACCTCATTTGGCCAAGAAAAAAGTTCTTTTCCACCAAGACAATGCAAGGGTGCACACATGTGCAGTTGCCATGGCAAAAATCCATGAATTGGGCTATGAATTGCTCCCTCATCCACCCTATTCTCCAGATTTGGCTCCGAGCGACTACTTCTTGTTCCAAAACCTGAAGAAATGGCTTGGTGGAAAAAGATTTGACTCCAATGATGAAGTCATCTCGTCATTTTGAGGACCTCGACAAATAATTTTTTTTGGAAGGGATAAAAAAATTGGAGAAGCGTTGGACAAAGTGTATAGAGCTCAAGGGAGACTACGTTCAAAAATAAAATTATTTTTTTATCAAAAAATCTGTTTTAATCCAAAAGTCACTGACTTATTGACCCGCCCTCGTATATCGGCTGCCAATTTATCGTCTGGCAGTCATGAAAGAGTACTACTAGATTAAGTTTTGTATAATCAAATGAATTGAAGAAATCATTATTCGTTACTTCTGAAAGTATGTTGACTGTTAAAAGAATCATGTCGTGATGCGAAAATGCTGGAACAGGAAGTTGATCGTACCGAAGCACGAAATTTTCTTCAGACACTAACGCAATATCAATTAAAGAGGGTGTTTTGTTGGGTGCAAAATGAGTAGGATGGATACTATTTACGAAACTCAGACGAAGGGACTCAATCAATTCTTTAAAAGTATTATTTTTTTTTTCTAAGATGTCTAGGTTTAAGTCACCACATATAACGATTTTGGAATATAAAGGAGATAATTCGTCGAGCACATCTCTCGAGGAATTACCGGCCTCGGATTTTGTTTGTTTTTTGAGATTGTATCCACTATTAGATCCCAAGGGCCATGTAAACCTTTTAGATAATATGAGAGCTATCGTTTACCCGTTAAGGTTTCATATAACACCATCCCTATTTAAGCAGCTAGAAGTAGCTCATATATTCCCAACACTAGAGCTTCTAAGTTTGGCAGCACAAGCTAGATTGGACGACACCAATACCCGGTGGGTATCTCTAGGTGCTAAAATAAACGCAATTAAGGTGCAGTGTTAGTAACACCACTTGGCATCAGCTCTTTGGTACTGCTCAGTGCCTATCCTATCGTACAGTACCTAAACAGCAAATCACTTCTTTTTTTTTTTTTTTTAATTAAGTCGAAACATCCATCTAATTGATTTATATAATTTCCTTTATAGACCTGCCACCTAAACCTCATGTGAAAAAGAAGAAACTGTCTGTAGATGCTACTGCTGTTGCTGAATCAATTCGTGAGAAACAACATCAAATGGAAACGACTGAAGATGACTCCGATTCGGGTTCAATGGATACGCGTCGTAAAAAGAAGGCGCGCACCACTTTTACGGGGCGACAAATTTTCGAATTGGAAAAACAATTCGAAATTAAAAAGTACCTAAACTCAAGTGAGAGAACTGATATGGCGAAGCTATTAAATGTGACGGAAACTCAGGTAAGTGATGGAGTTCTTTAAAATTTTTCTAGTAAAATCCTGAAACTCGTATAAATCTACGAGTAGATATTTTCTTTTGTTCCTAATCCTGAATGGATTCTGTCCTCTGAATCGTTAAAATCAGACTATTTCAAGTTTTCAGGTTTTTTGAAACAATTTAGTGTTCCAACTGTGGTTTGAACTAAACTGCGCTGATGATTTCTATTGATTCCAACGCAGCTTTTGATGTGTCGATAAGACTTTTTACTTGATCGGTAGACATCAGCTCACGAAGGTCTATTGTGAATGCGTATGTCACTTTCGTTAGAAGGACTGGCTTAATGCTGAGTGGAGGGAACTAGAGCCTTCCAAGAATTTACGTATCTCCAACTCTTGTCTTGTGTTGAGGTCAATTTACAATTGTTACTGCTTTCTCATACTGGGTGTCTAAGCTGTTGAGAAGTTTTTAATTTTTTTATACAGATAAAACCTAAAAACAATATTTTGCTTGTATATGTATCTACTACAAGTTGTTATCCTCTTTTTATTTTGTCTTAAAATATCCAAATTCTACCTATACAGGGTGAATGACTCGAACTCCAACTTTTTAAAATGCTATAATTTTTTTTTTTTCGATAGATTTTATTGTGCCAAAGCAAAAAATATTGGAAAATACATCAATTTTCAAACTGCATCGAAAGTTTTCAATATGTCCACCTTTGGCGCAAATAATGGCCTTGAGACGGCCGAAGAAAGCATCGCACGCTGTACGCAAGTGGCTCTGCGGTATTTTGGCCCATTCCCGACGAAGTGCTTGTTTGAGGTGGTCCAAACTTTGGTATTTTTTAGTGCCAACCTTCGGTATTTTTTAGTGCCAATACCCCAGACAGAGAAATCCAACGGATTTGCATCCGGAGAATTTGCAATCCATTGTGTCGAAGAAATGAAGTGTGGAACATTATTTTTTAACCAATCTTGGTTGACGCGCGCTTTGTGAGGCGGGTGCCGAGTCTTGTTGAAATTTCCACGGTCTCTGACCGAAATGATGGTTTGCCCAAGACTTCAATACTGCCTCGAAGATAGTTTCACGGTATACGATCGCATTAATTTTTGACGCCACGGTCCAAAAATACGAGCGGAGAGCGACCATCGGCGATTATGCCGGCCCAAACCATCACCATCGGTGCTGCCTGCTTTCTGGTGGCCGTCCGAAGGTGTAAATTTTCGAAGGACCTCTCTGGCAAGTAAACTCGGTCATTTTGTTTGTTGACATATTGCTCGATAACAAATGGCGACTCATCGGAAAAAACCAAATTCGGCAACTCACCACTTTCGTGCAAGCGTAGTAACTCCTTCGCTCTTTCGACTCTAACTTTTTTCTGTTGCGGTGTAAGATTGTGTGCTTTTTGGAACTTCAATGGCTTGAGCCCAAGCTCATTCTTCAGTATGTGTTGCAACCGTTCCAATGATATGTTGAGCTCACGAGCCATTTTTCTTCCACTTCAACGCGGATTTCGCTCAATTCGAGCCTTCACTTTCCGAAACATTTCTGTTTTTTTATGACCACCTCTATGGCGTTTTGCAGCGCTGCCAGTATCACGGTAACGAGCTATGGTTCGAGACACAAATGATTTATTCACGTCGAGGTGCTGGAGGGCTCTAACGATAGCTACTTGTGGTTTTCCAGCCAAATATAAAGCAATCACACTATCACGTTTGAATTCCATCGCGGATAAAAATTTTTCAACACAACGAAGACGCAAATCGTTTAAAAGGCTTGTAAATAATAAAATTATCTGTCATGTGTCAAAATTTGAGCTCACTGTCATGAACGGTTTGGAAATTATAGCAGTCTGAAGTTGGTTGCAGTTCGAGTCATTCAGGGTGTACTATATTATGTAAGCCGGCCATGGCTTGAATATCAAGCAAACCGACCTCGCCCTCAAACAGTTACCTAGAACTTGATGGAAACGAAGAAGGAGTTTTCTCTCCTTCACTAAGCCGCCCAACTGAACAGGAAAATCTTCGCCTTGGCGTGTGCGACGTCTCTGTCGTAGTTGACTCGCCTGCATTCAGCTGTTCGAGCAACGTGGAAAATTAGCAGCACCGCTAATTTATCCTGGAGCAGCGCTTTTTAAAGCGCACGCTCTCGTGACATATATAATTGGGGTAATAAGCTCTAGCAATGTGCCTTCGAATCAACTTAATGACGAAATTGTTCATTCCTATTAGGTTCGCCTTATTGTATTCATTAGGAGGCAATTTTATGTACTCGGACTTTGGTGTTCTGTACAACCGAAGGCAAGCCCTCCCAAAAACATGAATCGTTTCCATTAAACTTGCTCGCACGTTGAACCACACGGGACATCCAAATACAATCATAGGCCGGATAAGGGCCATATTGCTATATGGTTACCTTTACCCTCGCATCGAGTTGGCTGCTATAAAACAGTCCCTCTAGCCAGAACAATATCTACGAGTATATGTTTGTTAAATTATTGATATTGATCTAGATAGACCCCAAGGTGTCTGAGTGCATTTTGACAAGCAAGTGGTTGCCTGTGTTGTTCCGCGATCGAAAACCTTCGCCAGTTCTTTCTGTTATCAGTAGAAGCCCCCAGACAAAGGCGTCCTAAAATGGTTTCCAATTACTAAAAGTCTTCAACCTCCAGTCATCGCAATATCGCTTAATCTTATCGAAATTTCGTTGCAAGAGCGCAGTTATAACCTCGATCTTTGGACCTGATTTGCACGCGAAATGCATAGTTAAGTGAGTTCATGAGATCGCTTGTGTAGGATCAGAAGTCATATCGCCATTTTTCACAATGAACCTTCTACTGGTGAACATATTAAAAAGAATGTATAGCGGTAGTTTACTTATGCCGTGCCTGTTCAGCTTAAAGATTAGTCCTCTAAGCATACGGCAACGCATTCTTCAAGTCAATCAGGCAGGCACCCGTGGATTGTTTCTTGCTTTTGTTCCACCAGAAATCAGATAGCAGCTTAGACGCGGCACGTGAAATATCATGCCCTGCCTTGAATCCGAATTGGTTATCCGGCACTATATTTTTGTCCTCAACCAACTTAGTCAAAACTCTATTGATAACCTTTTCGAATATCTTGCTGCGACCGAAGATCCGCCGGATTGGACCTGTCTTTATCCGCATTGGGAATGGGATGAACCACCGCTGTCTTTCAATGCACTCGATAATGTCCATTGTTTATCGCGTTATTAAACAGGTTGGTGTATATCTCCACGGCTTCTATTGAGAGATGTCGAAGTAAAATCTTCGGAATTCCATCGGTTCTAACTGATTTTTATTGTAACGCTTGGTTCAAATGCTACTTGGAAGAACGCTATTATATAGTTCATTTTCGTTTGTCTAAATAAATTAAAGCCACTTCGGGGGTTCCACAAGGCAGTCACCTTGGTCCATTAATTTTCATTTTGACAATTAAAGAGTTGTAAATATCATAAAAAACTGTCATATCTGTCTATGCCGATGATATGAAAATCTATAGATAAATTTTTCTGATTCACAACCTCTAGAAGACGATCTCAATAGGTTCTCAATATGGTGACACAAATGCTTCCTAACCGAGCTTACTGTATATCAACCCAAACTGTAGCATCAGTTCCTTCAATGCAGAATTTGGACGTTATCTGTGATACTGAAATCAATTTCCGCACCCACATTGATTACATAATTAGCAGTGCTAGCTGGTATAAAGAGTTTTCAGATCCTTACGTCACAAAATCTCTGTACATCATATTTGTTAGATCACTTCTCGAATATGATAACCAGGTATGGTCCCTTTACTATGGAAACTACAATATATTTTACGTATCGAAGCTGTCCAACCCTATAATAGCCGAATCAAATTGCTGGATCTTCTATCTCTAGAATAACGTTGCGTATCCGCCAATATTCTCTTCATACACCAGCTCTTAACCGGCAAAATCGACTGTCCCTCACTGCTGGCTCAGATTGTTTTTAATATCAACCCACGCAATTTAAGGTCTATTCCTCTTGTTTGTCCAAATAACCACCGTCGTTTTAACGACTCATTGTCTCGTATACTACGTGAAGTTAATAGAACTCGACTATGACCTCCCTCCTTTAGTTTTAGTTTTAATTTAATTAAGACCAGTTTCTGAATAAAGCCGTTCGGGATTTTATCACTTTTTATCACCAGAAACCGAAGCGCTGATAAAATGCAGCCCTGAGGTATTCCGCTTTGTATTTTGGATACAGCAGCCTAGTTTCCATTATTCAACAAATTGCCCTTCTTCGATTATGGAATTCTCATTCAATCTCCTAAACTGATACTTACCTGATATCAGACAAGAACCGTTTAGGCTTTTTACGGGGTATTGTTCTGAACTGCATTCTCCCGTAACTTCTTTGGTAATAGTAAGCTTGTTGGCGGAGTTGGGGCTGATTTTTGAATAAGATGTAGCTAATTTCGTGGCAGACTTGGTATCCAAATAGTGCACGATACTATTGCAGAAATCGACACACTGCATGCCATATCATTTCGATCTCCAAAACCGTGTGTCACCGCTAATCATTAGATTCTAGACGACACCTAGCTGTTGGTCTTCTCATCCTCGGTCGAATCTTCCCACGATTTGTGGGAATGCACTATAATGGTTATCGTTCTTACTTCACTCTGGAATCTCACCTACTACGACCAAACAATGATACAAGACATTTTTTCTCAAAATTGTTTTTTATTTTTCTACATAGTCTCCTTGTAACTCTACACACTTCTCCCAGCGATGCTCCCATCTCTCTAACCCGTCCAAATAGTGCTTGGCGTTTTTCTCTGCAAAATAATTGTTCACGAAGGTGATTGCCTCCTCATTTGACGAAAATCTCTGTCCTCCGAGCGCAGTTTTTAGATGAGGGAACAAAAAGAAGTCGCTTGGGGCTAGATCTGGTGAGTAAGGCGGATGGTCAAGCAGTTCAAACCGTAATTCATGGATTTTCGCCATGGCAACCGCTGAGGTGTGAGACGGCGCGTTGTCTTGGTGAAACAGGATTTTCTTTTTCTGCAAATGTGGCCGTTTTTCCGCAATTTCTGCCTTCAGCTTGGCAATTAATGAATGATGCGTAGTATGCTCCTGTAATGGTTTTTCCTTTTTGAAGATAATCGATTAAGATAACTCCTTGGCAGTCCACTGTTTTGACTGAATTTTTGCTTCGGGCGTATAATGGTGTATTCAAGTTTCATCTAGAGTAATTAATCGGCGCCAAAACTCGGATTTATTGCGCCTAAACTGCGCCAACAGAGCGTTGGAAATGTTCTCATGCCTAAATCTTGATTTAATATGTAACAAACACGTTCTTTGGACATTTTCATAACCTCTACTATGTCTCTCACTTTAATTCGGCGGTCGTCTAACACTTCAGCAATGTTATCGTCTGTGGTTGCAGATTTTGGACGTCCCGTTTACGGCCACGTTTAAATTCAGCTGTCCAAAATTTCACTGTGGTAAATGATGGTGCAGAGTCCCCATACACAGAGTCCAACTCATTTTTGATTTGCGTAGGCATATTGCCTTTCAAAAACAAGAATTTAGTAACAGCTCGATACTCAATTTTTTCCATTTTGACAAAAAACACTCGCATCGACTCACTCAAACGAATGTCAACTAAAAACTGCGCATCCAAAATGACTGAAACTTCGGTAAGTAACTGACGAGTGCCGCTATCTTTACGTTGCGGTTGGAAACTTTTCAGACAACCCTCGTACGAGTATATACGCTCGCTACACGGTTTCCACAATATACGAATCTTTCGTGCTTCTAGTGCTTGCCCTGATAGCTGATATACCAGTGTCGCGTGGGAGAATGCTTCCAGTTGAAACACATTACTAGCTGGCCTTTAGCTCTAAGATGCCCATCGTGTACTGCATTGAGTCCCCCTCTCTGATCGTAAAAACCTGGCGTTCCGAGGAGCTTCTTTTCGTGATTCACGTATATCTATAGTATACGATAACCGAGGTTGGTTAGGTTAAAGTGGCCGTCGGCCCGAAACCTGCACACTTAGACCAGTGCCCATTGTGGTTCAGTTCATTATGGTTCATTACAGTAGAAAATTCTTAGATAGAGTTTTATTCTCTGGGAAAGAGCAGAGTAAAATTCCATTCTACCTCTGTGTTCATCCAGGTTCTACAGAAATCGTTTCAATACACTCAAAGCCTTGTAACATGTGTTCCTATACGGCAATGCCCAATGATGACACTAATTGTAGAGGCATATTGATCCATTTGTCCAACAATTTGTATCGGTTAGTATGGTCATTTATTTGTAGTTCCATGTTTGGCTAGTAGATGACCCTAAATATTCTATGCTCTGTCAGACAACACCGGTGAGTATTGATCTCCTCTGCCATTTCCCTTTGACATGAACGACATTTTAGGATTACTTGAGAGCAAAGTGAGATACTGATTTTAAGGATATATTATAATTGCAGCCAGGCTGCTCGAAAGTATGCGAATACCCTTAACCGCTGTCACATTTATCTTAACCCAAGACACACTACAGTGATCAGGAAGATGAAAACTTGCCACTTAATCAGCCGCGTCGCCGGTGTAGAAGTAGATCGGTTCATCCTTAAAGAATGACTTCAAAGGAATGGTAACTCGATAATTTGTGTTGAACTGTTTCGAGGGTATCTGCTTGAGAGCTTATTGTAACAGTTCTTTTAAACTGGAGGCATGCTCTCCTGAGACAGCAATGGCAACGCCTTCCGCAACCGCGCCGTTTCAGGCATATTAGTAGTAGAAGTAGAAGAGGCGATAGAACACCGCCTTGGGGCATGCCTGACAGATCTTCTGCCAGAAGTTCCATCCACTTTTAAGTTGATTATCTGTCCGGTAAACAGAGTATCCATCAACTGATGACGCTATCAATGTACCTTCAGAGTCAAGAACACACTATCCTCCGGCGGCATTGCATTTCGGAGCAATTTTTTAATGCGTTGTGGCTCGCTGGGCTACAGCCGACTTACACTTGTCCTGTTTTGTGGTATAAGATGCTTCCAAGATGCTGCTGTTAAAAGGTGAGTTAGGTATCAAATAGTCAGATGATACATGACTAGCACTGTGCTATTTTTGCTCAACAAGTATGGCTGAGGTGAATGAAAGTTTCGTTCCTGTATCTATGGTCTTTGCTCACTTCAAAAGCACAGAACACACCACCTCATTACATCACAGGTGAATCGAAAAATTTACCTTCCCATAGTCAGAGCCACTATTAAATCGACCCACCACAATGCATAGTCACTGCAGTAGATGTACATGTTTGTCCATTTATATCTGTTAGATACTTCACATCTAATTAAGCCCGAAGCACTGCTGTACAGGAAGCCATGTCTGATATATAGAGAAACGGCGTATGGCGCGCTTAAAAAAAAAAAGAAAATAATTCACATCCAATCGATTGGATCGCATTAATTTCACCGCACTAAACTACGAGTATTCATACTATTAGCAGTACGAGGGCGGTGGGCGGTTAGTGAATAAACGCGCTGCCAATTTTATTAAATTCAATTGCCCGGTGGTTGTGAATTTTAAATCTGACCGCCATGCATAAGCACCACCAATAAAATATTATTCCGTTGGCAGTTAGCCAAATTATAAATAATTTCATTAAATTGCCTGACACAGTGATCTACCCTGGCTTGCCACCAAATCTTCCCCAAACATCGCCATCATACTATCGGGAACAGTGTCCAATCGGCCAATTAACGCGGTCATTCCAATTCTACCGACAGAGAACAGAAGGCAAGCGTCGCAGATACGATTGCAATAACAACAAAAATATTGAAAAATTAAGTTTTCGTAAAAGTAATTGCATTTAGCCAGCCTACCTGTGTTGCCCGGCTACGCATACACCCGGCTCCCACTCCCACCCATTTATCTCACACTCTAAACAGCGACACATAGTCGTAGATACATTTGTAGCGGCATGCTCACTTCCCAGATACGAGTACATTGTGACACACAAAAGCGCCACTAGCTCCGCCTCCACATCGGTCTCGTTGGCTGGTTTGCCTTGCCTTGCTTTGCTTTGCTTTACCTTGGTTTGGCTACTGATGTAGAGACCCCCCTCAACCCAAGCGCCCCTAAGCCAATACTACCACTGATGATGTACTAATTGATTTATAAATAATTACACGGGAATAAAACAAATAATCGCTCGCGGTAAATATATTTTTTTTTATTATTATTTTTCGTTACGGTCTATGCGCGAGTTCTCTGCGAACGAATGGGGGTTCCCCCGCAAACAGTTTAATTTTGACAGAATATGCGCGTTCAACATGCTTCTGTTGATGCTACTGCTGCGGCTGCTGAACCTGAAGTGGTCATTGAGCCAATTAGTAGTCTGCACGGCTGACCCTCGATGAATCCGTGTATTTGCGTGGATCGGTGTTTATATCTGTTGCACAGAAAAAAAAAAATTTCAAGCTCGACCAGATTTAATATTTGAAAATGCAAATTATTTCAAAACGAGGCGAAAATATCTAAAATGCGGTTAAATGGTTTTCCAGTGAACATTCGATTTTGATTTGTTTTACAAATTCGCGCGAATGTGTACGTGCCCGGCGGTGGGCTAATATGCGAGTACTCGTATGCGAGTACTCGTATGCTCGTACCTACTCGTACATTGTTGTCGTTGCAAGAGGCACTGGGCTTAGAAAGGGATTACTGCTCCATTACATTGAGGATTATCTGGTAATCCGTTAGTTATTTCGTCGAATTAGTTGGAAATGGATGGAACATAATTCAGAAAAGGTCAGGAGCTATTTAAAGTAATGAATTCCGCTGAATAGGATGGATAGAAATGAATGAAATATCATAGATTTATAGTGATGGCCTCTGGGTTCTCCATGATCATGGAATCGGGATTCCTGTAGAAAAAAAAAGCAATTGGTTCCGTCGATGGTTTCCTTATCATGAGAAATATAACAATTTCATGGCTCTGATTTTACCATTCTGTAGTTAAATTTGTCTAGATGTTTCGTAGGTAAGTGTGTTCTTTCCAACTTTCCAACTTTCCAACTCTAGCCAACTTCTTTTTCTTTTGTTACTTACTTAATTGTTTAGATGGTGGTACAGTGTGGGATGGACCAAGGCCTCAGCTAACATGCTTGTCCAGCTAGGGTATTTTTTTAACAGTTGGTTGGCATTACGGGAGGACACCTTCCACATTTTGCGCCACTATGCCATTCTCAGTAATTGGAGACAAGAGATCTTTAGGAAGTTATAACTTTCATGACCTCTCAGATCTATCTGATCTGAAGCTACCTGGCTACGAACTAGTGCCACTATTCTTTCCCAATCGCGGTCTCGTCATTTATGTGCGTAGTGATGTAGCTTACCAAATTCCACCACAATGTAGTCCCTGTTCCAATCCGGAATTCAATTTCATGTGGTTAAAATTCCATCTCCGTAAGCAAATTATCCACTACTGCTTTATTTACAGAAGCCCCAAACTGGACAGCAATTCGACTTTTAACGAGTTTGATGCGCTGTCTGACTCCATTCAACGAATTGTATCCCTGTATCCTCATACTGAAATCGTTATTACGGGCGATTTCAATATACACAATTCTGGTTTGCAATTCGAAATCTGGACAGACAACATCCGAAGGACTGTGTGTTGTGATCTTGTACACCCAGCACCCTGGACTTGTTTTCAACTTCTCAACCTGATCAGTACACCGTCGCTGTGTTCTCCCCTCTACGTTCGCCAGACCATTGTGTCATATCAGCTAATTTCTCGTACACCCGCCACATAGTTAGAGAAAAGATTCCTAAAAGAACCGTACGGCAATACAAGAAAGCCAATTGGAGCGGACTTAACAACTTCTTTAGGAAATTTAACTGATCGTTATGTTTCCTCGATAACGACGTGAATACCGCTGCTGACATTCTCTTTGGAATCAGATGCTTTATTCCTCATCGGATGAAGAGTATCAAACCAAAAGAAAAGGCATGGTACGACTTGAGCTGTAAAGAGGCTGTCAGGGTTAGAGAATTGTTTTTTCGGTCCTACAAGACCAACCCGACAGAGGAAAACCGAAAAAAGTTTCAACGAGCCAGAAATGACTGCAACGTCTTTCTCAAGCGTGTGAAATTTCAATACCACCAAAAACTGAGGCAAAAAATACTGCAATGTCTAAAAGGCAGTAAAAATTTTTGGTCATTCGTCAAAACCATTAGAAATTCTTCCTCATCCTCCATCCCAACGCTCATTTACAATGACATTCCAGCTGTCAGCTCTTTGGACAAGGCCAATATGCTTGCTGCACACTTTGCGGCTAGCTCAACACTCCCATATTGTGCTTTGTCCCCGCCTACACTTGAGCGCGTCGAATCTTCAATGGGGCAAATCCACTTTCGCACTCGTGTAGTAGCAAGAGATCTTAAAAATCTTAACATTCACAAATCCGCTAGTCCAGATTACTATCTCCCCTCCTTCTGAAGAGGTGTCCTTCCTCGCAGGCAAAACCACTGCGTAAGCTTTTTCATCAATCCTACTCATTAGGACTCTTTCCGAGAAGATGGAAAACAGCATTTGTCCAGCCCGTCTCTAAAAAAAAGCGAATCTTCCTCTCTCTCCTCCTACAGGCCCATTACACTTACGTCCCTTCTTTCCAAGGTCATGGAAACGCTGATAAATCGTCAGCTCATGAAATATCTCGAAACACGAAAACTTCTTAATGACCGGCAGTACGGTTTTCGTAGCAACAAGGCCACTGGTGATTTGATGGCATGTCTCACCGAAAAGTGGAACCAAAGCGTACATCAATCTGGCGAAAGCAAGATAGTTGCACTTGATATTTCTAAGGCATTTGACAGAGTTTGGCATCAGGCTCTCTTGTCGAAAATGCGTGCATTTAGAATCGACGACTCTCTTCTTCAATGGATTAGAAATTACCTTTCGGAACGTTCAATTCAAGTTGTCTTGGACGGTTTCAAGTCTGATATTCACAAAATATATGCTGGTGTGCCCCAGGGCTCCGTTCTGTCTCCGACACTCTTTTTAATTTTCATTAGTGATTTCTTGTCTGCTACTTCTAATTCAATTTATTCCTTTGCTGATGACAGCATTCTCTGCTTCTCATATTCGTTCCCGCACTCACGTCCCTGCTCTTCGGCTGTAGAACGGGAACGCCAGCGTATGTTAAGCTCATTAAATTCCAATATTAACAGCATAACCAATAGGGAAACTATCAATCGAGTGGAATTTAATGCTTCCAAAACTCAATTCTGTCTGCTGTCATTAAAGCGAAATTCAAATACCTAGCCATTATCCATGAATGGCACTTGCATCGTCGAAACCGATAAACTTTCCATTCTCGGTATGCGTGTCAGTGACAACTTACATTGGAATGACCACATATGCGACGTCGCCAAAAATGCTGCGAAATGTCTAGGTTTCCTCAAGCGATGTAAGAAATATTTTACCCCCTCTGATCTGGCCACAATATATAAGGCATTCATCCGCCCAAAATTGGTGTACAATGCTCACATCTGGTCAGGTGCTCCTAAAACATCTCTGCACCTGCTAGATAGGATTCAAAACCGTGCGATAAAACTCACAGCTGATACCAGTATCACTCAGTCAATGGACTCCCTCGAACACCGACGAAATGCCTCGTGTCTTACTTTTTTTATTGCTATTTCCATCACCAGAAACCGCCAGTAACATTCCGCCCCTTCAAACCTTTAACCGTAACACATGTCTCGCTATGAATGCGTATCAATATACCCTCAAGCCCACTTTCGGACGTACTCTAAAATATCGTGATTCTTTCCTAAGCCTTATGGAATGCCCTGCTTATGGAATGCCCTGCCGATTTCTGTGTTTCCTGGTCATTATAACTTACAAACATTTAAAAACAATGTACACCGGTACCTGTATTTTCTTCCTCCTTAAATTTCCTTCGTCGCGCTGTGCACGAACATTTTAAGGGTACAAAAACCCATTGAGCGCTCACTGGTTATAAAAAAATAAAAATAAAATCTGCTGCTCCACTTACATCTGTTTTCAGATTCACGGATGCAACAACATGGCTTAGACACCAAAGCTAGAAACCGCAAAAAAATTCGCATCCTCTCTCAATTCCCCAGCCCAGGCATCACAATGGATTTATACGGAGTGCCTTTGGCTCCATTCCACATGAACCCGCTAACCTATCCTAACCTAGGATCCCGAGCCATATGCGTAACCTCTGCTGAGAATTTAGTCCGCCTCATACATTAATTCCCTACTCAACGGATGTTGAAGTACAAATTTATAAAGAAGCGACACGACAATGCTTTGCGTCGGCTGGGTCAAAAATCACTCTTGCTACTTCAAGTAGTCATCAAACAGAGATCTGTATCCCAGTCCAAATCGGACTTTTATTACGAAAACGTATTTTGTTATGGATTGGCATCTTATTTGTTCTCTGATGGCAAAATCGTTACAAATAATCGCTGTTTCTATTCAATGTATTCACAATAAAAGCTCTTTCGAAATTCTGCTAATTCTAAGCAGCTTGTGAAAAAATTTCAGTAAAACTTCATTTAAACCATCCAACAACCAAAAATGTATTTCCACAGAACGAGGATAATCACTTTTAGAGAACTTTTGAAATAGTTTTCCATGTTCATCCCTATTAGCTGCCACTTTGCGCTAAGTCTCTTCTAAAATCACCAGTGATTTGGGTTTAAACATCTTCGTATATATGTATGTATGTATGTATGTGCATATAGATGGATATACAGATACTAGTATCATACTTGTAGGCTTCCGACAGAATTTCAACTTTTGTTATCTACTTATCAAGAGAAACAAAACCACTTAACTATTTATCAGTATAACATAACACACCAACCAGCCTACTAACCCTCAATCTAAAAGCATAGCCGTATAATGAAAACCATTTTCCAGTCAGTCAAGTACGAGTACGTGTGTATGTGGCTGTATCTTTTTGTACGCTATCTACCTACTCATACTCATTGCAACATTTCAACCCCTTCCAGCGGCGTTGAATCAGTGAATACACCATGACAACGACGACGACGACGACGACGACGATGATGATGACTAACAATTATTAAAACACTTCGCCCGCTCGTATCATCACTTAACTAGAGCTCACTGATGGCATATTTCTAGGACTACCGTTTCATTAGGTTACCTAATCTGTTCGAATTAGTATGAAACCGTTATTATCGTTACCATAATGCTGGCGAATTGAATTTTCCCCGCGCGCCCAATATTTATGGCCAATTTGGTTATTAATGTGCCATCCGACGAACGGATCCGGATGATTTTGTGTGTGTAACTTGTACTTGTATCCGTATTCGCCCTCCAGGGATTGTCGTATTACATGATGACACCCCCTCCCCCAAAATCCATAACAAACAATCACATACACAGATAGATAGCGTTACCATCCCATATCTAACACAAAAGAGGTGCTAATCAATATCGATAGTTTGCATTATCACATAAATGTCAGACTGGTCAACCCTTATGGCGCGGATATACCCGTACACGAGTACTTCTATTCGGATACCTAAACGATGAGAATGCGACTACTATTGTATGTGCCTCTGTATTGTTGTTGGATTCATGTATCAGTAGTACTTAGAAAGCCATTTATATCGCCATTAGAATGCAGCGATTCAGGCCGCCACCTTATGTAGGCCTCCCCCCCCCCCCCCCATACTACATATCCATATGGATGGATGCACTGGCAGGCGGGTAGTCTGTCAGCAGTAGCAATAACAATAACAATCCGTTCAGTATGCACAGATTGTTGCGATGTTAATTTATTCTAATTAGTCAATAAATCTCAATTAATATCGTGCTTGCATTGTGGACACGACCCTCATATGACTAACACCAGGCGGTTGCCTATATGTTCATTCTCTTACCTCACCTCTGCTGCCACCACTGTAATGTGCATAGATATACAAATGTTCGGTCCCCCTCCTCGGCGAACCAACCGACTAGCTGACCAACCCGCCCAACTGGCAACAATGGCAAATTGCTTTAAAATGTCGATTGTGAAGCATTAGTTGAACGACCATGGCAATTTAGATCGCGGGGGCAGTGCAATTGGGGAGAGGGTGAATTTTATAATTTCGGAACATTTATCGGAACAGTTGCATGAATATGCATTTAATGCGAGAGGACGGCACACTGCTCGCACACTGAGTGACAATTAATTAAAGTCGTCTCGAGCTTACATTAATGCCTCGGCGAATTAATCAAGTGATGAGCTAATCGGCTCTTATTTAATTTGATGCAGTTTTCTCGAAACAACTGAGCTACTCCGGCATACCATCTTGATCAAATATTTTTCGGAATTTATTCAGAAAATTAAAAATACAAGTTTATTCATCTAAATCTACGTATATTGTCCCCTTCAAAGTAATCCCTATCGATTGCAACACACTTATGCCAGCGCTTGATCCAATCCTCGAAACATTTTTGATATTAGGTTTTCGGTATGTCCATCAGTGCTTCCTGCGATTTTTCCATTACTTCCTCTCGGCTGCTGAAGCGCGTTCCCCGTTCCCCGTAGTGGTTTTTTAACTCGATTGAACAGAAAGAAGTCACAGGGAGCCAAATCAGGTGAATTCGGTGGCTGTTGGATGGTATTTGTTGCATTTTTCGTCAAAAAATTACGAATAATGGTGGCACTGTGCGACGGTGCGTTATCATGGTGCAAAATCCACGAGCTTACTGCCCACAATTCTGGTCTGTTTCGGCGAATTGCTTCACGCAAACGTCTCATAACGCCCAAATAATACGAGTACTCTTTGTTTACTGTCTGGCCTTCTGGCAAAAATTCATGATGCACTACTCGCACACCGTTGTAATCCATGAAAACCGTGAGCATTGCCTTCTTTTTTGACTGAAAACGACGTGGTTTTTTTGGTCTCGGCTCATTTGGTGAACGCCATTCACTTGCCTGATGTCTGGATTGCGTATCGTACTCGTAAACCCACGGCCACGTCTCGTCTCCAGTAATGATCCTTTTGATGAATGTGGGATCGCATTCAGCCTCGCAAATCATCTCTTTTGCGACGTCAACACGGTCTCTTTTTTGCACGAAATTGAGGTCTTTTGGCACCAACTTTGCTGCTACACGACGGAAACCCAAATCATTAACCAAAATGTCTTGGACGGATCCATAGACAATGTTCAAGTCCTCCGCTATCTCTCTGATGGTTAATTTGCGGCTATTGACCAACATTTCTCTTACTTCATCAATGTTTTCGTCGGTTTTCGATGTCGACGGTCTGCCACTGCGTTCATCATCTTCGATTGACTCACGACTACTTTTCAACCGCTCGTGCCACTGATAAACGATCGTTTTCTTTAGAGAAACGTTGCCGAAACACTTTTCCAACATTTCCAACGTTCGCGCACCATTAAATCCGTTATTTGCGCAAAATTTAATACAAGTTCATTGTTGCAAATTGAAATCCATTTCTAAAATTGTAAAAAATCGTCAAAACACACAGAGAGTTAGATGTACGCTTGGGGCTACGTAACTTTTGCAAATGTCAAGCTATGACGCTAAGATTTGGAGGGGGTGTCAACAACAGATTTACCAACTTAATAAAAAAACAGAACTCAAATCGGAACAATGAGAGCGCCACACGGTGAGAGTGGAAGGAAACTTTTTAATCAAGGTGGTATTTACAGTCCAGGTCATAGCAGCGTTTTCGATATACAGTGTTGTGCAAAACATACCGGATTTTTATCACAAACAATTTTCTTTGGTGAATTTTAGGGTACGGAAAGAACCTAATCTGTTGTCAGTTTAAGAAAATTTATTGTACAATATAAGTGTACAAATAAAAGGAAAAAAAAGGTTTTGCGATAATATGCTTCTTTATACAAATAAAAAAAAAAACATAACTTAACTCGTTAACGGTCTGTGCAAAACATATCGGATTTTCGTTATACTTAATATTTTGTCCAGTAACTGTTGTTTTTTAAGACCTCCTTGCATATTTTAGGCATGGACGCTACTAGATTCTCAAAAATTCCTTTTAGAATGTTCTCCCATTCATTCTTTTGTGCGTTTTTGGCTGTGTGCATCTTTGACCCTATCCGTCTTTTTAAAATGGCCCACAAGTTCTTGATAGGATTTAGATCGGGCGATTGAGAGAGCCATTCCAACACATTAACATTTTTCCGCACACACCACTCCTTAACCAACTTTGATGAATGTTTTGGGTCATTATCATGTTGATAAACCCAATGCAGTGGCATCTCCTCCTCAGCGTATGGCAGCATTACGGATTCCAGTCTATCCCTATACTGATAACGATCCATAATACCGCTAATCTCATGTAATCTCTCCACATTCCGCACCAGAAAAACATCTCTACACCATAATTGAGCCTCCTAAATCCTTCACGGATGGACGACAATGGCGTGGCTGAAAACGCGTCTCCTTCTTTCGTCTAGCATGAATACGAGTACTTCCATCGGAAGCAATCAAGTTAAATTTACTCTCGTCGCTAAAGAGTACAGTTTTCCACTTCGTTGCTGACCAATTCAAATGGTTTCTTGCAAATTCCAGTCTAGGAAACGATTGGCGTTAGCAAAGTAATCAAAGACTTACTATAGGAATAAAATGGTAACTTTTTTGTCTACATATGCTTACAAGTAAGTAGAGGCTTTTTCGCTGGTCGAAAAGAACAGAAAACAAGCTTTTCTTAAACGCCAGCGTACGGTACTTGTTTCAATTGAAAGATTGAGCTCACTAACAGTCTTTCTTTCTTCGATCGGTTCGGAGCGGAGTTTTTCTGGGACGTCCTCCACAATGGTTTCGACCGGTTTTCCATTCCGAAACTTTTTTTTTATAATGTCACACACTGTCGATGATGGCATTTTATACCTTTTGGCTATGGATTTTTGTTTTGGCCCTGCCCTGAAATCTGCTACCACCTGATTTTTAACCACACCACTGTATTTATTTTTAGCCATTTTATTAGTGAACAAATTGGAGACACCTGGTCTTTTAAGTTTTGTTAAGTCTATAACTCACTTCAAATGACAGCCAAAACCACTATCAGCAAGTTAAAGAGCAAGAAAATACGATACTTGCACAGGCATGGCATTGAGTTGAGCTTCAGTTTTTGGCAAAATTCTAAAAATAATGATAGCAATGCCTTGTTTTTTTTTTTCTATTTGTAAACTTATTCAATAGATTTTCATAAATTGCCAAACAAGTGTACCTACTGTATTCCTGTCCTCTAGAATTCTTCAATGAAAAATGTTCAAGAAAAATCCGGTATGTTTTGCACAACACTGTAGAAAAATACCTTGACAAAGGACAACAACAATGCTAAGACTTCCATAAGGATCTTCTCTGAAGCATCTAGCCCTTCAGGTTGCCGATTGTGCAGTCGAATTTAGTACTCGAACACGCGAGATAGTATGTGGTATGTCGTGAAGCACCAAACGGTGCTCCAATATGGAACAAATTGATATGTCTGAACGGTTTGAGAAAGTTAAAGACTTGAACTACGAGCGTCTTAACCAGCTTCTACTATACGAAAGTTGGACCGATGTGTACCTTGAAAATAATCCCTCTAATGCTTTTAACATCTTTGCTAATATCTTAAAAGCTCATGTTAGTGAATGTCTTACTGAAACCCAAAGACAATGTAAAGTTAAAAAAATTAAGCCATGGATGTCTACAACTTTATTAAAGAAGATTGCAAAGAAGAATAAATTATATATTAAATGTAAAAAGAAACCGAATAATATCAGACTTAGGCTTCTCTATGATAGAGTGTGCAAGGAAGTTGCAGAGGAAGTTATTGTGAACAAAGACAATTATTACACCAATAAACTACATCTAGCTAGAGGCAATTTAAGGAAAGAATGGACAATAATTAACGAACTTATAAATAAAAAACTACCCGCTTTAAATGAACTCAATTGTGTATCTTATCAGGGACATAATATAATTAATCCTAGTGAAATGTCTAATGTTTTTAATAAATATTTTACAAGTGTGGCTTACAAGACTCTTTCTAGTACTGGTTTCTCTGAATCGTCGAATCATTGTGTAGAAGATTGCTTTAGCAAAGAATGGAGTCAAGCCAATAGTTTTTTTTATGACCCGATTTCTTCTTTAGAATTAATTAGGATTATCAACTCTCTAAAAAATTCTAATTCGTCCACGAGAGATAGTTGGTCTAACAATTTTATTAAGAAGGTCTCACTAAATATTGTTGATGTCTTATCGGATATTTTTAATAAAAGTATCTACAGTGGTATTTTTCCTGATGCCTTAAAAACTGCAGAAGTAATACCTGTTTTAAAGAAAGATGATAGTAAAAATCTAAATAACTACAGGCCAATCTCTCTTCTTCCCGTGTTTTCTAAAATCTTTGAGAAAGCAGTGAAAAATAGAATAATGACTTTCCTAGATTCATCTTCTTTTTTTAGTAATACTCAGTTTGGGTTTAGAGCTGGGAAGTCAACAGAGGATGCCCTCTTAGAGTTCTGTTGCTTTAACTACGAATGCCTGAACAATAAAAAATATACGGCTGCTATTTTTATTGACATTACTAAGGCGTTTGATACTGTTGACCATATGATATTAACACAAAAGTTAGAAAAAGCGGGCATAACAGGTTTTATGCTTAAATGGTTTCTTTCCTATTTAAACAACCGCAAACAAGTTGTGAAGATTAATGATAGTTTTAGCCTATCGTTAGATATTAAAATTGGTGTTCCACAAGGCTCAGTACTTGGTCCAATCCTTTTCTTGATATATATCAATTCAATTTTTAACCTCGATATCAAAGGTAAACAAATAGGATTTGCTGATGATATAGCTTGTTCTTATTCTAATAGCTCTGCATTAGATTTAATTGCTAATATTAGCTATGACTTAGAGCAGCTGAGACATTGGTTTTGTTTACATAAATTGGTAATCAGTGATAAAACTAAAATAATGTTCTTCAAGTTGTCTTCTAACATGGTCGATTGCCCACCTATGATTTTTCATAGTGCTAGTTGTAAGCATTTATTATTTAGCCCTATTACATGCAAAGCGACATCATCTTCTACCTTATTTAATCGGGATTTAACTTGTTCACCTCAGTGTTTTTATATAGAAAGAACTACAGTTTTTAAATATCTGGGTCTGGAAATTGATAGCAAACTGAATTGGAGTAATCATACTGCCAGTCTAAGATCTTACTTGTTAAAAACTACGAAGTTAATGTACCATTTGAGGCAATTTTGCTCTAAAAAACTGATGGAAACAATATATTATGGACTAGTACAATCAAAGTTGCAGTACGGCTTAATCTGTTGGGGAGGAACTCATAAAAATAAAGTCCATACGTTACTCATTGTGCAAAAACATATAGTTAGAATAATCTGGAGAAAGAATCGCCGAGAAAGTAGTTATTTGCTTTTTGTAAACTCTAAAATGCTACCACTCAAGTATCTTTACTTTTACAAAGTGTTAAGGATTTTTTTCGTTAGGAGTGGTTACTCCATTGACAGAAATCCAACCCATCAGTCGCTGCGTAGTAGCAATAATCATCTTGCTATCATTCCATCTTTCAACGCACATCACTTTTTGAACTTTTACTCCTCTGTTGCTCCAAGATTATATAATATATTGCCGCTTGAAATTAGGCAAAGCAGAAATCTTGTCGATCGAAATAGGAAGGTTAAGGAATGGCTATTTCACTTCGACCTACATGAAATAAACCATTTAATTAATCGCATGGTCTGATTTTGTTGAATGATTAAAGAATTTTTTTAATAATCAATGAATCTTAACATTTGTTTTGTCCTCTCTTCACACCATTTTATTACGTTTTGTATTTTTTAATTATACTCGTAGTCTTATAATTGATGCATTCGACACTAGTTTTAGTTAACTACAGAATGTATCTTTTCATTTTTCAATTGATAAATTATTTACTTTTTAATCTCTCTTTATTTGTATTCTATTAAGTAACTGCTTGTTTCTTTTATTAATTCTGAATTTTTTTTTTTTTTTAATTAAGATCTTGCATTCTATATTTGTATCTAATTTTGTCAATTGTAAAGTGAATAAATATATAAATGAAAAATGAAAAATGAAAAATGAAAATTATGAAAATGAATATTTTTTTGTTTTTAGTTTTAGTTTATTTTATTTTCTCAAGTAAATAAATTACAATAATTCATAGTATACTATACTATATACTAAATTCATCTACTATACAGAAAATTTAGTGACATTTCATATTTCTTCACAAACAATAGTATCGAAAGCCACTTTAAAGGCTAATTTGAGAGTAAATTACAAATAGGTGGGGGGACCCTTCTAAGTGTATATACAGGGTGAAGGACCCGAAGACTCGAACTCCAACTTTTTAAAATGCTATCAGTTTTTTATTTTTTGATAAATTTTATTGTAAGCAAAAAATGTTGGAAAATACATCAATTTTCAAATTGTATCAGTAGTTTTCAATATGTTCACCTTTGGCGCGAATAATGGCCTTGAGACGGACGAAGAAAGCATTGCACGCTGCATGCAAGTGGCTCTGCGGTATTTTGGCCCATTCCCGGCGAAGTGCTTTTTTGAGGTGGTCTAAACTTTGGTATTTTTTAGTGCCAACCTTCGCCTTCAAAATACCCCAGATGCAATCCATTGTGTCGAAGAAATGAAGTGTGGAACATTGTTTTTTAACCAATCTTGGTTGACGCGCGCTTTGTGAAACGGTGCAGAGTCTTGTTGAAATGTCCACGGTCTCTGACCGAAATGATTGTTTGCCCAAGGCTCCAATACTGCCCCTAAGATAGTTTCACGGTATACGATCGCAATAATTTTTGACGCCACGGTCCAAAAATACGAGCGGAGAGCGACCATCGGCGATTATGCCGGCCCAAACCATCACCATCGGTGCTGCCTGCTTTCTGGTGGCCGTCCGAAGGTGTAAATTTTCGAAGGACCTCTCTGGCAAGTAAACTCGGTCATTTTGTTTGTTGACATATTGCTCGATAACAAATGGCGACTCATCGGAAAAAACCAAATTCGGCAACTCACCACTTTCGTGCAAGCGTAGCAACTCCTTCGCTCTTTCGACTCTAACTTTTTTCTGTTGCGTTGTAAGATCGTGTGCTTTTTGGAACTTGTATGGCTTGAGTCCAAGCTCATTCTTCAGTATGTGTTGCATCCGTTCCAACGACATGTTGAGCTCACGAGCAATTTTTCTTCCACTTCGACGCGGTTTTTGCTCAATTCGAGCCTTCACTTTTCGCACCATTTCTGCCGATGTTGCTGTTTTTTTTATGATCATCTCCATGGCGTTTTGCAACGCTGCCAGTATCACGGTAACGAGCTATGGTTCGAGACACAAATGATATATTCACGTTGAGATGCTGGAGGGCTCTAACGATAGCTACTTGTGGTTTTCCAGCCAAATATAAAGCAATCACACTATCACGTTTGAATTCCATCGCGGATAAAAATTTTTCAACACAACTGAGACGCAAATCGTTTAAAAGGCTTGTAAGTAATAAAATTATCTGTCATGTGTCAAAATCTGAAGTTGATTGCAGTTCGAGTCATTCTGCAAAAGCAAAATTCATATTAATGCTCGTACATCATCTAATTCAAAAATAAAGCAAACAATTTTCTTTTTTTTTTTGAAAATTAAAGAAAAGAAACAATACAATGTAAATGTAAATGAATTTTTTTAAAGGAACAACTCACCAAAATATCAAAAGCTACAAACAACGGATTCCAAACCTAAAAACCAGTCTGTTGTGTGAGACGTGGGATGATGTTTATTTATGTAGTGATGTTTCAACCTCTTTTACTGTTTTACTCATTAATATCCTAAATATGTACATTTTAAGTTGTTCCCCTTTCTTGCCTGCCAAAAAGGAAGCAAAAAAGTTTAAACCTTGGATCTCAAGCTTCTTAGTAAATAAAGTGCAATACAAAAACAAGCTTAGGATCAAATGCTACAGGCACCCCAGTAATATGAGCTTAAGACGTAAATATAAAAAATTGTGCGCTGAAATAAAAAAGGCGATTCCTAATTGCCGGGATACAAAACTCGTATTTTCGTAATCGTTTGAATGCAGCTAAAGGAAATCTGAAAAATGAATGGCAAATAGTGAACAGTATTCTAAATAATTCTTCGTCTTCAAAACAACCTACTGCTACTATATGCGTGTCGATGGCCGCGAGGTTTTCGAGAAACTTGTCACTGCTAACACATTTAACAGCTATTTCACTAACATAGCCTTTAGCTTACAAGCTAGACCAGTAAAATCCATTTGTTCTTTATGTTCGTCCTGTAATAGTAGTGCTGAACCACTTCAAAGAAACAGCTTTTTATATACAAGTAAAGCCGTAACTCCTCTTAAGGTGTTAAAAGTTATTGGCACTTTAAAAAATTCGAGTTCATGTGGTGCTGATGGCATTTCGAAGCTGGTCCTTAAAAAAATTGCATGTTTCTTAGTAAACGTATTAGCAGATGTCTTTATTTAATCGTTGTGTTTTTGCTGGGATATTTCCAGAACCCTTGAAATGTGCATATGTGGTTCCGCTGTTTAAAAAAGGATCTGCTGCTGAGTTATGTAACTATAGGCCTATCTCGCTTCTTCCAGTCTTCAGTAAAATCTTTGAAAAACTTATAAAAAATAGGGTAGTGAGTTTTTTTAAATAAAATAAAACTGAGTTCTTTAACTCAGTGCAATTTGGATTTCAAAAAGGTAAATCGACTGAAGATGCACTATTACAGTTTTATGCTCATCTAATATCTGACTTTGATGCGAAAAGATGTACAGCGGGTTTATTTATTGACATCACGAAAGCCTTCGATATGGTCAACCACAATTTTTTGTTGAAGAAACTGGAAAAAGCAGGTTTTCGTGGTTTTATGCTTAATTGGTTTAGGTCGTATCTGGAAAATAAGTCGCAGAGAGTAAAGATTGACGAGATTAGGAGCGATATTAAGTTCGTAAATTTGGGCGTACTTCAAGGCTCTGTTCTGGGTTCTATTTTGTTTTGAATTTATATTAATTCGCTATTTGCTCTTAATTTTAAAGGTAGACCTAGTGCTTTCGCTGATGATGTAACTTTTGCGTATGGCTTGAATAGTCCTTTGGACTTGGTCTCCGACATTAATTGGGATCTCGACCTATTAAGACATTGGTTTGTCAAACATAATTTGGATATAAGCTCCAAAACTAAAATTATGTATATTTTTTAATTTGTCTTCTTCACACAACCTTGAAGCTAATGTGTACATCCATGTACCTGAATGTGATAGATACAAACTCTCTGTTTGCGACTGTACGTCCAGCTCTCCCACCTTTTGTAGTAGTTTCAGCTGTAGTGGAAATGTTTTTTAATTGAGAAAGTAGACGATTTTAAGTACCTGTGGCTCATAATAGACTCTACACCCTGAATGACTCGAACTGCTATAATTTCCAAACCGTTCATGACAGTGAGCTCAAATTTTGACACATGACAGATAATTTTATTATTTACAAGCCTTTTAAACGATTTGCGTCTTCGTTCTGTTGAAAAATTTTTATCCGCGATGGAATTCAAACGTGATAGTGGGATTGCTTTATATTTGGCTGGAAAACCACAAGTAGCTATCGTTAGAGCCCTCCAGCACCTCAACGTGAATAAATCATTTGTGCCTCGAACCATAGCTCGTTACCGTGATACTGGCAGCGTTGCAAAACGCCATGGAGGTCGTCATAAAAAAACAGCAAAGTCGAAGTGGAAGAAAAATGGCTCGTGAGCTCAACATATCGTTAGAACGGATGCAACACACACTGAAAAATGAGCTTGGGCTCAAGCCATTGAAGTTCCAAAATGCGCACGATCTTACACTGCAACAGAAAAAAGTTAGAGTCGAAAGAGCGAAGGAGTTGCTACGCTTGCACGAAAGTAGTGAGTTGCTTTCCGAATTTGGGTTTTTCCGATGAGTCGCCATTTGTTATCGAGCAATATGTTAACAAAAAAAAAGACCGAGTTTACATGCCAGAGAGCTCCTTCGAAAATTTACACCTTCGGACGGCCACCGGAAAGCAGGCAGCACCGATGATGATGGTTTGGGCCGCCATAACCGCCGATGGTTGCTCTCCGCTCGTATTTTTGGACCGTGGCGTGGAGTCAAAATTAATGCGATCGTATACCGTGAAACTGTCCTAGAGGCAGTATTGAAGCCTTGAGCAAACAATCATTTCGGTCGGAGACCGTGGACATTTCAACAAGAATCGTCACCGTCTCGCAAAGCGCGCGTCAACCAAGATTGGTTAAAAAACAATGTTCCACACTTCATTTCTTCGACACAATGGATTGCAAATTCTCCGGATGCAAATCCGTTGGATTTCTCTGTCTGGGGTATTTTGAAGGCGAAGGTTGGCATTAAAAAATACCAAAGTTTGGACCACCTCAAACAAGCACTTCGCCGGGAATGGGCCAAAGTACCGCAGAGCCACTTGTGTGCAGCGTGCGATGCTTTCTTCGGCCGTCTCAAGGCCATTATTCGCGCCAAAGGTGAACATATTGAAAACTACTGATACAATTTGAAAATTGATGTATTTTTCAACATTTTTTGCTTACAATAAAATTTATCAAAAAATAAAAAACTGATAGCATTTTAAAAAGTTGGAGTTAGAGTCATTCACCCTGTAGAATGAGTTTTTCGGTGCACGCTGAAATATTAAGGAATTATTTACGTCTCAAATTCTATTTGCGCAATATCTGTTCCACGACGCTTTTAAAAACTATTTATTATGGAATTGTTCAATCTAAGCTTCAATACGGAATTACTTGTTGGGGATGTGTGTATCAGAACAAAATTAGCCCTCTGTTAATTTTGCAGAAATACGTCAGAAGAAAGATTTGCGGTTTTCCCAGTTTTCCACTATTCTGTGATCTAAAAATTCTTCCGGTTCGTCGCCTTTATTGTTTTAAGGTTTTGAAGACCTACTCGATCTACTAATCGAAATTTTCGCTTAATCTCAAATTACAGCTTACGTGGAAAATCGTCTAATATGCTATCTGTACCCATATTTCGTACTATGTACTGCCCTTCGTAACTTTTATTCTGTTTCGTCGTATCGCTTGTTTAACAAGCTTCCTCATCTCATCAGGGCTATGTCAATATCTGGCATATTTCTAAAACTTGTAAAAAATTGGCTTTTTCAGTGCAGCTACTATTATTTGGAATCTACTATCTCTGACATTTGCTTTTTGAATCTTAATTTTTTATATAATATATTCAATCTTGCTTTTTTTTAATTTAATTATTTTTCCTTATGTTATTTCTTAAAGTTTTAACTTTTACGAGTAATTGTTCAATATTCGGCTTCTATTCATTTTTGCCCATTTTTGTTTCTTTTTGTATCTAGTCTTTGGATTTTGCAATTCTCACAGCCTCTTGATGTGGCATTCAAAACTATTTTCTATACGTCTTGTATCCAAAATACTGAATGTTTCTTATTCCATTTATTTAGTGTCCTTTTAATATTTTAAACATGTATTTAAACAATATATATGTATTAATAAGAAATAAATTATATCTATCTAAAAAAAACTATTAATATCATGAGTTAAAAGCCAATGCCTTGCATGATTCATAAATCATGGGACTAAAAGTCCTAATCCAAAATGGAAGCTTATTAAAAAGATGGCGCGCAGTGGAGCAAAACGGCCTCAAAACTGGAAACAATTCAAAAAATGAAAAATGAAAAACGATAATGTTTTGCATGTTTCCCGTTAGATAACATGTCAGTGCATCGAATGGTAAGCATTTGAAGTCACAGTTTTATTACGATTGCAAAAGTGAAAAAAAAGTGTCGGTTTCAAAATAATGTAGTTTTGTTAAGAATTAAGATAGAACATTGCCAAGACATGGAATCGAAAGCTTCAGGTTTGTAGTTTAATATTCTAATCCGCAGTAAACCATGTATGTGCCTGCTTTTAGTTGTTTTAATTAAAAATGGAAGTGTGTTCCAGAAAGTAACATTTTTTATGTCTTTTCAAAAACCTTAAGCTTAAAGTAGGTTTCCACATCGTTCCACATCGAGATATTTGCATTTCTATTGGGTCTATAACTTAATTCGTGCTAAGAGATGGCGTAACTTGTATTATTCCATTGTCATTGTACGTCATTTCAGTATACGTCATTCATTTTAAGTGTAAACAACAATAATTGTTTTTCACTCAAATATGTCGAACTTTGTGTCTGAAAAAGTGTTTTTGCGAGGAGTTCTTCTTCATGAAGAAAACTGCTGCCGAAAGTCATCGTATTTTGGTGGAAGTTTATGGTGAACATGCGCTATCTGAGCGAACGTGCCGAAAGTGGTTTGCACGATTTAAAACTGGTGATTTTGGCTTGGAAGACGATGAACATCCTGGGCAGCCAAAAAAGTTTGAAGATGAAGAACTGGAAGCATTACTCTATGAAGATTGTTGCCAAACACAAGAAGAGCTCGCAGAATCTTTGGGTGTCACTCAAGCAGCCATTTCAAAACGTTTAAAAGCAGCTGGATATATTCAAAAGCAAGGAAATTGGGTTCCACATGAACTCAAGCCGAGAAACGTCGAAAGGCGGTTTTGCATGTCCGAAATGCTGCTGGAACGCCACAAAAGGAAGTCATTTTTGCATCGGATTGTTACTGGTGATGAAAAATGGATCCATTACGACAACCCCAAGTGCAAAAAATCATATGTGAAACCCGGCCAACCAGCCAAATCAACGGCAAAGCCGAATATCCATGGCGCGAAGGTAATGCTCTGTATTTGGTGGGATCAAATGGGTGTGCTGTATTATGAGCTGCTAAAACCGGGTGAAACCATCAATGGACAACGCTGCCGAACACAATTAATCCGTTTGAAGAGAGCAGTGGCCGAAAAACGCCCGGAATATGCGATCAGACACGAGGCAATAATTTTCCATCATGACAACGCTCGGCCCCACGTTGCTATTCCGGTTAAGAACTATTTGGAAAACAGTGGATGGGAAGTCTTACCCCACCCGCCTTATAGCCCAGACTTTGCCCCTTCTGACTACCATTTGTTCCGGTCGATGCAGAACGCCCTCACTGAAATACGGTTCGCATCAGAGCAGAATATCAAAAATTGGCAGTTCTTTTGGGATGAGATCCACAAATTGCCAGAAAGATGGGAAAAAGTCATAGCTTCAGATGGGCAATACTTTGAATAATACTATTGTACATGATTTTCTTAAATAAACGTTCAAATTTTGAAAAAAAAAACGCACGAATTAAGTTATATACACAATATATAGTTGAACTTGTTGGCTAATAAATTGAAAAGAGATCGGCTGCGCATACTTGCGCCTTTTTGCAAATGTTCATACTTTGCCCTAGGTTTGAACTCAAGTGATTTATTTTTATCTCGGATGAAGTTATTCGACATTATGAACGATTCTCGACGGGCAACATTGGAGCAGAAAATAGAATTCTTGGAATTGGACCTGCAAAAACGCACTAATTGTCCTCCGGATAAGATGGTCGCATTAAATCACACACTTTTCCTGTTTGTTGCAAGATTCAAAGAAAAATGGTTCAGATCAGATCGCAGAGTAGCACGATTCAAGAAAATTAACGAAAATACAATACAATACAACGCCGTACAAAAGAGGACGTCCAAAAGGGAAGAATGTAGTGATAGATCAAAACGATGTAAAACGGCCGATATACGAAAAGATTTTTCCTCTATGGAATTAGGGTTTGCTGCGAAGGTAAGCCTGAGAGCCACAGGTCATATACCGGCCTCTAAACTGCTAGGACACGTATTGCGTTCACCTGAAAGTGCAACTAAATACAAAAAAGCTTATGAAGCACAGGAAACAAAACAAAAAGTAAAGACGTTAGGAGAAGAAGCCCTTTCGACACTCGTAGAAGCAAAATTAACGAGACATCAGTACAATGTCATTAGAAGCAAAGATCCTGAAAGGTTTCCTTCATACGAGTATAAAGTCATTCAAAATGCCAAAAAAGACTGTTATCCAGAAGGTATCAAAGTATCTTAATTTTCCGATGAAGTTTCTCTTCAGGCACTTATGAACCACACCACTGAACGCTTAATAAAATCTCAAAAATGTTTAATCACGGAATTAAACAACGATCAACTGAACCAATTAGAGTTGTTATCAAAGTGGGGCTTCGACGGAAGTTCAGGCCATAATTCATATACACAAAAATCTGTTGGAATTTAAGCTAATGATTCTAGTGTTTTTATTATTCCTATGGTACCATTGCAGCTGTTTATTGACAATTTGGATAAAAGAGAAATTGCGTGGTAAAACCCGCGGCCTTCTTCTACGAGATACTGTCGTCCTTTAAAAATATGTTTCGTAAAAGAATCGGGAGAACTATCAATTTCCGAAAAGATGCATGTTGATGAACAAATACAGAAATTAAACGCTTCGGTAGTGGACGTTGATGGCAAAACTGTTAGCGTTACTCACAAGCTGTTATTCACTATGATGGATGGGAAAGTGTGTAACGCATTTGGCAATAATACCTCCACTCAACATTCCTTTATCTGTGGTGCAAGCTCTAAAGAATTCAATAATATAGAGAAGATGTTGTCAAAACCTCATATACTCGATACTTTAGAGTTTGGTTTATTAATATTACATTGCTGGATTAGAGTGTTTGATTGTCTGTTACATGTTGGATATAAACTGCCAATCAAAAAGTGACAAGCCAGAAATGACGACAAAAAATTAGTGGCAGAAAGCAAAGCTCGAATACAAAATGAATTCAAAAATCGAATGGGGCTTAATGTTGATCAACAAAAATCAGGGTTTGGCAACACTGCTGGGAGATTTTTTAATAATACAAACCTCGTCTCCAAAATTTTGGGTGTTGACATAGTATTAATTGAAGAATTTCATCCAATTTTAGTGGCAATTTCAAGCGGGTATGAAATAAACATTGAAAACTTCAAAAAATTCCCACTTAATACCGCCAAATACTTTGTAAGCATCTATCCGTGGTTTTATATGCCTTCCACTGTGCACAAACTCTTAATCCATGGATCAGATGTAATATCCACTGCTCTTCTTCCGAGAAATAGAGATTTTAAGAAATATCGCAAAAGCTACTCCACAAAATGTTCCCGGGAGAGGACTAATCAAGATGTTTTTAATTTGATGTTGATTACATCTGATCCACTAATTACAAGTCTGAGAAAACTTTAAAAAAAAAAAAATTAAATCATTTCCCAAAGATGTTTTTAATTTGATTATTTGTGCAGGTGAAGGTGATGCATCTGATGAAAAATTTGAGAGTGACGATGATTCCTCATTAGATGAATCAATCTCTTAATTTTGCTGTAAAAACATTGAAACCAATTGAAAAAACAATATTATGCACTATATACATTCTTTATTAGGTCTTTATACATTTATATAAGTTCGAAAAAAATGTAAAATAATTGTAAATAGAATTGTTCGATTTATGTGATCTTAAATAAATACTTTAATTCTTAATTAAAACGTAAAAAATAAAAAATTTAAAAGTGAAAATGAGTTTATTTACGATTAATAGGTGACATCTAACGATTTCAAAAAGTTTCACTTGTCTAAATCCAGCACAGGAATTGTTTCCAGTATAGAGGCCGTTTTGCTCCACTGTGCTTCCTTAGGCAACAGTATAAAATTTTTTATACGCTGTAGTTCGAAAGCCAGAAACAACTACTCGATGCAAGTGATTAACACGTACATTATACTATAATTTTCGAGAACTCTAATAATAATTTTAAGACTTTAAAACAGTACAAATGAAGGACAGGAATAAGTTTCAGATTACATTGTAGAATAATGTAAAACTCGGATATAAGCGATTTTTCCCACATATTTTCCTTATAATATATTTTTGTAAAACTAGAAGTGGTTGGATTTTGTTGAAATATGCTTCTTCCACAACAAGCAATCCCATATTCGAGTTTGGAGTGAAAAACTCCATAAAAAATTATTTTAAAAATTTCTTCTCAAATAAAAGAAACTTCTAAGTGTTGTGCGAAAATATTGCCTCAGCCTGTTGATGTGATCATAAAAACACATTCTGGAATCGATAATTAACCCCAAATATTTAAATACATTGACGTTCACAATTTGAAAACACTTTTCGCTGCAATCAAGACTGCAACAAAATGTTTTAGTAGAGGGGTTGGAGCAACAGAAGCACCTCAACAGCTTAAATCTTTGGCACTCAGGGGCATGAAAAAAAAAATTTGGCGCCGACAGACTGAAAAACATTATTTTTGTTTTGGAACTGATCATCAGCTTATGCAAAGCGAACCATATTCTTAACAATTCTAAATCTGAATTGATTTCAGCAATTAAATTGAGGGGACTAACCGCACCGTAGGACAAACTTACGTCATCCGCAAAAGCAGTAAGAACGCCTTTAAAAGATAGTTCAAACAACGAGTTAATGTGGATTAACTTAATAATACAGAGCCTTGAGGCACCCCTAAATTCATAATCCTAATTCCGCTTCTAGCATCTTCAATCTTTACTCTTTGAGATCTATTTGTTAAATCTGAATTAAACCACTTGAGCATAAAACCTCCAAAACTAGCGTTTTGTATCTTTTGAATCAAAATGCTATGGTTAACCATATCAAAGGCTTTAGAAATATCGACGAATAAACCTGCTGTGAACTTTTTACTGTCTAAGCTAACTAAGATTTGTGAACAGAAATTCAACCTTTTTGAAAACCAAATTGCAATGAACTAAAAAAAAAACCTGTTTTGTTAAGAAAACCGACAACTCTATTTCTTACTACTTTTTCAAAAACTTTGTTTATTGAAGAAAGCAGCGAGCTAGCCCTGTAATTGCTCACATCATTAGCAGCACCTTTTTTGAAAACTGGCACTACTTCCGCACATTTAAGAGCTTCAAGGGAAGACTCCGGATAAAACACTTTTATTAAAAACATCCGATAGTACATCCACAAGAAAGCACGAAATGCTCTTTAGTATCTGATTTTAAATGCCATCTATGCCACAAGATTTGAATTTTTTAAGGTACCTATGGTTTTCAGCAACTCTAGCCCTGTACTAGGCTCGAAGAAAAAGGTACTGTTCTGTGCTGCTTCAGAGCTGAAATTCTAGCAAGACGACATAGTACATAGAAATCGGATGGACACTGTTGGCAAAGTAATTACTAAAAACATCAGCAATATCCACCTTATCAGTAACAATCCGATCATCAGCGAGAATCATAGTAGGACTTTTAGAGGACGGAGTCTTATTAAGTTAACTAATTTCCATTCACATCTAAGATTTTCTTTAGAAGAAGTTATCGCGGTATTTTAGAACTCTATACCTTACTTCCAGACATAATTTTTTATACCATCAAAAAGTACTCGGAATAACCGTGTCGTGCTCCCATTGTTCCGATTTGAGTTCTGTTTTTTTTTTGTTAAGTTGGTAAATCTGTTGTTGACATTCCCTCTAAATCTTAGCGTCATAGCTTGACATTTGCAAAAGTTACGTAGCCAAGAGTACATCTAACTCTGTGTGTGTTGGCGAGTTTTTACAATTTTAGAAATGGATTTAAATTTGCATCAACGAGCTTGTATTAAATTTTGCATAAAGAACGGATTTAATGGTGAGCGAACATTGAAATATTTGGAAAAGTGTTTCGGCAACGATTGTCTAAAGAAAACGGGCTTTTACCAGTGGCACGAGCGGTTCAAAAATGGTCGTGAGTCAATCGAAGATGATGAACGCAGTGGCAGAGCATCGACATCGAAAACCGACGAAAACATTGATCAAGTAAAAGAAATGTTGGTCAAGAAGCGCAAATTAACCATCAGAGTGATAGCGGAGGACTTGAACATTGCCTATGGATCTGTCCAAGACATTTTGGTTAATGATTTGGGTTTCCGTCGTGTAGCAGCAAAGTTGGTGCCAAAAGACCTCCATTTCATGCAAAAGAGATGATTTGCGAGGCTGAATCCGATCCCACATCCATAAAAAGGATCATTACTGGAGACAAAACGTGGCCGTGGGTTTATGAGTACGACACGCAATCCAGACATCAGGCAGGTGAATGGCGTTCACCAAATGATCCGAGACCAAAGAAAAACCACGTCGTTTTCAGTCAAAAAAGAAGGCAATGCTCACGGTTTTCATGGACTACAACGGTGTAGTGCATCATGAATTTTTGCCAGAAGGCCAGACAGTAAACAAAGAGTACTCGTATTATTTGGGCGTTATGAGACGTTTGCGTGAAGCAATTCACCGAAAGAGACCAGAATTTTGAGCAGAAAACTCGTGGATTTTGCATCGTCGCACAGTGCCATCATTATTCGTAATTTTTTGACGAAAAATGCAACAAATACCATCCAACAGCCACCGAATTCACCTGATTTTGCTTCCTGTGACTTCTTGTTGTTCAATCGAGTTAAAAAACCACTACGGTGAACAGGGAACGCGTTTCAGCAGCCGACAGGAAGTAATGGGAAAATCGCAGAAAGCATTGATTGACATACTGAAAACCGAATATAAAAAATGTTTCGAGGATTGGATCAAGCGCTGGCATAAGTGTGTTGCAATCGATGGGGATTACTTTCAAGGTGGTATGTCCCATTTGCAAAAATTATAGCATCTTCCGATAGGGTGATGAATTTTGCACCACCTAGTGCAAATCTATAGCGACACCCAAGCTGCGCTAAGAGCCTTGTTGAACCCTTTTACGATTTCTTTGAACGCTTCAAAATGCTGAATTCACCGAATCTTGGTCCAGTCCCAGGTCAAAATGAAATCGCCGATGCATTAGAACTGCCTGCATCCTCGATTAGGGCTTCCATTGACAGCTGGGTTTTCTATGAGCATCACTGCAGATGGTATGACTTTTCAGATTCCCAGTAGATCAAACGAATGCTTCTCAACGTGTAAAAGCACAGCGACTTTCCTGCTGTCCTTCAGTACGGCACTATGATTTTGCTAAACACTTAAGTGCGCTGTGTGTGTGTGCCAAGAATGACACAACAACCTGTGACGCTGGTTGTGAAATTGATGGCGACCGCGGAGCACTACCCCTGTGAATGTAAGATCTGTACTCGCCTTAGGCTCCAGGTACTTGGCGTTGATGTGGGTTGTACTGGTACTGTAAGTACTTTATCTCTGAAGCATTTATTCATCTTTCCACGAAAGACTATGAAATTTCATTTCGATGATGACAAAACTGCAGTAAACTGGCGGCGCATCAACCCGGGTGAATCAATGCCTAATCTTTCCATTGGTTGTGCTGTTCGTTTTCTGCATAGAGATGAGACATACGAAGGAAAAACTTTTTCTGAGCAGAAATTTTTACTTTCGCAAGCTATTACGATTTCCAGTGCAAAGCCTACCCTCTGGCGTAGTAGTCAATGGAGTTAAGTACTGCACCAGGCCACCAACTTAGTCAGAAACCCTGTGCACATTCCGCTCTTTTAGGCTGGCCGAAGTACTCGTAGTTATGCATGACTGCAACTCAAATCTCGACAAACAAACTGGTACATCATCTCTGCTTGCTATAAGTTCCACTTTCTTATAAATTTCCTTCGATTCAAATAAACTTCTTGGTACACTGGTGTTCATTTTGGTCTTTCCATTTTGATGAAGTACGCGTATACACTTTTTAACATTTTTATCGCTGACCGCAACGATTAAAGTTTAAAATTAATCAAGTGACCCAAAACCACTCAAAGGGTGTTACTTAAGTTGAACCAAATTTCCATTAAGTTAACCACTCTATGAGTCACACATACTTTCGCCTGTACTTCCTCGACTCGACCATCTCAAAAGATACGCTCGCTCCTTCCACACATAAACGAAGCCAATTTCAACCAACTTCAACTAAGTTCACACTTGACAACGTTGTAATCTTTCATCCGCCAGAGGAGGTGGTTAAACAACGAAAACAGAGCAGGGCAGGGTGCCTCGGTGATCCTCTGCAGCTGGGGCACATTCAGCGCATTCAACTTTATTGGTAAATTGTTTGCGTTCCTTCATGCTTCTGTGGATTTTAATTGGTTTGAAGTGCTCACATTAAAAACGTCATGCGGATAGGAAAACACACGCACAAAAGCAAAAGACCAAGAGTGAGTGGAGTCCCATTTGGTAGCACTAGTGCGATGTAATTAATGAGTGGTGACATCTGAGGATGGATCACAGTGTAATAACATCGCCATTACCGCTACTAGTCACTACTTTACATAGTCACATAGCGCTTTGCTTATTCAGGAGCGCATTACATCGACATCGACATCGCCATCGCCATCGTACTTTTGATGATGGCAGGCACCTCTCCCGTCATTGCAATGCACCACAGTGCACCGCTATTTTTGTGCAAATACTGAATACAGCTCGTAGTCGCATATGCTATTTTTGACAGTTGCCAACTTTTCTGCTTTTTTCTTTCGATCCCTGCCTTTCTCCCTTCTTTCCCTCGGTTTTCCGCGGGTTTTTAATGAGCGGGAATTGATAAATAGAATCGAGAATAATGAGCTGATGGCCGACTCGACGTAACGATGTATTTCGCATTTTTAGATCTCAATTTGCAATTTTGTATGTGCCATGGTATGTGAGGTGGATTTTTCGGTGCATGGAACAGGGTGTCGGTCGCATCGGGCCGGGGATTATGAGGGCACACAAATTGGTATTACCGCTGCTTTACGATGGCATTAATGTGGGAAATTAATTTGAGAAATGTATCCTGTCACAAAGTGAATATTTTATTCGGGTATACGATTGCGACTAGGCGAATTCATTCGGATTGGCATTGCTGTAGCTGATGTGCTAAATCGCTGATTTAATTTAATCGAATTAATAATAAAGAGCACAGAGAAACACAGAGCTAAGATGCAACTGTGGTAGGTACGAGTAATTAAGGTTATTAAATGGTATTGCTGGCTCGGTTTTAGTGTTTGTAGTTAATTAAATCAATTGGGGTTGGGATTAAAGCGGGACAGTGCGAGGTTACTATAAATTGTGAACGTACACAATTTGCTTGTGGAGTTGCAGACTAATGGATTGCATCACAAACTGTGTTGGTTAAAGCTAGCTTGACGTTACATTTGGACTTAACCAGGCAGTCCTGGTCGGATATCATTATACTTGTAGAATTGTGCGGGTCAATAAGTCCGTGACTTTTGGATTAAAACACAGATTTTTTGATAAAAAAATAATTTTATTTTTCAACGTAGTCTCCCTTGAGCTCTATACACTTTGTCCAACGCTTCTCCAATTTTTTTATCCCTTCCAAAAAAAATGATTTGTCGAGGTCCTCAAAATAGGCCTTTGTTTGCGAGATGACTTCATCATTGGAGTCAAATCTTTTTCCACCAAGCCATTTCTTCAGGTTTGGGAACAAGAAGTAATCGCTCGGAGCCAAATCTGGAGAATAGGGTGGATGAGGGAGCAATTCATAGCTCAATTCATGGATTTTTGCCATGGCAAATGCACATGTGTGCATCCTTGCATCGTCTTGGTGGAAAAGAACTTTTTTCTTGGCCAAATGAGGTCGTTTTTTTTTTCAAATCGTCATTGAATCGGTCCAATAAGTTGGCATAATATTCCCCATTGATTGTTGTTCCCTTTTGAAGGTAGTCAATGTGGATTATCCCGCGTGCATCCCAAAAAACAGTCGCCATAACTTTATTGGCTGACAAACCCACCTTGGCCTTCTTTGGCGCCGATTCACCCTTAGAAACCCACTGTTTTGACTGTTGTTTGTTCTCTGGTGTGTTGTGATGGATCCATGTTTCGTCCACGGTTACAAAACGGTGAAAAACTCCTCCATATTGCGATTAAACAACGCCAAACCTTCCTGTGAAGTTGTTACACGATTGCGTTTGTGGTCGACTGTGAGCAAACGCGGCACCCATCTTGCGGAAAGCTTTCTCATGCCCAAGTGATCATTCAAAATTGAAACCACTGAGCCATGCGAGATCCCTACGGCTTCCACAATCTCTCGCACTTTCAATCTTCGGTCGGCCAACACCATATCGTGAATTTTTTCGATTGTTTCGGGTGTAGAGACCTCAACTGGGCGTCCAGGACGTTCGGCATCTTCAGTGCTTGTACGGCCACAACGAAATTCAGTAAACCACTTTTTTACCATTGAAATCGATGGTGCAGAGTCCCCATAGTATTTATCAAGCTTAGCCTTGGTCTCGGTAATGGTTTTTTTTCGCAAGAAAAGTGAGTGAGTAGTCTGATAAAAATAGCTGTCAAACACAAACTAACTGACGCAGCAAGTTTAAATTTTGACAGGAGTCAACTGACAGATGCCTGTTGACAGGAGCAGTGTTGCTGTTTCAGTAAAGAGGTCAGAAATTCAGTACTTATTGACCCGCCCTCGTATTTCAACAAGTTTTATACACCCTGCCTGACTCGAACTGCAACCGACTTCAGACTGCTATAATTTCCAAACCGCATAGTGAGCTCAAATTTTGACACATGACAGATAATTTTATTATTTACAAGGCTTTAAAACGATTTGCGTCTCAATTGTGTTGAAACTGAAAATTTTTTATCCGCGATGGAATTCCAACGTGATAGTGTGATTGCTTTGTATTTGGCTGGAAGACCACAAGTAGCTATCGTTAGAGCCCTCCAGCACCTCGACGTGAATAAATCATTTGTGTCTCGAATCATAGCTCGTTACCGTGATACTGGCAGCGTTGCAAAACGCCATGGAGATGGTCATAAAAAAACAGCAACATCGGCAGAAATGATTCGGAAAGTGAAGGCTCGAATTGAGCGAAATCCACGTCGAAGTGGAAGAAAAATGGCTCGTGAGCTCAACATATCGTTGGAACGGTTGCAACACATACTGAAGAATGAGCCATTGAAGTTCCAAAAAGCACACGTTCTTACACCGCAACAGAAAAAAGTTAGAGTCGAAAGAGCGAAGGAGTTACTACGCTTGCGCGAAAGTGGTGAGTTGCCGAATTTGGTTTTTTCCGATGAGTCGTCATTTGTTATCGAGCAATATGTCAACAAACAAAATGACCGAGTTTACTTGCCAGAGAGGTCCTTCGAAAATTGACAAAAAAAAATTTACGAAAAGGCAGCACCGATGGTGATGGTTTGGGCCGCCAAAACCGCCGATGGTCGCTCTCCGCTCGTGGCGTCAAAATTAATGCGATTGTATACCGTGAAACTGTCTTAGAGGCAGTATTGAAGTCTTGGGCAAACCATCATTTCGGTTGGGGACCGTGGAAATTTCGACACCGTCTCACAAAGCGCGCGTCAACCAAGATTGGTTAAAAAACAATGTTCCACACTTCATTTCTTCGACACAATGGATTGCAAATTCTCTGGATGGAAATCCCTTGGATTTCTCTGTCTTGGGTATTTTGAAGGCGAAGGTTGGCACTAAAAAATACCAAAGTTTGGGCCACCTCAAACAGGCACTTCGCCGGGAATAGGGCAAAATACCGCAGAGCCACTTGCGTGCAGCGTGCGATGCTTTATTCGACCGTCTCAAGGCCATTATTCGCGCCAAAAGTGGACACATTGAAAACCACTGATACAATTTGAAAATTGATGTATTTTCCAACATTTTTTACTTTGGCACAATAAAATTTATCAAAAAATGATATAGCATTTAAAAAAAGCATTTTAAAAAGTTGGAATTCGAGTCACCCTTTTATAGTAAAACACAATATTTTTGCAAAATTCAACTTTATTTATCAATATAGTTGCCTTCGAGGGCGATACACTGATTGAAACGATTTTTCAATCTTTCGATACCAGTTTTGTGGTACGATTTCGGTTTAGCCTCAAAATAGGCCTCTGTTTCGGCGATTCGGACTTAAATCTCTCTCCGGCGAGCATTCTTTTGAGGTCTGCGAATAGGAAATAGTCACTGGAGGCCAAATCTGGAGAATACGTTGGGTGTGGAAGCAATTCGTAGCCGAATTCTTTCAATTTTGCCATCGTTTTCATCGACTTGTGACACGGTGCATTGTCTTGATGAAACAGCACTTTCTTTTTCTTCAAATGCGGCCGTTTTTCTGCGATTTCGTCCTTCAAACGCTCCAACAACGCAATGTAATAGTCGCTGTTGATAGTCTGCCCCTTTTGGAGATAGTCGATGAAAATTATTCCATGTGCATCCCAAAATACGGATGCCATAACCTTGCCAGCCGACTGTTGAGTTTTTGGTCGTTTTGGACGAGGTTCGTCGCCTGCTCGCCACTCAGCTGACTGCCGACTCTGTTGTGAAGTGATGGAGCCAAGTTTCATCCATTGTCACATGCCGACACAAATATTCGGCTTTATTGCGGTTGAACAGCTTTAAACACTCCTCTGAATCATCAACACGTCGTTGTTTTTGGTCGACTGTGAGCAAACGCGGCACCCACTTTGAACAGAGCTTTCGCATGTCCAAATATTCGTGTATGATATATCCAACACGCTCTTTTGATATCGTCAGAGCCTCAGCTATCTCGATCAACTTCACTTTACGGTCATTCGTAATCATTCTGTGGACTTTTTTGATGTTTTCATCTGAAACAGCCTCTTTTGGACGTCCACAGCGTGCATCATCTTCGGTGCTTGTACGACCACTTTTAAATTTTTCAATCCACTTGCGAATGGTTCGTTCGCAAGGTGCAGAGTCCGGGTAACACTTGTCAAGCCATTTCTTTGCATCGGCTGCATTTTTTCCTATCAAATAGCAATGATAAGTTAAATCAACACACGAACTTGCTTTGAATCCATTTTTTTTTCACAATAACAAAAGTTGCTTCACTCACAACGCTATATCTCGAGAACTAATCGTCCGACAGCTGTAAAATTTATACACGTATTTTTTGAAGGTTGGTATTAACTGAAAATGGTATAGATTTAATTCAAGTGGTGCCCTCTCTTAGAAACGGCAAGGATTTTTCAGCCAATGTGTTACAACAACACATCGTATTCGACTTTTAAACTGCTTAGTACTTCTTCATAAGATTATTGCTGACTAGCTGATGTATCCGCTTCGTAGCGCGTTCAATATTATTCTCTTTCAACATATTTGTTTTTGGAATAAATCAAGTAATGAACAGCAACAACCCATTTTTGTTATTCAAACTTATTACGAAAATGGGCGATCTGTAAATGTAACATTTCGTAAAATTCGCGAATTTTTCGGTCAACATAATCGGCCTAGTGAGTCTGGAATTCGTGCAATGGCGAAGCGTTTTATAGAAATTCCTTCGGTATCGGGTCAAACTCCATAGCGGCCTGCACGTACACGCCAAAACATCACCACTGTGAGCGAAAGTGTTCAAAACCAGCCAACAACTGGGCCACACTTATGGCACTTTACGGCGAATTTTAAAAGTATCCATTTGCGCGCCTATAAAATTCAGATTACACAGCAATTGAAGCCTTTGGGTACGTAAGTAAACACAATTGTTGTTTCTGGGGACCGGAAAACCTAAGCGACATTCACGAAAAACCAATACATCCTAAGCAAAAGTTACTGTGTTGTGCGGATTATGGGTTGGCGGCATCATTGGCCCGTATTTTTCGAAGATGACGCTGGAGAGACAATTACAGTGAATTGAGGACGTTACCGCAACATGTTGACCGGCTAGTTTTTTTTTCAAAATTGAATAAATTGGGTTTGGTTTCAATAGGAAGGTGCGAAATTTAAAGATCGCATTATTTCGGCTAGAGGAGATGTTGATTGGCCTCCAAGGTCACGCGATTTAACACCTTTAGACTTCTTCCTGTGAGGTTATTTGAATAGTAAGGTCCATGCCAATAACCTAGCGGCAATTCAGGATGTCAAACATAATAACTAAACTGAAATTGCGGACATTGACCCACTTATTCTTCAGAAAGTCATCGATAATTTTGACCTTCGGGTGGTCGCTTGCAACCAGAAGCCCTGGTGGTCACCTGTACGATCTTGTGATCCATTCATAATTGCCATAGACAGAGCTTTATTAATCAGTATAATTCTAGATTATTTTAACAATAAATGTGTGTTTAATTTAATGGAAACTCCCACACTAGCTGTTGGCTCACACTTTAAAACTGCTTGACTATGCATGCGCAGGATAAATAACTCGTCCTAGAAATCATTTGAGCACATCTTAAACACGTCGTGACTTTGTGGTTTGTACGGAATATGCCAGCACTGACATTGTTTTTGACTCATTAGTATTTTTTGTAAATCTGGGTTATTTCCTGTGACATGTGTAAACCTGTCTGTTGTTGTTGAATCGCTATACTCCTAAAGAACGCGGAATAATTGTTACGATTTTTTTGCATTTCGGCGCAAATTTCCCGGTCGTCCGACGCCAACGAGGCAAATACTACGACGTTTAGCCACGCGCCTAGGAGAGTATCGGACAACACGATATGCTGTCAGGTCTGGCCGGTCCCGGAGCATCCGTTCTACTGAGAATATCGCAGCTGTGATTGAAGATGTCGCAGAGGACCACGGAATATCGACCAAACGGCGTGCCATTCAAATGGGCATCAATCGGCGGTCTTTACAGAGAATTTTGGTGAAATACTGTAAGATGTTACAAAGTGCAGACAGTGTATCAGCTGTTAGCTGCTGACCGTCAAGCGTGTGTAACCTCGCTCTAACCATCCTAAATCTCGACCACGAGGGAGACAACTTTTCGTCGAAAACCATCATGAGCGGTGAGGCCCATTTCCATCTCTGTGGATGTATGAATAAGCAAAATTATCGCTTCTGGGGCACTGAAAATCCTTGTATAGCCCGCGAAGTTCCATTACACCCCCTCAAAATCACTGCTTGGTGAGCTGTTTGCGAGCGCTACAGAGCCATGCTCAACGACTTTCTCCTTCCTCAATTGGATGAATTGGGATGGAGAACATGTGGTTCCAACAGTATGGAGCAACGGCGCGGCGCATAATGCTCGAGCCATAACCAAAATTCTGAGGGTTGCATTTCCTGGTCGCCTAGTCTCTGGTTTTGGCGATTTGCATTCCAGACTTCTGATTTAACCATTCCAGACTTCTTGTTTGTGAGGTTTTTTGAGGTCACGAGTCTATGTCAATGAGCCTCAGCTCTTGAAGCCCTCAAATAGAATATCTGTCAAAAATGCGAGGACCTATCGCCGGAAGTTCTAGCAAATGCCACAAATCGGGCCCGCATGGTCATCAATTCTGGCATCGGCCATTTAGCCGATATCATTTTCTCGACTTAAAGGAAAAAAAGTTTAAGACATCAAATAAACCAAATCCAAAAGCAGAACCAAAGTTTTTGATTCATAAAAAAACTTAAAACCCAAGAACATCGGGTAGTAACTTTTGCGCCACCTTGTACTTGCTTCAATAACATTGTACCATGCAAAGATTTGCTTGGCATAAGTTTCTTAATAAAATGATTGACACTTCAACTTTTAACGAAATCAAATGTCCTGGGAGGCCTGGTGGACTTATGAAATTTAATAATTCAGTTGGCAAGTGTACCAAATTATCTGCATTAACTGCAGTGTCGTCAAATTGATAAAAGTGATGGACACCATTAACCTTTGTCCAAATTAGCTCATTAGAGTTTTTGGGTGCAAGAATAGCAAGAATAGCTCTTTCTCTAAACCATGATATGCCCTGGATATCCTGAATATATCCGATCCTGTAAATCATCAATTTTACTTAATTCGTGTCCAAAAGTAAGAGTAACGTTCCCATTTTGTTCCGGAAATGTTCCATTTCCAATGCTTCAGCATTCGCATCGTTCTCTAGGTGAACTCTTATGGTTTTTGAAACAGACATTTTTTCAATAAATGCCGCTAATGCCGCTTTCCATTCTTTACGGTCCCGGGCACGTTTCTTCCAGTTTACTAGACCAAGGCTTCTGGCGTCCGCAACTACTGATATTTAAGGTTCGGTCTTCCTTTTCTTCGTGAACCAGGTGGCTGGGATTCTAAGGTTCTCGCCCATTCGCTCGATGTGTCCGAGCCAGTGCAGTCGATGGATTTTTGCCTTCCGGACTACATCCACATCTTTATACAGCTCGTAGAGTTTGCGGTTATATCTTCTCCTTCATTCGCCCTCCTCGCAGACAGGACCAAATATTCAACGTAGAATTTTTCTTTCGAATGATCCCAAGTTCTGCTCCGCTGTCTTACTTATCGTCCAGGATTCAGCTCCATAAAGCAAGACTGGCAAGATCAGGGTTTTCATAGAGCATGATTTTGGACCTTCGAGTTAGAAGTTTGGACCCTAGTTGTTTGGACAAACCGAAGTAGTAGCGGTTGCCGTTTGTGAAGTTTATATTTGCCCCGAGAGGTAGATAAAGTCCTTCACTACCTCAAGATTATACAATAGCTGTCGATTGTTAGGATCTGTCCTAGACGGTGTTCGACGGATCGTTTTTTGGTCAACAGCATGTACTTTGTTTTATCCTCATTCATCATGAGACCAACTCGTTTGGCTTGTTATTTTATAACAGTAAAAGCCTCAATAATCGCACGCTGAGAACGGGCGATGATGTCGATATCGTTTGCATAGCCCAGCAGATGGATGGATTTACTAAATATAGTGCCTTCTGTGTTTACGCCGACCTTTCGCATTATCTATTCCAACATAGGATTAAAAAAATCACACGACAGCGCGTCTCCTTGCCGGAATCGGGTGCATGTTAAGAATGTTTCGGAGGTTTTGTTTCCAAGTTACTCGGTGCATTGCGAGTTCTTTAGCGTGGCGCGGCACAACCGGCTCAGTTCTCTCAGGATCCCGAATTCGGTCATCGCGTTATATAATTCAGTGCAATTAATGCTGTCGTATGCGGCTTTGAAGTCGACGAAGAGATGGTGAGTACAGACTTGGAACTCGTTTATCTTTTCCAAGATTAACGGTAGTGTGAAGATTTGGTCTATCTCGATTTTCCGGGCCGGAAGCGAGTTTAGTCGTTCACACAGTACGTTGCATAGGATCTAATAGGCTACCTTAAGCTGGGATATGCCTCAGTAGTTCTTACAAGACATAGGATCGCCTTTCTTGAAGATGGGGCAGATAGAGCTGATAGTCCAGTCATCGGGCACGCTTTCGTCCTCCCATACTTTGGAGGATGCTCCTCATACAAACATCGCCATCAGTTTTAAAGAACTCTAACGGCAATCCGTCCGAACCCATGGCCTTATTGCTCTTCAGCTTTTTAATGGCTGTGCCGACTTCATCTAGGCTGGATGAGAGAACTATTTCATCGATTGGAGTTAAGTTTTCTTCATACCCTATCACACTCTCCTGGTCATGCCCATCAAGGAGCTGTTGGAAATGCTGCTTAAATACAAGTGCGATAAGATTACTCTCAGTGTTTCGAAGGGCCTAAGTTCCTGGTCTGTAGCCTGCAGCCAGGCTTTTAGCTTTTTTATAAAGATTTCGCATCTTGTTATTACTCCTATGCACTTCGATATCCTACGAATGTCACGAGTGCCTGGGTGCTGATCGGATGTTTTTTGCAACGAAGTAGACTGACCTGGTTGCTGGTCGGACATTTCTTGCAACGGTGTAGACTAACAATGTCCAATCGTGCTATTCAAAAGCGCCTGATGGTTAGCCTGGATTTTTTTTTACTTATTTCTAGCTTGGCAGATTTTGTAGCGCTTAAACTTGATTTCGCAGCGCTCATGGAAGTGAAAACTGACTGTTTTTTGGCAATGGAGACCTTTGACAATTTCAGCAAGTTTGGCTCGCAACTTTAAAAGCTCCTTGTCTCGTTGAGCTACTGCGGCTTGTGCCACTCATCTGCTGCGGCGGGAGCTTGTAAAGAACCCATGCGACTCGTACGCACATTTAAGGCATCATCCTCTTCTCGCAAAACACAGTCTTCCTCCTTACAAAACCAGTGAGCTATTGTCGACAAAAGTTTTGTTCTAGCCTACGTTGTCCACATCTTTGTTTCGAGTCCACTACACATTTTATGTGTTGCTCCATTTTTAAGTGGAAAACGCCACGAAGCGGTGTTGACTGAAACTTTTGGGACCACTCAACAATAAATATTTGTACACAGCGCGGGCGAAGGAAAATCAGGGAGGATGGAAAAAGAGGTTCCGGTGAACGTTGGTTTTAAATGTTTGAAGGTTGTAATGACTAGGAAATAAAGAGCTAGGCAGGGCATTTCATAAGCGAGTAATACGGCTTAGGAACGAATAACGATATTTTAAAGTACGTCCGAAAGTGGGCTTGAACCATGAGCTTGGTGAGCATTCATAGCGAAACGGGTGTTACGGTTAAAAGTTTGATGGGGCGGAATACTACTGGCGATTTCTATGTAGCGCTGGTGGTGGAAATAACGATAAAACAGAGTGAGGCACGAGACATTACGTCGGTGTTCGAGGGTCTCCATTGTTTGAGTGATATTAGTTTAGTTTTATTTTGCAATCACATTAAGACATAACATAATTATCTTATTAACTAGTGAAGCTTTGATATGTTCAATACAAATTCAGATTTAGAATCAAGCTAATAAAAAAAGATTAAGGTAATATTATTACTAATAAATAATGGTTATTTATATATTCATTATTACAATCTCTACGTACATGTGTGTATATCTCCAATTAAAATTGTGCAATATTCTAAGCATAAGTATATAAACAAAGAAAAAAAAAATAATCAAAGGGTTACGAGTAGGTGTTATTGTTCATGTAGAAGGACTTAAGTTCATTCCTAAACCTGCTGGTGCCACAAGACCTTCGCACAAGCCGTGGTAAGGAGTTCAACAGGCGAATACACGTTATGAAAAATTGTCGCTCAGATGTTAAGCATGAGTAACGAGGGTGAATGATTTGTCGAGATCTTTCAGACGTGGTAAATCTTATCTTATTGAATAGCAAATTATTGGAAAGCAATATAAGGGATCGATAGCGTATTAGATGGTCAAGTGACATGTTAAAGAGCAATTTCGAGTAATGAGATATTCGATCGTAGCGACGAAGATTGAAAACGTAACGCACGATATTGTTGAAAGCGACATTAAGTTTTCTTTTACTGTTAGCTTCACAGTAACAGAATATTTCGCATCCATAACAGAGAACTGATACAAGGAGTGTTTTACCTAGTAAGAGATGATTTTTGAAGGGGATGAAGTAGTGTGACATCTAGAGCTGGCGTAAAGTTCCATATACAATACCTTACCAACTGTAGTATTGATATGGTTATTCCACTTAAGTTTTCTGTTAAAAACAACTCTAAGATTTTTTGCGGTGTCAACATATTCGATTTTTGAGCCATTGAGCATAATGTCTGGGAAGAAGGAGAGATCAAGCAGTTTTTTTTATAAATGACGATACATCTACTTTTGAGCGGGTTTAGAAAAAGTCCGTTTTTTTCTGACCAGCTTGATATGCGCTCCAGGTCAGTGTTTAAAGCATTTGCGCAGTCATCTATCATACCAACAGGGCAACTTCGACAGAGTTGAACGTCATCAGCATACATTTGAATAGATGAGGTCATGAAAGTGGGAACCTCATTTACGTAGAGCGAGAATAGAATAGGTCTCAGGATGGAGCCGTGTGGAACTCCTCTAGTATTGTACATAAAACCGGACGATTTTTGGCCAACTGAGATAGCTTGCTTTCTTAATTTTAGGTAAGATGATATTGTATTTGTAGCTGAGCTCGAAAAACTAAACAATGTCAACAGTTTGTTACAGATGTTAGTGTGGTTAACTGTGTCGAATGCTTTCGAGAAATCTAACAATACTAGAAAAGATATTTTGTTTTCATCCAACGCCTCCCTGATATCGTCTACAACTTTAATTATGGCCGTTGTACAGCTATGGCCTTTCCTAAATCCTGCTTGCATTGGAGAGAGCAAGTTGTTGGAATGGATATAAGAGTTTATTTGCCTTTGAAGTACCCTCTTAAATATCTTAGAGAAGTAAAGCAGTATGGATATCGGCCGATATTCCTTACTATTGGAACTCTTATTTATAGGAATTATTTTGGCACATTTCCATTGAGAAGGTAAGATGAGATCAGCAGAGATCGAAGAATAACTGGAAGGATTATTTTCACAAATTTGGGATGGATTTCATCAAAACCTACAGAATTTGATTTGACTGAAAACAAACAAGCAACAATTTCAGTATCATCAATACAGGAAAATTCAAAAGCACTATCAGACAAGATAAAATCGAGCGGACTTATAAGAACAGCATTAATGTTAGGAATGATGAAACGAGATAGTACCCAAGCCAACATGTATCATATTAGCTCTTTTCTTCTTATGTAAACTTATGTACTTATATTACTGATACTTTCGTTGAATAGTCTCAGTTTTAATGTGAACTCAAGAACGTACACATCGTTTGGTTTTTAGCAAATAAACTTTAATATTATTAAAACGGAGTTTCTAATTTCATTAGGTTATGGGCCCAATAATGTGCAATGTGATCAGGTTGTAATTTTGGTGGGGGCTGAGGCCCCCATTTATTGGCTTAATACAAGCTTAATCTAACTTAAAAACTAACAGAAAGACTTAAGAGCTAGTGACCAAGGAAGTGATGGAGGAGATCTTGTTTGAGACAAGGAGTGCTCAGGTGGAAATGAAAAAGGGAGAGGTTCGAGTTGACCTTTCGGAGCATTCGGGAGATAGGTTCATTGGAGCCATAAGAGGTGCGGTGGACCGGTAGATAGAAGAGACGAGGACAACGTAGATTGCGGGGGTTGGTATTGAAGGAAATGGAGTTCAAAATGGATGCACAGTCGATGGAACCTGAGAGAAGACGATGAATGAAAAGAACGTCAGCAATATTCCTACGTTCTTCTAACGAATTCATATTTAGAAGTTTGAGGCGGTCTTGATAGGGAGGTAAGATTAAAGGGTCGTTCCATGGCAGGCCACGGAAGGCAAATCGGAACAATCGACGTTGAATACCCTCGATTCGGGAAACATGAACCCGGTGAAAGGGGGACCAAGCTTGACTGGCATACTCAAGCAGGGGGCGAACAAAGGTAATATACAGAGATCTGGTTACATACGGGTTGGAAAATTCCTTGGACCACCGTTTAATAAAGCCAAGTGATGAATTGGCTGTGAGGATCATCTTATCGATATGCGAACGGAAACTAAGCTCACTGTCGAATAATATGCCAAGGTCTTGGAAAGACTGAACCCGGGGAATTGGTTGACCATGGAGATAATAAAGTCGGGGAGGAGACGGGTTGCATTTAGGTGAGAAGGTTATAGATTGACAGTTGGCTATATTAAGTTCTAGGCAGGTTTTTAGGCACCAGATTGAAAACCGACAAGGTCTTCTTGAAGAAGGGCAGAGTCATGGGAAGAAGAAATAGTTTTAAAAAATTTTGTGTCTTCACCGTAAAGGGAGAGGGAGGAGTGCTTAATGACACTCTCAACATCGTTAATAGTAAGAATGAAGAGAAGAGGGCCAAGATGACTGCCCTGTGGAACTCCAGATGAGGCCAGAAATGGGACAGAAAGACCGGATCTAAACCGAACACTATAATATCGGTTTACCAGGTAAGAAGAAATCCATTTTAAAAAGAGAGGCTCAAAGCCGAGAGCAGACAATTTGAAAAGGATCAATTTATGAGATATCTTATCAAATGCTTTAGTGAAATCAGTTGCGATAACATCGATTTCTTTGCCATTTTCTAAGGCTGAGAGAGCAAAAGACACGAATTCAACTAGATTTGTGGTAGTTGATCTTCCTTTTAGAAAACCATGTTGTCGGGGGGAAATAAAAGGCTTACATTTGAAGCTTAACGCTTCGTATAAAATGCTTTCAAAGAGTTTGGGTTTAGAGAGAGAGGGACAATAAATGGTAACTTCATGCTTAGATCCCTTTTTGTGTATCGGGATTATAAAAGAGGTCTTCCAAATCTGGGGAAATTCACCCTGTGTAAGCGATAGACGAAAAAGGTAGGAAAGGGGTAGAGACAGGTTGGAAGAGCATTTCTTAAGAAACATGGCGGGGAGTCCGTCTGGGCCAGGTACAAATTCATCCTTAAGATTTTGTAACTTTTCTTCAATAATTGCAGGATCGAAATTTTGAGTGAGAAAGGGACCAATAGAGAAATTTGGTAGATCATTGAAGTAAGAGGGATCTGGTACGAAGGAGTTGTTGGCAAATGATTGCTTGAAAAATGTAGCAAAAAAGTTGGCGATGGTAGGAGGATCACATGAAGTTTTGGTTTCGAAAGCGAAGGAGGAAGGATAACCATCAGTCTTACTTTTGCAATTGACAAATTGAAAAAAGGACTTGGGGTCATTTATGAGATTGGTTTGCGCACTATTCAAGTAGCGCTGATAGAGAGAGTTATAGAGTTCAATGAAATGAAGATATGTACCTAGATAATTTGAATAGTCGGAAGAAGAGTGGGTGCGAAGGAATACCGCCCATAACTTGTTTCTTTTGTTTCGTAGAGAGCGAAGTTTACGATTATACCAAGGAGGGGATGTAGAAGAAGTTTTATGGCGGGAGTAAGGCACATAAAGGGAGATGGATTTGAATATTTCTCTGTAAAAAATGGAGAGGGCATCAACCAGAGATAGATTGGTAAACTCAAAAGGAGCACTGCTTAGATAGGTATTAATTTTACGGAAATTATTGTAAGAAAATAGAACTGCGGGGGGAGGCGACTGAAGGGGAGAGTTGTGGAAAAATGAGAGAAGAAGTGGAGGATGAAAGTTATCAATAGCTGATAGAGATAGGGGACAACACGATACTGAGGAGTTGATGGGATCAGTTGTGAAGATAAGGTCTAATTGCCTTTCCATATAGTTGGAAACGCCACTGACTTGGCATAGACTAGAGTCTGTTAGCCGATCTAAGAATAGGCATTCCTTAGTAGAAATAGGATTAGAAGCGATGAAAAAAGATAGGTCTTCAGATGGAGTCCACTTCAGCTGAGGCAGATTAAAATCGCCGAAGATAATGATATCATCAAGCGATTCTGATAAGTCGATCAAATTGTCAATTGCTGCAATAGCAAGTTGGTAGGATTCGATAGGTTGCGCCGGAAAAATGCAACAACACATAACGTACAAGCATCTACGAGTGAGGGTTATTTTAACCGACACAAAGTCCAAGTTGTTGTGAATAGCCAGTAGGACACCTCGACAAGGGGATTCAATCAAGGGGGGTGCGCGATCATCATCCCGAAAAACATTAAAAGAAAGAGGGAATAACTCCTGGTTTTTTGTGTTGGGGATAAGATTAGTTTCGATCAGAGCATAGATATCAAATGGGAGAGCATGAGATTGGCGGAAAACAGCGTGGGTTTTAGAACGGAGTCCTCTTACGTTCTGGTAATAGAAGGTGAGAGGGAGGTTTTTGCATGACTTTTTAGGGTCGAAAAAATTTATCATGGTCAAGGCGTCTGCGTTGGAGGTGTGAGACTCTTTTAGAGTGTACATATTGGCGAAGAGCGGCAAGATCGTCTGCAACTTTTTGGGGGGGCGTATTGAAAATCTCGTGATACTTTATATAAAGTTTCCTGAGACTGGTAACGTCTGTAGGGAGGCCTTCCTGCTGGATAGAAACCATGACGCTTGTTTTTGTTTTACCCTCGTAGCACACCGAGTCGGATTTATCGTGCAGATAGGCGAGATATAGACGTATATTCTCATATATCTTTTTATCTCTAAGCCTAGAGAGCGCATTCGGTGGTATCGCTAGTTTGCTGCGTTAATTTAACAGTGGGTGGCGAAAGGGGGTCAATAGAAGAGGGAGTGGTTAATGAGTTCGGTGTCGCAACGGCTGGTTTTTCTGAAATAGGGTTTAAAATACTTAGCTCCAGTTCTGAGGTCGAAATTAGGGAAAGGCGTGTGTGTTAGGGGTTAAATGGTGGGATTTTGAGTGGCAGGAGTTTGAGTTGTAGGGGTTAAGTCGAAAGAGAGACGTTGACGTTGGGGCTTGACTTGAGGTGGAATATAGGGAGTTGGAGTTTGGGTGGGCGGCTTAAAATTAGGAAAAATTGTTGTTTTAAAACTCCAATTGGAGCTGGGTTTGTTGTGGGAAGAGGAGGTGGGTTTTGGCAAATTGGATTTATTTACTAACTTATTTCTTGGTTTAGGTTTAGAGTTCAAAAAGTACATTTCAAATAAATAAAAGATGAGTACTCCGGTTTTGCAAATTGATAAATTGGATGATAATAATTATGACAGTTGGTCGATCTACTCGTACAATAACAGCATTGCTTAGCACAACCGCTATGGTCATCTGAATCTTAAAAGTCTTCTCGATTTGTCGAGCAAGGGTATGGTAAATGGCATGAATCTCAGTGGTGTCAGCGAACCAACTTGTAGAACGTGCATGCTCTGCAAAATCCACGTCGCACCGTTCCCCCAAGAATCACAAACAAGATCAAACGATTTGCTGGAACTTGACCATAGTGGTGTGTGTGGTCCATTCGGAAATGTTTCAGTTGGAGGTTCGAAGTACTTTCCGACGTTCATTGACGACAAGTGGAGGAGAATTTTTGTGTACTTCCTCAAGGCGAAGAGCGAAGTTTTTGAAAAATTCAAGCTGTTTAAAGCTCAAATGGAACGTCAGATTGGTTGTAAAATAAAAGCGATAAGAACTGACAACGGAGGAGAATTCGCTAATAAAGAGTTAAACACGTATTTAAACGAAGAGGGAATCAGCCGACAACTAACTGTGCCACCCACACCACAGCAAAATGGGGTGACAGAGCGTGCCAATAGAGATGGCAAGATCAATGATGCTGCATGCTAAAGTTAGGCCAAGTTTATGGGCAGAGGCAATTAACACGACAGTTTATATTAGAAATAGATGCCCTACAAGACGATTACAGAATATGACTTCATATGAGGTTTGGTGCGGTCGAAAGCCCAGTGTTCAACATTTCAGAATTTTTGGCTCTTGTGCAGTCGCGCTCAACAATTCTGGAAGCAAATCAAAGTTTGATGCAAAGGCAGCCAACTCATCATGGTGGGGTACTCGACGAAAGCTAAGGCATATCGTTTGTATGATCCAAAGAAAAACAAAGTGTTTGAACTACGTAATGTTCTGTTCGATGAGAGTTCGTTTGATCTTCATGATGACGCCACAGGCGATGAACGAGAATGTTCTGTCGATGAATATTTTGTTGTAGATTTTGATGTTCAGGCAACAGTAAATGATGTTGACAACGACAAGAAAACATCTGATGTTAGCAATGACGAAACCAACAAAAGTATTCAGCATGATGAAACTCGTAATGAAGACGACATCAAAAGTGAGGAACATGATGAAAGCTTTGATACTGCAGATGAAAGCGATGATAATAAAGAAGATGCAGAAAAAACAGTGCGAAAAATTGGACCAGGTAGACCTACACTTAGTCGTACTGGGAAGCCTGGTATCCCAAAGAAGCAGTACAATCAGTTGTGCAGTCTCATGGACGAAAACATTCCACAATGATGGTGAAAAATGGATTAATGCTATGAAGGACGAATATCAAGCCCTAAGGAAAAACAAGACATGGTCGATCGTGGATCTTCCAAATGGTCATAAAGCAATCCCATGTAAATGGGTATACGCCATTAAGAGAAATTTTAAAGGACAAATTGAAAGATATATGGCTCGTTTAGTAGCAAAGGGATGCAATCAATGTTTTTGGGGTTGATTTTCGTGAAACGTTTTCACCGGTACTACGATATTCGACGATAAGAATTCTGCTGGCATTGGCGGTTAAAGAGAAAATGTTCCTACATCAGCTGGATATTAGCACGGCATACTTAAACAGCGATCTGCAAGACGAGATATATATGCAGCAGCCGGAATATTTTAAGGATAAAAGATTCCCAAATAAGGTTCTCCGGCTCCATAAGGCAATTTATGGCTTGAAACAGAGTGGGAAGGAATGGAATATGAAACTGGATTCCACTTTGCGGAGTATGAATTTCGTTCCATGCGACAATGAACCTTGTTTGTATAAAGGCATTCAAAAGTGAAAGTTAGTGCTGATAGCTGTTTATGTAAATGATATCATAGTGAGTTGCAGTGATAAATCTATTGTTTTAAAAAATAAAGGCCAGAATTTCAGAACATTTTGAGGTGAAAGACAAAGCTAAGCTGCGACATTTCTTAGGGATGGAAATTGAGCGTCATGGTGAAACTGGTTCGATAAAATTAAGTCAAAGTCAATATATCCGTCATATATTGGAACAATATGGCATGGCAACTTATAAACCAGTAGCCATACCACTAGAAGCAGGATATCAAGTTAATTGTGAGAAAGCGGATAAACGTGAATACCAATCATTAGTGGGTGCTTTGATGTATCTTGGTGTTTCCACACGTCCCGATATACTACACTCGATATCCAAAATGGCTCAAAGAAATGCCAATCCCCACAGAGAGCATTGGGTGAAATTAAAACATATACTACGTTATTTTTCTGGTACTATTTGATTTGAAACTGATTTATGAGACGAATGGTAATCATCTGGAAGGTTTCGTAGATGCTGATTGGGGCGGTAATGCGGTAGACAGAAAATCATACTCAGGCTTTATATTTTTCTACGGCGGCTATCCAATAACATGGGAATCCAGGAAGCAGCCTTCGGTAGCGCTGAGCAGCACAGAGGCTGAATACATGGCTGCGTCGGATTGTAGTAAGGAAGGGGCCCCCGCCCAATTAGCGATCAAGGCTTCGCCCATTAATGAAGTTGTCTAATAAAAAGCGGGGGTAGATTATTCTAACTGGTCTTATCGAAAACATCCAGATATTTTTGCATGAATGGATGATACGATTTGACCAGTTACAAGTTGCCGGTCATAGGTCTTGTTGGCGGCTTGACCACCGGTAGTCCATACCAGGACTTAAATCACGGTACCATGGGAGTCAGGAGCCCCCCGGATTTCGGTCCGGGCCTGACTTTTGTTAGAGGTAGGCCCCCTTGTGGGAGCGTCATGGTGGCTGTGGTTTAAACCCAAATCGCGGGTACGGGTTTCCTTTTTGGTTTAGCCCATTGTAGAGTTGCAAATAAAGTACTGGGTGCTGCGACCCTAAGAGCACCAAGAGGTTTTAGGTCGGCCTCGACTCATACCAAGGGTGGAACTTTTGCCTCCAACACAGTTCCGAATTGGTATAATATATAAGCGAATTATTAATAAATATAAAGCGAGTTATTAGCGATGGCAAGGCGTATCCTTGCTCCCTATGGGTGTATGGGCACCTCGTAAACATAAGGTCTTATGACAGGTGGTTTACGTTAAAAATCCAGGTACGTTCTGTAGTAAGGAAGCTATTTACTTGAAAAAACTTCTGACGGAAATTAATGCTTTAGAAATCGGTCCAATTATGTTACACATCGACAATCAAGGGGCGCAAAAACTCGCTGAAAATCCAGTTTATCACAAAAGAAGTAAGCATATAGATTTAGTACGCAATGAAGAAGTTAAATTGAAATACTGCCCTACAACCGTATTTTGATTGATTGTTAAAAACGGTACATATATTTTCATTTAAGAACCCAACTTGGTCATCAGGAGAAGACATAAAATACACAAGATCCCATTCAATATGCCGAGAATCTATCTCCAGTTGGTGGTAATCAATGTTGCTAAAATCTCTGAATTCGAAGGTTGTAACTGCATATTCAAATGCAAATTCGAAGATCAGAAATAGCATGTCATGTCTAGAAAAAGCAGTTACGGACAACTGGTCATAAAAGAGAGCATCGTTGAGATTATTCACAAAGGAAACATCTAAAAGAGTACAGGTTTCATCGGAAAAGTGTGTAGCATTACTTGTATTGACTGGGAACAAATTAAGTGAGTATATACTAAGGACTGAAACGAATAAAATCTGTAAATTTTAATACGGGCTATACTTCCAATGCGTAAAAATTGCAATCTCATTTTGTATCCGAATTAGCCTGTATATTCTCTAGTTTCAGTTTGTTATTGATTTTAGTTCGGTGCGGTTTAAAATATTTATAAAATATGAGTCAAGAGGAACGCGGTAGAAAGATCATCGACAAATGGCTCGAAAATATTTCGCTTCTAAACCATTTCATCGCAAAAAATTTAAACATAGCACGCAGTACAGTGGATTCTGTTATTAAACGATATTTGGAGACGTTGATAGTTAAGCGAAAACAGAGAAGTGGAGCACATGATACAAATTTGGACAGGAAAATAGTGGGTACCATCGTAAAAAACCGGACTATGTCATCCAGAGATGTTGCTCGGAAATGTAATATCAACCAAACAATGGTACAAAGATCTAAAAAACGTAACGGTCTAAAAACACGAAAAAAAAAACAAAAAATACCAAAAGTTACTGAAAAGCAAAAAAAAGTCATAAAAACACGAGCCCGAAAGCTATACGAGTTGATCGGCAACAAGAAAGCGTGCATGGTTTTGGATGACGAAACTTATGTCAAAGCCGACTTTACTACTCCTCCAAGTGCGCAGTTTTACAACTCGTTTGAAGCTGAGATTCTTCCGCAATCAACAACATCGATTGCGATGGACAAATTCGGGTCAAAATATCTCGTTTGGCAGGCCATTTGCCAATGTGGACACAGAAGCTCATCGTTTATTACAACGGGAACAATTAACGGAGAAGTGTACATTAACGAGAGCCTAAAAACACGATTGATTTCTTTCTTAACCCTCTGCGACTGACGTGGTAGTATGACAGACACCAGAAAATGGAAGAACTTGTGTTGTGCCGTTATTTTTCAAATGTCGACTCGCGCGCTCTCAATACCTTTCTGTCGTATGCTCAAGCGTGCGTTAGTGTAATGCGAGCGGTCGTGGTGTGCGCATGCTTTGTTGTACGAAGGAGAGTGTCTACAAGTCAACCATGTCAGTGTTAAGGTATGCGTCTGATAAACAACCACCTCAGTGTAAGATTTATATTTTCATAGTGTCCCCTAAGCAACATGTAGTAAAATTGTTTTGTTAAGTGCAATTTGTTGTTTGTTTCTTAGAGGGCTCACTCAAATCCTAACCAAGGGTCTTATAGATCTAAAAGAACGTCGACTGAAACCTTTGTAAGCCACGACCAGCTAATAGAAGAGTGGTTGAACGAAGAAAATGAACACGAGTTCAACGATTTTAACGATGAAGATGATGACCCAAATTTTCAGCCAGAAACCGAATTCTTGAAAGCCGACGAAGTTTCAGACGAAGAAGAGTATCAAGAACCAATTGAAGAAAAACCACATGTAACCGCTACTGAAAATGTGCATCAAGAAACGTCAACAGAGAGCCATCTGAATATTACAAAGTTAAGAAAGGATTCATTTGGAATCGACAAGAGTGTCTCAGGACATCACGAACTGCAGCCCGCAACATAATAAGATTATCTGGCCGTTTGCACAATTCTAATTTTGAAGGCTATTTTGAACTTTGGGCCAAGCTTTTTGACCATTCAATGTTGGAATGTTTGGTGATATTTACGAATCAAAAACTCTATAATTACCGAGCCCAGTTCAAACATAGCATTAAGGTAGAACTTATGAGCACAGATGTTACTGAAATGAAGGCATTTATAGGCCTAATGTACTACTCGTCCGTATTTAAGTGTAATGACGCTGATCTTCGCATAATATTTACCACCGACGGAACTGGCCACGAAATATTCCGCTGTGTAATGTCCAAATGGCGTTTTTCTTGTTTGGTCAACTGCCTCCGATTTGATGATTCCACTACCAGAGAGGAACGTCTGAAAGAAGATCCACTTGCCCCAATATCAGACATGTTCAACAAGTTCATCTCAAATAGCCAGTCTCAATATACCCCTGGACCATGCCTTTGCATCGATGAAATGTTGCTGCCATTTAGAGGTCGTTGCAAATTTATTATTTACATGCCCCAGAAACCAGCAAAGTATGGCATCAAAATATTGTTATTCGTAGATGCTCGCACATACTACATTTATAATGCCTATATTTACCATGGCAAAAATTCAGATGGCATAGGCTTGACTGAACAAAATGGAAAAATGGCAATACCAACTCAATCTGTTCTGAGACTTGCGAAAGTTGTCGAAAACACAAACATTACAGCTGACAATTGGTTCAGTTCGATTCCACTTATGGAAACATTGGTGAAAAGGGGACTAACCTACTTAGGTACGCTGAAGAAGAATAAAGCTGAAATACCACCATGCTTCTTGCCGACGAACAATAGAGAATCGGAAAACTCCCTGTATGGTTCCACGAAAGACTATACATTGTTATCATATGTTCTATTGATCCCATCACAATCAAGATATAGATACTGATATAAGAAAACCAGTTATGATTGCAGACTACAACTACACTAAAGGAGGAGTTGACGAAGTCGACAAGAAGTGTTCAATATATTCTTGCAGCCGCAAAACTCGTCGTTGGCCTATGGCATTTTTCAAAGAATAGTAGATATGGCAGACATAAACAGCTTTTTACTGTATCAAATGTGTGCAGACAGTAATGATAAAATGCGAAGAGGAACTTTTAATTTGAATACGACAAGAGCATTAGTGCTAGATCACATGAAAGGTCGCGTATACAATGAAAGATTGCCCAGAGAACTGCGGATAACGATCAGTAGAGTTTTGGGTAAAGATGTTCGCCTCCACCTCCAAGAACTCAATCGATTCCTCCAGGTGGAAGAAAACTATGCTCTATTTGTCCAACAAAACTTAAAAGATTAACGAGATATTGTTGCTGTGATTGTTTGAAGTCAATTTGTCTTCAATGCTCTAAGCCACTTGTGATTTTGAGGTTAAGAATCCTTTAATTCAACCATTGAATGGATTATGTTTTTTTTAAGTCTGATTACCATAAGTGTAAGCTTTAAAAAATAAGTAAGTAAATGAAGAAAATATTTATGTTTGATTTCTGTTTTAACCTTTTCTATATGTGTAAGTTTTGGAAAAATTATTTATGTTATATCAATAAATGCTGTGCAACTTTATATGAATTTTTAATTTTATGTATTAGTAATTTAAAATAATAGTGGACACTCTTAACTTTAAAATATATTGTAATAACAAAAAGTGAGAATATAAAAAGAATTTTGAAAATACAAGCTGTCCAAATGGTTTCTGGTGTACTACCACGTCAGTTGATTTGTGAAAACTAGCGCACGTCAGTCGCAGAGGGTTAAACAAATACCAGGATTCAAGCGTTGAGCTTTCTTGTTTCTAAAAATGTCGACTTTGTCCCAAAAGACATGAATCCACCCAATGTTCTACAGTGCCGTTCCATTGAAAGGTATTGGGCTTTGGTCAAAGCTAAATTGAGGAAAAGTGAGCAGTGTGCAAAGTACGTAACTGATTTTAGTGCTAAATGGAAAAGAGCGGCCAAAAAGATCTCGGATGTAACTGTCACCAACCCTATGAAGGACATTCGAAAGAAGTTGAGGAAAGAATGGGAACCCAAATAATTTTTTTTATTTTTTGTAATTGTGAATGAATTTTATAAAAACAGAGTTTTAAAGCAAATTAAAAAAATTTACATGAATTATGAAAATATTTTTTTTTTTTACTTCGAAGTTTCCAAATTTTATTCGTTTCAGTCCTTATCAATGATATCATTGTCAACTAAAAGGTTGCTGTTTAAATCACCGCCTACTAAATTTTTTTCGTAGTGAATTGAGATGGATTCCAACACAGAGAATATCGGAGATGGATCAATATATTTGTTTGGCCTATAAGTAGATCCAATGAGAAGTTTGCCTGTGGTGGATATGAACTCCACGAACACATATTCAATTAGACTATCGGCAGGAGACTTCAATACCGGGTAGCACCTCAAACCAATTTTGGCATATATGGCAGCATCTCCCCTCGAAAAAGCCTGTATCCATAAAAGTTGTACACCTCATCCCCTATACTATCCTTAAACCACGATTCTGTAATGCAGACCTATGAGTTTTATCGCACGGTTTTGACACCTATCTAGCAGCTGTAGAGATGTTTATGACGCACCCGACCAGATATGGGCATTGTACTCCAATTTCGGGCTGATAAATGCCTTATACATACATATATTGAGGCCAGATCAGAGGGGGTAAAGTATTTCTTACATCGCTTGAGGAAACCTAAACATTGCGCAGCAATTGTTACCACATCGCGACTTTGAATCCCTTCTGCATGGTTGCTCAGTCGGAAGGAGACATGACAAAACGATTGTCTTGATATAACTTCAGAAAAATGTGCCAAAAAGTCAGAAACTGAAAGCCGCCAAAAGAAATGTTTTACCTTCAATATTTTTTTTTTTGCCTAAGACAAAATCATTTATCAAAATGTTACGCAATATTGTAGGCAATATCTTGCCCTACCTTAATTATGTCCTTGACCATTTCTCTTGTATGTCACAATCAGCACCCAACAGAATCTTGAGAAACTTTGTCACCAAAAACTTTGCCTGCTCATCCTCGTCGAGCAGTGGAGGTGGTGTAACAAGACCACCCTCCACATGTATTGATTTCCAAATATTCTTAGATACTCACAATCATTACCATCAATCTCCCGTTTGTTGCATTGAATGGAAATGGTTATTCAATGAGTATCATCCCATCGCACTCAGTATTGTGATCAAATTAATTAATTTCGATTGCCAGAAGTTATTCTGAAACATTTACGGGTGCGAGAAACCCTCTTTTGCTCCTCTAGTCCTGGGTAATCATCGAATGGCAATCACATCACGATGGTTATATGTACATGTGCGTAGGTTCTTCTCGAACATCGATCTCTTTTTTTATGGCAGTCTATCTCTGTTCATATATTAGATACATCAAATTGCAGTGCCAACTCAAACCGATATTACATACAGGGGCACACATAGGTGACACTTTTATGAACTCCCACAGCTATCAGCCCTAAGCGGTATGGTACGCCATCTGCATCCGCATGGATGCACGTGCGGGATAATTTGCGCCTCACCAAACAGATACAGTCGTCCTGGGTGTCGGCACGGATAAGCGATATTGTTTGCTTAAATGAACCCGCGTAACCATATCTTATGATACAGACGTACGAATACGAGTAGTACATGAGTGGGGATAGGTGCGTATATCCCGACACATGTACGAGTAACATATGTATGAAATTGTGTCCTTAGCGATAGGCAATTCAATTCACAGTTTAAATAGTGGATAGCAGTAGCAGGTGGCAGAAGAGTCGGAGGAATCAAACAGGCACTTGGTAATGCAATATGTTAAATTGGTTTCAGTGGGGAGTATCCATATGCTTGCGGCATGCTGCATGTAAAATTAATGTTCCAATCAAGAGGTGATTTGAGGAGCCCATGGCATCTTGATAATTGTAATTTTGATGCTCTGTCCGTCTGAGTATGTAGTTTAACGCAATCTGCTGTGAGATTAGTCGTGCCTTCTGGGTGGGTTAGCACTGTGGAATTTGATTATGTGTTTACGCATAAATTGATTTGAGACCTAATAAAGGTTCATGCCAGTGGTAGTTTATGAAGATTTCATGAACACGGAACATAGGATTGATTCGTAAGTTGAAGTTGAAACGATGGGGAAGACGTTTCGGTTCCTTTGAGAGATTTCTAACTATTCAAATATCAGAACTAATGAGGTTGGAAAATCAGTAAGAAGATCGGTGGCACAACAATTGTTTGATTATTGATTTTAAGAGGAATTGATTGTTGTTGAATCAGGACTACTGACCACTTTTATCTGGTTTTCTGGGTTTTCTCACCACAACGATGTTGGTGATTGTCAGGAGTTTAGTAGGGCACGAAGGCATCCATGATGCAGGAGTAGACGGCAGTGGCAACCTCGCGGTTGCTCGGCCACAACCCTGTAGATTTCAACTCAACTTACCTTTTGTTTCGTGCCGAAATTATCAATAAAAAAAGAAGAAAATCCAAGGATAAATATATGGAAAGCTACTTTACTTTACATTGACTAAACGAACGGACTTAAAAGAAAGGAAGAGAGAAAGATATCGCGCTTAAAACTAACTAAAAACATACGCTAATCGAATTCCTTAAACCGAGAACTTATATAGAGAAAAACATGTCCCAGGATCACACAGCGATGACAGCTCGTCACGACCTGATATAACCCGAATGTTGTTAGCTGAGAGAGTCTTCAGAATCCCTCCAGGTGCATGTGCTGCAGCCATCAGGCTCTCATGTAACTTCCTCGGAATTCAGAGTTTCCGGGCTAAGTCCGTATGTCAGTTCGCTTGTACACAAATCCGTTTGAAACGTGTGTGTGTGGAAGTCGGTCTTGGCTATCTGGTTATCAACTTCTCATATTCCCCAAACGACAAATATGAGGAATTGAGATCAACCTTCCGAATGTGGGATTGAGTAGTGTGTTCCTCCATGTGAGCGCATGAGAGAGTATTGGGCACTACGTTCAGGGTACACTTTCTACATATATTCGATCTCGAAGTCTAAGTCCTGAAGTTTCAGGCTTCACCTGGCCAAGTGACCAGACAGATGCTTTTGTGTCATCAACTACTTCAGACTAGCGTGATCGGTTATCATAGGCTCTAAACTTCTTCACTGACAACAGGGCCACATATCATTCAAGCTCTGTAACGCCACAATTCCGTTGCACAGAATTTAGCCTCTGATACATGGATGCTATCGGTCGCTTGTTTTTCTCTTTTCTGCTTTTTCTTAACGTTGATCGTCAATCCTGCTTCCCTGAAACACTTTGCCACCTCGGATAGTAGTTTGGCATGAGATTCAAAATCTGGAGGAGAACAAACCAAGAGGTCATCGAGATACACAAAAACATTCTCCTTTAACCGATGGGGAATAACTTTGTTCATTTGCTGACACATTCTCTAGGCTGCGTTATACAGTCCAATAGGCATGACTGTGAATTGGTAACGTGGCCGCCCAGGGACTGTGAATACTATTTTATCCCTTGAATAGGCCTGCAGTGGAATCTGCCATAACGCATCTTTTAAACCAATGCCAGAGGCATATCTGGCATCTTGAAGGCGTCTTGGATGTAAAGTAGAGGATAGGCATTCTTTTAAGTCTAGGCATAGGCAATTCTTCCCCGATTTTCTCACCAAGACTAGAAGCAAACTCCATGCCCTACTGCTTTCTTTAATTACCCGTAATTCGATCATTCGATCCAGTTCGTTACATAAGAGCTTTTGTATCGCAGGCGAAATGTGGCAATGTAGCTCTTTGATAGGAGCTTGGTTGTCGTTTACTTCTGTAAAATATAGTCGGATAGATAAGGACAGATAGAGCTCCATCAGGACCTGTGTGGTCGGCAGCTGATAACCGATCTCCAACCATTAGTGTCTATATTTCATCCTAATAAGAAATTACCGCAAATGACGATTCAGTGCCTGCACCGTTGGACTATCACCCTATTGAGATACAACTATACAGATGTCTCTTGTGTTTTACGTAGGTACCTGCCGTGAAGGCTTAAGCCTACGGTGCGTCTTCGCACAAGATATCAAAACAATGCGTTGATAAACGCCCTTCGGGTGGTACAAGTACTACCACCAGTACCAGATTCGAAGTCGTGTGTAAGGCACGAACTTCCCCTTTGGTTAAGGGTCGAGGCGTATCTAATACCTCAGCCGTTCTGTGGGTCATGGCACCCGGTTGCAATCCAACTCCACATCGAGCAGACCAATTGGTTCCATCCCAATCCCATGGTTTATCACAGGTCGTAGTACGCTACACATATGCTAAGCCATGAGATGTCCAAGCACCATTAGTTCTATTCTCCCCGCGCAGGGTACAAACCTACAGCCACCACGATACTCCCACAAGGGGGCAAACTCCTCGATCAGGACGGAACCATAGTTCCGGGGGCTCCTAACCTCCCGTGGTACCAGAATATAGCTTCCGGTCGAGCTTCGCAACCTTGCGGTCACTTCCAGTTTGGCACTTCACTGCCCAGGACTGACGGCCTTTCAAAACATTTAAAAATTCCTATGTGCCACCCGCTAGCTGCCTACTGCGTCTTCTATTAAATACTTCTTTTGCAAAACTACGGGTTCTTCCGAACCGTACGGTATCAGCGATAATTCCACTGACATCTTAGGCCTTACCATTAAAGATGATGCCCATAGCCTGCAAGTCCCTAATGTCAGCGTAATTGGGACACTCACATAGGACATGAAGCCAGTCCTTATAGGTGGCTCCACATGAGCAGCTCACGACCCATTAAGAGAGCCATGCCCGGTCAACAAAAAGCCCAGGCTGAGGGTAAAATTCCGTTCAGGAAATAGTCTCATGGTTAGCACATCCCTTAGGAAGCCGTAAGTAATCCTGACATTTTCGCTAGCATCCCATCTAGATTGCCATCTAGAACACATGCGTGTAGAAAGGTTTTACGCTGTTTCAGGGATAGGCCATCCACTTCTTCCGGGGAAACCCAATCTCGCCGATTTAGAGGGAGATCTTTTCTGATCTTGAAAGCAATACCACGACGTATCACTTCCAGATCCGGAGGTGGCACTCCTAGCAACACCTGCATTGCCTCTGTTGAGACAGTGTGGCACACAGGTAAACACCCAAGTAAGGCGACTCTTTGGCAAGACAAGATCCGCTTACGACCATCCGCAACAAAAAGGCCATCGTATATGACACGGACAGAGCGCCTGTTGAGTCCCCAGTCGGATCGCAAAATGCGCCTTACCTGGCCTACAACACTTAGCATGCGCACACTTACCCCAACGCTTTCTCCCCATTCAGCAACGATTGCTAGAGCTTTTTCTCCTAATACCTCGATTTGGGCCCTGGACTGGCCTTCAAGGATGAGGAGCAGGTCATCTGCGTAGGCGCAGCACCCACAGAGCTCGTTTAGTCGCCACAAGAGTGGGTCCATCATCAGGTTCCAAATAAAAGGACCACAGATGGACCGCTGGGGGCAACCTCTCTCAACACTAATTGAGACGCTGTCGTGCGTATTTACCACACTCGCTTTTCTGTCGGAGAATAGCTTCCCCAAAGCCCAATTCCTGCAACCTGGTTACTATTTTCTGCCAGTTCAGGTTATCAATAGCACCTTTGAAATCAATAAAGATGCCTATAACCACTTTGGCGCTACTTCTCAGGACCCTGTCTTTTAGGAACGACCATACATCCTCGACACACTTGCTTTTGTAAAGCCAAATTGAAAGGGGGACATTAGTTCCGTCATGCTCTCTGAAACCCTTTCCAGCACTTTTCCTAGTACCGAAAGCAGGCTGATGCCCCGATAAGATTTAGGGTCAGACCTATGCTTATCGGTGGACTTCAGGAGCACAACCACCCTTGCCTCCTTCCAATCCTCGGGGAAGTAGCTGCAGGCAATGCATTTGCTATAAAGGCAAAGCAGGTATTCTGTAACGGCCTTCCGTCATTCCATCAGCTCCAGGAGATCTCCTGGAACGAAGAAGTGAAACACCGTACTCGACTTCTTCAGTCCTTAACTCCAGAGGGACCGGAGGCTCTTCATATGAAGAGTGGATAAAACCGTATTATCCACACGAATGTCTTCAATGTCAGCAGTCTTCTTAGTACTACGGCAAATCTTATAGAATTTACCCCAGGGATCATGTCTATTGTTAGAGGCAAAGTTTCTCCAGTGAGACTCCTTTGTGCTGACAATGAGACGCTTATACTCAGCGAGCCCTTGCCGAAATTCAATGCCCAGCTGAGCCAGGTTCTCAGCGTTAGCCGCCCTAGCCCTTTGGAATCGCTTCCTTAGGTTTCTAACAAACCTTCGCTTCTCTGTCAGACAGCGGTTCCACCAACTTACCCTTTTTTGATTCGGGTACAACTATACAATACGATCCCGACCAACGATACAGCACGGAAACGCAGTTTGATAAATTCGAAGAATCTTGTCCTCATCCGGAGCATGTTCATTCAGCCATCGTAGATGACTTTCCCATAAACGCAGCACTCATTGCCGAAGTATCCCAGCAGGATAAGGTGTTGAAATGGGTATATATATACGTGCATGATGGATGGCTAAAGCAGTTGCCTGCAAGAGATTCAGCCTATGTACGACTGCTGGAGTTTTGATTTACCAAGTTGAAAATCCAAGTGGTACCAGCGAATCTACAGGATAAGGTGTTTAAAGGTTCTTCATGTGGCACATTGGGGAATAACACGAACAAAGCAATTGGCTGTCTCAGACGCGCTGAATAAGTGCACTACATGCCTGTTGAGTCCCAGTAGTTCTCCAAAGCAATATACAAGTTGGTCAGCTACTGAAGGTGTCTGGGAGCGTTTGCATGTTTTTCCGTAGCTGATCAGAGTGGATTCAAAGTCAACATTTCCAATTGTAGTCCGGATGTCCCCAACAACTTCGAAAATGACAATCAATCCGTTGCGATCTATATTTTCGTTAGAGGGACTACCAAAGGCAATGGTACTCAGTTTTCATCGGTAGAATTTTAAAGAAGACTGTGATCTTAATTCCATCCGTTGCTTCCGATCTGCTTCTTTCATTCCTGCGTCAAGTGCAGCCGCGGAAAGCATGGTGCGAACTTTCAAAAATGCACTCATCTAAATTCTCCAGGACACGCCAAAATTTGATGACGCACTATTCATTTTTTTTTGGCAACATATTGCTGTTCTCCAGATGATAGCGTGAGAAATTATATGGGCGTCGTCACCAATGAGTTTTATTTGTAACAAGCACAACAGGAGGAATTTCAGCTGACTTACTCTTATTTACCTTGCTTCGTGAAGAATTCCAGTTTTTAGAATTCAGTTTGATTTCAAGGATGCTGCTTCCAGATATCCAAATCAAATGCTCTGTATCGATGTTACCTGGATATTCGAACAGCAGAAGGATTTACTTACGTGCAGTGTTTTGCTCGTTCCTTTCTTTATTTCGTTTCGTTTCGTTTCGTTTCGTTTCGTTTCGTGCGTCGTGGCGTACAAACGTGCCGAGAACTTTCTCTTTCTATAAAGTTACTTTTCTTTGTTTACCTACGCTTTTGCAAACTAATTTCTCGATTTGTTTCATTATTAAACCTGAAATTTAAAATGCTGTGTAACGCTTGCAACCTTAAAATAGACAGAGCAGACTTAAAAGTGGAATGCAGTGATTGCAAAGCCTTTTTTCATGGTAGTTGCGCTAAATTAAATGACACCGAACTGGACTATATGAAAAAGAATAAATCAGTGTGGCGGTGTATAGTATGCACAAAGCAGCGGCGTTCCTCTTTTTCCGATGCTACTGCTGTTAATGGCAAGCAAAGCCAATCTCCAATTGCAAACCAACCAACATGCACCAAACACAATAAAAACACAATTCAATCTTTGTCTACACCGAAAGAATCTGAAAACCGTAACATAACTCTGGAAAGAAGATGTCTCTCTCAAGGCCATCCAACAAAATCAAGTCGATTTGCTTGCAGCTATTGTACTGACAAGGAAATTGCAATTACCAACAAGCTATTTGAGGAAAAAATCAGTGTACTGGAGAAGAAGGTCAACAACTTGGAGCAGCAATTGCTTGGAAACAGTATCTACATCTTTAACGTTCCTCTCGGGAAGCAAAACACACCAGCAACAAATATTGATCTCGCTCTTAACATTTTTCGCAACGGTCTCAACGTAAATGTTAATGAGAGTGACATCGATTTTTGCCACACAAAGCAAATCAAAGTTCACTCACCTCCAGCTATGTCACCTAATAGATCAGCGGCGGTAGCGGCAAACCAAACAAAAAACATTTTGCACGTCAAATTTGTCTCGCGGAACATGAAGGACAAGATAATGAGAGCACAAAAGGAGGCAAAAGCAAATTTGAAGACAACCCTAATCAACACCCAAGGATTGAGAGAGAACATATTGGGTCTACAAGTAAGTTTCCAGCGTTTTTTTTCCAAAATTTGAAGTGTTATTATGAAAACATAGTTACGAGTACAATGCTTTATTCAAAGTATCGTCCATCGGAAGCTACAACTTTCCCCCATCTCTCTGGCAATTTATGAATTCCGGACCAAAAAAATTTCTCGTCTTCCGAGCCCAAGAACGTATCGAGTCAATTTTTGATTTCCTCTACTGAGCTGAAGCGTATTCCCGTAAAAGCGCTCTGCATCGAACGAAACAAGTGGTAGTCAGATGGTGCCAAGTCTGGACTGTAAGGCGGGTGAGGCAGAATTTCCCATCCACTATTGTCCAAATAGTTTTTCACCGAAACCGCAACATGTGGCCGAGCGTTGTCGTGATGAAAAATGACGGACTCATGCCTGGTCTCATATTCTGGCCGTTTTTCTTTTAATGCCCGCTTCAAACGAATTAGTTGGGTTCGATATAATGGTCCTTTGATGGTTTCACCACTCGGAAGCAGTTCGTAGTATACGACACCCTTTTGATCCCACCATATGCAGAGCATGACCTTATTCACGTGAATATTTCGTTTCGGCGTCGATTGGGCGGGCTCGCCGGGCTTTGTATACGATTTTCTGCGTTTAGGATTATCATAATAAATCCATTTCTCATCACCAGTGACAATACGATGCAAAAATGATTTATTTTTATACCGCTGCAGTAACATTTCGGACATGCAAAATCGCCGTTCGACGTCTCTTGGCTTCAATTCGTACGGCACCCAGTTTCCAACCTTTTGAATGAATCCCAGTGCTTTTAGGCTTGTTGCGTGACGCCCAATGATGCAGCAAGTTCTTCTTGAATCTGACACGGATCCTCATCCAGTAAAGCGTCCAATTCCTCGTCTTCAAAACTTTTCGGCTTTCCGGGGCGATCTTTGTCTTCAACTCCAAAATCACCAGTTTTGAACCGTTTGAACCACTCGCGGCACGTCGATTCACCAATACGTTCCGCCCCATAAGTTTCCGAAAGCAAACGATAGGCCTCAGCCGCACTTTTCTTCATATTAAAGACTAAAAGCAGCGCTTCCCGCAAATGACGTTTATTTGGCTGGAAACTTGCCATGATTTTGCTCGATAAAATGTACGACACCGATAGAACTGCTCAAATAGGAGTGCTCAGGTGGAAATGAAAAAGGGAGAGGTTTGAGTTGACCTTTCGGAGCATTCGGGAGATAGGTTCATTGGAGCCATAAGAGGTGCGGTGGACCGGTAGATAGAAGAAACAAGGACAACGTAGATTGCGGGGGTTGGTATTGAAGGAAATGGAGTTCAAAATGGATGCACAGTCGATGGAACCTGAGAGAAGACGATGAATGAAAAGAACGTCAGCAATATTCCTACGTTCTTCTAACGAATTCATATTTAGAAGTTTGAGGCGGTCTTGATAGGGAGGTAAGATTAAAGGGTCGTTCCATGGCAGGCCACGGAAGGCAAATCGGAACAATCGACGTTGAATACCCTCGATTCGGGAAACATGAACCCGGTGAAAGGGGGACCAAGCTTGACTGGCATACTCAAGCAGGGGGCGAACAAAGGTAATATACAGAGATCTGGTTACATACGGTTTGGAAAATTCCTTGGACCACCGTTTAATAAAGCCAAGTGATGAATTGGCTGTGAGGATCATCTTATCGATATGCGAACGGAAACTAAGCTCACTGTCGAATAATATGCCAAGGTCTTGGAAAGACTGAACCCGGGGAATTGGTTGACCATGGAGATAATAAAGTCGGGGAGGAGACGGGTTGCATTTAGGTGAGAAGGTTATAGATTGACATTTGGCTATATTAAGTTCTAGGCAGTTTTTGAGGCACCAGATTGAAAACCGATCAAGGTCTTCTTGAAGAAGGGCAGAGTCCTGGGGAGAGGAAGTAGATTTAAAAATTTTGTGTAGTCAGCGTAAAGGGAGAGGGAGGAGTGCTTAATGACACTCTCAACATCGTTGATAGTAAGAATGAAGAGAAGAGGGCCAAGATGACTGCCTTGTGGAACTCCAGATGAGGCCAATAATGGAACAGAAAGGGCGGATCTAAACCGAACACTATAATATCGGTTTACCAGGTAAGAAGAAATCCATTTTAAAAAGAGAGGCTCAAAGCCGAGAGCAGACAATTTGAAAAGGATCAATTTATGAGATATCTTATCAAATGCTTTAGTGAAATCAGTTGCGATAACATCGATTTCTTTGCCATTTTCTAAGGCTGAGAGAGCAAAAGACACGAATTCAACTAGATTTGTGGTAGTTGATCTTCCTTTTAGAAAACCATGTTGTCGGGGGGAAATAAAAGGCTTGCATTTGAAGCTTAAGGCTTCGTATAAAATGCTTTCAAAGAGTTTGGGTATATGAGAGAGTTTAGCAATGGGACGATAATTGGTAACTTCATGCTTAGATCCCTTTTTGTGTATTGGGATTATAAAAGAGGTCTTCCAAATCTGGGGAAATTCACCCTATGTAAGCGATAGACGAAAAAGGCAGGAAAGGGGTAGAGACAGGTTGGAAGAGCATTTCTTAAGAAACATGGCGGGGAGTCCGTCTGGGCCAGGTACAAATTCATCCTTAAGATTTTGTAACTTTTCTTCAATAACTGCAGGGTCGAAATTTTGAGTGAGAAAGGGACCAATAGAGAAATTTGGTAGATCATTGAAGTAAGAGGGATCTGGTACGAAGGAGTTGTTGGCAAATGATTGCTTGAAAAATGTAGCAAAAAAGTTGGCGATGGTAGGAGGATCACATGAAGTTTTGGTTTCGAAAGCGAAGGAGGAAGGATAACCATCAGTCTTACTTTTGCAATTGACAAATTGAAAAAAGGACTTGGGGTCATTTATGAGATTGGTTTGCGCACTATTCAAGTAGCGCTGATAGAGAGAGTTATAGAGTTCAATGAAATGAAGATATGTACCTAGATAATTTGAATAGTCGGAAGAAGAGTGGGTGAGAAGGAATACCCCCATAACTTGTTTCTTTTGTTTCGTAGAGAGCGAAGTTTACGATTATATCAAGGAGGGGATGTAGACGAAGTTTTATGGTGGGAGTGCCAACGAGTGCCTAACCTACTATACACGTCAACTACTCAAAGTACTCAGCAGCAGTTAAACAGTCGAAGCAGTATAGTTTTTTGTATACGAGAAATGGGATTGTTTAACATACATGAGGAAAAAAGAGGGTGATAATGCAATTAGAATTTATTGTGCTTCTGATCTTGAAAAAATAATATGAAAACAGATAACTTGCATGTAAACAATCCCGCCCTTCGTGATCCTGTAAACAAAACCAAATCGTGCGATATTGTTTCGTATGTATCTAATTGTGATGAATCTTTTTGATGATTTCTTAGTCCATATCCAGTCCCTTGTAAAGTTACTAGATGGAGTGAAAAGTAACCTCCTTGACCGCCAGAATGCACTGCTACTGCAGAAAACGTTATGGTGCCTTGAAGTCCGTTCAGATTTAGGCAGACATGCCAAATTTCAGTGCGATACTGTCTTTAATTTTGTTTGACAGCTGATTGTTGTTGACGTGTTCGGCATCATGTTGAGTATGAACATAAACGATTTTCGTTCTCTCATAAAACATTATTTTTTGAGACGCAAAACGGCGAAGGAAACAAACGAAAAGTTGGATAAATATTATGGGGCTAATGCTCCGTCAGATTACACCATCAAATATTGGTTTCGAGAGTTTCGTGGTGGCCGCAACTCCACTGCCGATCAAGTCCACAGCGGCAGGCCCTCCGATGCGGTTACAGAGGACAATGTGAAAAAAATACATGAAATGGTGTTGGCTGACCGGAAAGTGAAGGTGCGCCAGCTAGCAGATACCACAAAGATTAGTACTGAGCGCACACGCCATATTTTGGGCAATATATTCTGCATATGAAAAAGTTATCCTGCCGCTGGGTGCCGCGATTGACAAAAAAACACGAAGGCGAGAGCATTTCGAAAGAGTGTTTGGACTTGCTGATTCGGAATCGGGCGGACTTTTGGCGTCGATTGGTAACTGGATTTCGATCCCTCGGACTATTATCTCTTCCCAAACCTCAAAAGATGGCTCATCAATAAAAAATTCAGCTCGCGCGAGGAAATCATCGACGCCGAGTATTTTGCAGACCTTCCGGAAAATTACTTTTCGGACGGGATCAAGAAGTTGGAAAATCGCTGGAATAAGTGTATCAAACTAAAAGAGGACTATATTGAATAATATAAAAGAACATTTAAAAAAGAAAATTTTTTTTTAATTCCCAAAGAGGTCACTTTTCACTCCATCTAAGGACTGAAACGAATAAAATTTGGAAACTTCAAAGTAAAAAAAAAGAAAATATTTTCATAATTCATGTAAATTTTTTTTATTTGCTTTAAAACTCTGTTTTTATTAAATTCATTCACAATTACAAAAAATAAAAAAAATTATTTGGGTTCCCATTCTTCCCTCAACTTCTTTCGAATGTGACGGTTACATCCGTGATCTTTTTGGACGCTCTTTTCCATTTAGCACTAAAATCTTTTACGTCCTTTGTACACTGCTCGCTTTTCCACAATTTAGCTTTGACCAAAGCCCAATACCTTTCAATGGGATGGCACTGTGGGACGTTGGATGGATTCATGTCTTTTGGAACAAAGTCGACATTTTTAGCAACAAGAAAGCTCAACGTCGCATGAGCATAGTGAGCTGAAGTTCAATCTGGCCAAAATAATGTTTAACCCTCGTGTTTGTTTAAGAAAGGAATCAACAGTTTTTTTTAGGCACTCGTGACAGATAAAAAAAACCGCTGTCAAGTTTCCCATGTCTCTATTTCTCTGGAAACCGTACTGACTTGTGTGGATAAGCGAGCGTTTTCAACTGAAACTCTGTACCCTGTTCATAATTACCCCTTCCAGAGGCTTTTCAACTGCCGGGAATATTAATATCGGTCTGTTGATTTTTATCACCCCCCTTATTAGGGTCCGCCAAAAATGTTTTTTTTTTTTTAAAATGCTATAAAAAAAAATATTTTCTCAAATTTCTTTTTTTATTTGAAAGTACAATCCTTCCGGTTAATAATGAAAAATAATTTTATTCAAATGGCTGCCTCGGCTGGCCATGCAGTAGCCTACACGATCGGTCCAATTTTAAGCACATTATCGATTGTGTGCTTCACGAATATTGTCCTTTAAAGCGTCAATTGTCTCTGGCTTGTCGGCGTAACACTTATCTTTTACGGCACCCCACAAATAATAGTCCAACGGTGTCAAATCACAGCTCCGGGGTGGCCAAACGACATCAGCTCTGCGGCTGATATCTGCGATGCGATCTTCAAAAACAGGGCGAAAAACATCGAGTGTAGCTTCGGCTGTGTGGCTCGTAGCGCCGTCCTGTTGAAACCAAATGTTGCCAATATCCTCCTCTTCAATTTTTGTGAACAAAAATTCGTTCAACATGGCCCGATAACGATCGCCATTGACTGTAACGGCCATTCCTTGCTCATTTTCGAAGAAAAATGGCCCAATTATGCCTCTGGACCAAAATCCGAACCAAACAGTGACTCGTTTTGGGTGTATCGGCTTTTCAATGTATGCGTGCGGGTTTTCTGTGCCCCAAATGCGACAATTTTGCTTGTTTACATACCCGCCAAGATCAAAATGAGCTTCATCTGAAAAGATGATTTTTTTTGGCAAAATCGGCATCTTCTCTAAGTCGATCGCAGGCGTATACACAACCATATTCGTTCAGCGGAAGGATAAAACTAATTATCTGTCAAATCAGACATGAGCTAAGTGTTGCCATTCACGAAATAAGCACTAGTTGAAAAAAAAAAAACGTTAGATGGCGGACTATTGGTCTATTAATCATTGCGAAATGTTTGCGGCCATCAGACTCAGATTAATAAATTTGCACTAACATACATTGGAGTAAGGATACCCGTGTGTCGTCTGACATCCACCGCTCGAAGTCCATCGGCTTATGGCGACTTGTGTTCACCAGGCGAACTTATTAGACTCAGCATCTCAGGTATATATAAGGTGCGGCAAGATAGCTTCCTTATTTGATATGAGCACTCTGAAACGGCTGTGCGTGGTCTTGTTCGAGATTAGGTATCCTAAAGTTTTACTAACTTGTGTTTCAGTCGTCATCATGCATTAGATTAACGAGCGCCGTGCACTTCCCTTAGATCTCTATTTTTCCAACGGCCGTTCGGTGGTTTCAATTCAGTGCGCTTTCGGAAGTCGCTTCAATATTGCACGATTGGGTCCTATCCCGGACCGGAAATCAATTCTTTTGTGGTTACGAGCTTCAAGGAAACTGATTCTGTACAGAAAAAAAGAACTGGGATTATCGAGGAAAATGAGTAGACTGTCTGTCACAGTCAATTCAGACCGACATGATGAAATGGACCATACATCAAGGACATCGATAGCTGTGTTGCGAGAGCACTTCCCAAGGCGCCTCATGTCACTGAGGGGTGATTTATACTGGCCGGCGCTTTCACCCGGTTTAACATCTTGTGACTTATTTTTGCGTGGGTATTTGAAATCCCGTGTTTATACCAATCGCTCACAGACTCTGGACGACCTGAAAAGAAACATTCAGGAAGAAACGGTCAACAGTTCAAGCAGTATATCGACAATGCCTCCCATTGTCACTTACCCGACGTGATTTTTAAAACAACGTAAAGCACAAATTTAAATGTTTAGCATTATTATTATTTTTTTTTTTTATAATGAGCGCGCGCTCAAGGGGTTTTTGTACCCTTAAAATGTTCGTAGACAGCGCGGGCGAAGAAAATGTTGGGAGGAAGAAAAGACAGGTACCGATGTACTTACATTGTTTTTAAATGTTTGTAAATTATTGCGACCAGGAAACACAGAGATCGGCAGAGCATTCCATAAGCGAGTTGTACGGCTTAGGAAAGAATCACGATATTTTAGAGTACGTCCGAAAATGGACTTGAGGGTATACTGATGAACATTCATAGCAAGACGGGTGTTACGGTTAAAAGTTTGAATGGAACTGGCAATTTCTATGGAGCACTGGTGGTGGAAATAGCGATAAAACAAAGTGAGACAGGAGACATTACGTCGGTGTTCGAGGGTGTCTATTGCCTGAGTGATGTTGGTATCACCAATGAGTTTTATCGCACGGTTTTGAATCCGATCTAGCAGGTGCAGAGAATTTTTAGGATCACCTGACCAGATGTGGGCATTGTACTCCAATTTTGGGCGGATGAATGCCTTATACAGGGTGAATGACTCTAACTCCAACTTTTTAAAATGCGATACTTTTTTTTTTTGCTAAATTTTATTGTGCCAAAGCAAAAAATGTTGGAAAATACATCAATTTTCAAATTGTATCAGTAGTTCTCAATATGTCCACCCTTAGCGCGAATAATGGTCTTGAGACGGCCGAAGAAAGCATCGCACGCTGCACGCAAGTGACTCTGCAGTATTTTGGCCCATTCCCGGCGAAGTGCTTGTTTGAGGTGGTCCAACCTTTGGTATTTTTTAGTGCCAACCTTCGCCTTCAAAATACCCCAGACAGAGAAATCGAACGGATTTGCATCCGGAGAATTTGCAATCCATTGTGTCGAAGAAATGAAGACATTGCTTTTTAACCGATCTTGGTTAATGCGCGCTTTGTAAGACGGTGACGATTCTTGTTGAAATGTCCACGGTCTCCGACCGAAATGATTGCTTGCCGAAGGCTTCAATACTGCCTCTAAGACAGTTTCACGGTATACGATCGCATTGATTTTGTCGCCACGGTCCAAAAATACGACAAGCGGAGAGCGACCATCGGCGGTTATGGCGGCCCAAACCATCACCATCGGTGCTGCCTGCTTTCTGGTGGCCGTCCGAAGGTGTAAATTTTCAAAGGAGCTCTCTGGCAAGTAAACTCGATCATTTTGTTTGTTGATATATTGCTCGATAACAAATGGCGACTGATCGGAAAAAACCAAATTCGGCAACTCACCACTTTCGTGCAAGCGTAGCAACTCCTTCGCTCTTTCGACTCTAACTTTTTTCTGTTGCGGTGTAAGATGGTGTGCTTTTTGGAACTTCAATGGCTTGAGCCCAAGCTCATTTTTCAGTATGTGTTGCATCCGTTCCAACGATATGTTCAGCTCACGAGCCACCTTTCCTCCACTTCGACGAGGATTTCGCTCAATTCGAGCCTTCACTTTCCGAACCATTTCTGCCGATGTTGCTGTTTTTTTATAACCAGTATCACGGTAACGAGCTATGATTCGAGACACAAATGATTTATTCACGTCGAGGTGCTGGAGGGCTCTAACGATAGCTACTTGTTGTTTTCCAGCCAAATATAAAGCAATCGCACTATCACTGTCATGAACGGTTTGGAAATTATAGCAGTCTGAAGTCGGTTGCAGTTCGAGTCATTCAGGGTGTATTTTGTGGACAGATAAGAAGGGGTAAAGTATTTCTTACATCGTTTGAGGAAGCCTAGACATTTCGCAGCATTTTTGGCGACGTCGAACATGTGGTCATTCCAACGTAAGTTGTAATTGACACACATACCGAGAATGGAAAGTTTTTCAGTTTCGACGATGTAAGTGCCATTCATGGATAATTTAAATTTCGCTTTAACGACAGCAAACAGCATTGTGTTTTGGAAGCATTAAATTCCTCCAATTGGTTATGCTGTTGATATCGGAATTTAGTGAGCTTAACATACGCTGCCGTTCTTGTTCTACAGCCGAAGAGGATCGACGCTAGTCCGGGAACGAATATGAAAAGCAGAGAGTACTGTCAGCAGCAAAGGAATACCTATATTGGATTAGAAGTAGCAGACAAGAGGTCGTTGATGAAAATTAAAAAGAGTGTCGGAGACAGAATGGAGCCTTGGGGCACACCAGCAATTATTTTGTGAATATCAGACTTGAAACCATCCAAGACAACTTAAATTGAACGTTCCGAAAGGTAATTTCTAATCCCGTTTAAGAAGAGAGTCGTCGATGCCAAAAGCACGCATTTTCGACAAAAGAACCTGATGCCAAACTCTGTCAAATGCCTTAGAAATATCAAGTGGAACTATCTTGCTTTCGCCAGATTAATGTACGATTTGGTTCTACTTTTCGGTTTAACATGCCCTCGAATCACCAGTGGACCTGTTGCTACGAAAACTCTACTCCCGGTCACTGAAAAGTTTTCGTGTTTCGAGATATTTCATGAGCTGTCGGTGTATCGGCGTTGCCATGACCTTGGAAAGGAGAAGAAGATTCGCCTCTTTTAGGGACGGGCTGGACAAATAAATGCTGCTTTCCATCTGCTCAGAAAGAGAGGAAGAGTCCTAAAAAATAGGATTGTTGAAGAAGCTTATGCAGTGGTCTTGCCATCGTGGAAGAATACTTCTTCAGGATATACCATCTGGACCAGCGGATTTTTGAATGTTAAGATCTTTAAGTACTCTTACTGCTACATGAGTGCGAAAGCGGATTCGTCCCATTGAAGATTGAACGCACTCAAGTGTAGCCAGAGACAAAGCCCAGTCTGGAAGTGTTGAGCTGGCCACAAAATGTGCAGTAAGCAGATTGGCCTTGTCCAAAGAGCTAACAGTTGAAATGTTATTATAAATGAGCGTCGGGATGGAAGATGAGGCGGAATTTCTAATATTTTTGAGGAACTACCTTTGGGGGCCGTGCACAAGAAATTAACTAAATAATTATACTAGCGTAGAGGAGAAGGCACATCAACAGTGTGATGTTGGCGGTATGACTATCAAGGTCTGGTATTCGCGTGGACTCATTTATAAGGTGGGTCAAGTTGTTTTCCGTAGCGAAGGTCTCAACACACCAGGTGTTGTCTGTTCAAAATATCGAAGCTCCCCGTTTGGTTTTCTTACCAAAAACTAAGTTCGATAAGGAAGTTTTCGCATTCATCAATGTGGTCTAAGGACATCTTTTACTTGTATGTTTTTACTAGGAGTTCATCGCTTTTAAGACACATACTTTTAGAACATTTAGTCAAATACATTTTCATCAAAGTTAGATTGTGTCCTCCTCTATATTTACAAAGCCTTCCACGACCATACCAAACCATCCATCTCAACCTGAAACGACCACCACTGAAAGCTCGCTCCAAAATGTCAACCCTTGAACTCCGAGAGTAATCTACCCACCTTCAGGTCAAAGTGTAATGTCATTCGACTCCAAATCGTCCTAAACATATTCATTTACCGCTAAATTAAATAGCTCGCAGCAATTAGCTTTACGAGTACAAATTACAGCCCATCCTGACCTCTTAAGGCGCCTCCACATTTCATGAAAGAAAAAAAAAAAAACAAAAGGCAAACCCAAACATTCCATATGCGTGCTACCCGCAGTTTAATGTGCTCACCCATAGCTTGGGTGTAAACACATTGTCTAATGGGAAATAAATTGCTTAAGTGCAGGTACTTATGAGTTTTATTGCCAGCGAACATTTTCGAAATTATCTTTTTCGACTAAACAAACAACGGTTACATCGCAATAACAATTAGATCATTCCCAATCTGTCAGTGGAGGGTAAATCTCAGCTGCCGACATTCTCTACATTACACACATCATCAAAAGTAATAAGGAACCAAAAAAGCAAAAAATCAAATCTAAATATTTTCATTAATAAACCGTTAGATCCGAGTGTATGTTACGAGTATAGTATTCGTATGCATCATAGATGTGGAGGAAATTTGAAAAAATTAAAAAGATCTCCACCGAGATCGATCGCTGGCTGCGTGTGAAGACGAAGATCGCTTGTGATGTGGGATGCTATGGTGTTGCTGGTATTAGTGGTGTTGGCCTTCCGACAAGTTGGATTTCCATTGATCCCATGCATCTTTTGGGCTGTCATGCAGGCCGTCCCTGCCTGGTAGCGGCGGCGGCGGCTGGCGCGTTTTTCTGTGTTCTTAAATTATATTTCTTTTTTCTTTTTTCAATTTATTTTTATTATAAACATCTGTGTATGTAGAGTTAATGATTTAGACGTGGTGATAGGGGAGGTTGTTTTTCATTTAATTTTGAAATGTTCACAGTGTGTATAGAAAGTTGGCTGACAGTAGTTTATGGAAGTACAGTGGTGATCCAGTAAAACGAATGATATAATATCGACGACTGGGTGTGTACGATTAGGGTAGACATAAGGGGCAATAGCGTTCGAATCTGCACATGGAATGTTCGAACCTTGAACAGACCGCGTGCAGCCAAACAACTAGCGCAGAGGTCCTCGACTGCTAAGCAGTTAGATATCACCGCTATTCAGAAAGTGCGTAAGTCCATTCAGAAGGATGCAAAATTGAGACATATACTACGGCGACCGCTACAGACAGCCTCCATCTAGGAGCGGATTTGTTGTAAGCGGCAGACTTAAGCAAGAAGTCTTAAGCTTGCGGCATAAATGCGAACATCTTATAATAATACACTATAGCATTCAGACATTTAAAACCAACGCCCGCGCTGTGTGCAAACATTTTAAGGGTACCTTGAGCGCGCTACTTTAAAAAACAAAAAAAAAAACGATACGCATCAACACTATATTCATTCACCAGCACCGGAATAATATGCGCTCAGAGTAAGAAGATGAACAAGCATACGCGGGTAATGTCGCTGTACTGTCTATTGGATCGTGTATAGAGACTGTCTCCTCTAAAACGCAAGCAGCCCTATACGTGATCAACTATTGACTAGAGATAGGCTTTCTGTCAATCCTCTCAAAATTGAGGTTGTTCTCTTTACGAGAAATAGGAAGCTGCCTGGTCTGACTCATCTAGTGGTTAAAGGCATCACCATACAATTCTTCAAAGAAGCCAGGTATTTGGGTGTCATTCTGGATAATAAACTTGCAGTGTAAAGCAACTGTCGGCAAGACATGGGGCCTGTAAACGAGCAGGGACCTTTGGATCTGCACGGCTATGATAAGGACAATTATATCCTATGCGTCGGTTGTCTGGTGGAATAAGTTCTAACGAAAATATGCCATGACTGCTTTTACCAGACTCCAAAGAACATTCTGCTTGGCACCCCTTGATATTCATATTATGAGCTGCACCTTCAAAGCCATTCACCAAATCAACTTTCCCTGTGCCCAAGACTAGTTTCGCCCAGAATCTGAGCTAGGAAAGGAATGCTGGCGGATTTTTACGATTTTTAGGACCCAAATCTATGTTAGCTTTGCTTGTGTCATCAGTTAAAGCCTCCATTAACAATCGAGTTTTATATGAGCACAACTACAGATATCATGGCTCCCCACGTTGCAGGCAAATCAAACAAATTCTTCCCTACATCTCTAAGAAGTCAGCTGCGTTCTAGCTATCTCTCAGCAGGAAAGACTGCAGGTTTTTCACTGGCGTCGTGATGGATTCCATTAAAAGGAACTTACAAAGACCAAAATGGACTAGTTCTCTGTCTGAGTGCTCTCGACAGAAAGAAAAAAGGGGAAGGAGACTAAAAGACATGTCAAGGCAACAAGACCCGAATAAAGACCTGTAGAGATGAGGGAAAAAAGTTCGTAGTAGAGTCACAGTCTGTGCTAACGATCTGGATTTTGGTTCAGTATGGCAAAATCAGCTGATTTGCTCAGCGTATAGTTTTTTCACTATCGATTTCTTAATATGGAGGCTGTGTTGTGCTCGCTGTCATGATTTTTTCTTGTCGGAGCAGAACAGCAATGTCTACTGACTGTATAACGGCGAAGAAGCCAAACATCCCACCCTCAGACAGAATAGTCCGTTCAACGTAAACGATGAAACCCAAAACTTCCGTCCACATGATAAAAACGAAGTCAGGATGTGCAGGCTTAAAAACGACATGGCTGTACTTGCAGAGCTGGAAATGACTTGGCAGGTTTGGTTTGGTAAAAGCTTTGGTCGGCAAAAAGCATACATGTAGAATCGAACCGTAGCATCGTTTGTCCGATACACAAGAAAGAAGACCCTCTTAACTGCGTTCATGGCAATCGCCGCAGGTATCAGTTCACTTAACAGCTAATATAAGATCTCATCTGTCGTCTTGTGTGAATGTCCGAAGCAATTTATTAAAAATCTGGTTGGCCCCTATCACTGCGGTTTTGGCCCGATATGTCCACAATCGAACCAATATTCACACTACGACAGATCCTGAAAAACAAACCAAGAATTCCAAATCTTTACAACATCTATGTATATATGTAGACGAACTATAAAGAGCCATGTCTAGTCTTAATATCTCTGCCAAACTTCTCAACTTATACATAGTTGAGAAAATTATGCGAAATTCGAGGCACAATTTTCTACGAGTCCTTACAACTACTTGCATATGCTGATGACATTAAGTCGTAAACGACAACGAACTATGAGCATTCGTATTTATTGTCATTAATAAGCGACACGCAACATCGACGAGTTAGACAAAACATCACAATAAATAGTCATAAATTTGAGGTAGTCAGCGACTACCACAGCATCTAATCGGCTGCTCTATTAAGTCTGACATTGACATCTCATCAGCAATCAAACGAAGAAGTGCTCTTATCAATCGCTGTTTTCTCGGCCTAACGTGGCCACACTCAAGTGGGTATGACTACACTTATGATGCCAAAGCATGTGTTAAGTTTTTCGGAAAATGGGACAGAAAGAGAAAGAAAGTTGTTTGGGCTGAGTGACTATTTCGCTCCATGGATGGCATTTTGTATTTAGGCAAACATTCATCTTACGAGATTTTAGTTGCTTGAAAAAAAGTCTTTCGGTGACGGCTGGTATTGAACCCTGAATCGTGCGATTGGTAAGCCAACACACTACCACTTGAGCCAGGGCCACCCATGGCTTTATTAGGAAACACTGAAAGATTCTACATAAGACCCATGGACTTTAATAATATGACTTTGTCAACTGTCTAGAACACCAACATAGTCAGTCAGGCTCACCCATCGGTAGTTGTTACAATTTCTCGTGACGGTTTTGCCTCTATACAGGTTTCCCTCATTCCATCGCCTGCAAGCAAGTTAATAAATGTCCTAAAAGCGATGTACAATTACAATATGAGAACAACGTGGCCTGCGTATGGAATCGAGAGTTTGTATCAGAAGAATTTGGAGCGTTAAGCAAGGATGCATCTTAAGTGCTTTATTCTTCATTTTTTCTTATAAACGATATACAATAGTATGTATTTCGAAGAAGGAGGAGGAGGAGAGTTCGAGCTTGGCGGTATACGGATACCAGCACTAAAGGTCGCGAACGATATAGTGTTTCAGTCGGAGACAGTAGAAGAGATACAGTCTATTGTGAATCGTCTTGGAAACTATGTACTGTAAACACTAAAATTTGAAGTTGAATATAGCGAAATCAAAGACGATGATTTCCAGAAATGGTGCGGGAAGATACTCTCGCAAAGAAAAGTCGTCCTATCTGGAGGAAAGCGTTGACATTGTGAAAGATCATAAATATTCAGGCAGGTAGTATGAAAAAAACACTTAGAATGTAAACTACCAGCAGCTTAAAGAGCTATTTCATCAGTACATTGGCAATAAGTATGTGGAACATTTATCGAAATATATGCTATAAATATAAACGGTTTCTATACTGGTGTACGGAGCCAAAATTTGGGGTTATTGTTCTTTCGGTGAAGTAGAAAAATCGCTTATATTCTTTTTGAACCGAATCTTTTGACTTCCAACATCTACATCGAATTATGTATGTAAAGGGTCTTTCATTTAGCGTTTCCTATCTGTAAATTTAAATAAAACAAAGTGTGTGTGAGATATCATCGAAATTGTTTATTCGTTTGAAAAGCCTATCGATGCCATTATGTATGGAATATAACATCGTTCAAATGTCTGCCGGTGCTTTTCTGGGTAGCGCGCATCCAAAATGTCAAATTTTCCATGACTCTGGCACATAAACCAGGCTGAATTTGACCGATGGGTTATGTTGGCTTTGAGATCCGCTGTGGCTTGTGGCTTGTTCACATATGTAGACCTGCGACTTCAGAAAACCTCACCAGAAGAAGTCTAACGGGGTCAAATCGCACGATGACGCTGGCCAGTTTACATCACCTCCACGTGAGATGATCATTCCCTCGAATCGCTCGTGCAGAATTTCCAATGTGGCGTGACTTGTGTGGAACGTAGCACCGTCTTGTTGAATCCACATGTCGTTGGTGTCCATGTCATCAGGCCAAAAGAAGTTGGTAATCATCGACCTATAGCGCGCGCCATTGACGGTGATGGCCTGGCCAACGCCATCCTCAAAGACCGATGACGCCGCCAGCCCAAAATCCACTCCAAACAGTGACTTTTTTTGGTATGCTTTGGACGCTCTTGGATCTCATGTATCGGGTTTTCCAATAACGACTTGACAACTTTTTTTTTAAATAAAAGGCAAACCATTTGAGATATTTCAAAAACTTTATTATTGGCTTGAAGTACAATCAAAACATTTATGAATGGAACTCGACTTCGTTGATATGGCCACCGCGGGCACGTTTGCAGCGGTCGATTCGTTGGATCCAATTTTCAACGACTTGGCCACACATTTCGGGCGAAACGGCCGCTATTTCGCGTTCAATGTTGGCTCTGAGCTCTTCCAACGTCGTCGGCGTGTTGGCATAAACCAATGACTTAACGGAGCCCCACAGAAAATAGTCAAGCGGCGTTAAATCGCACGAACGAGGCGGCCAATCGACTGGCCCATGTCTTGAGATAACACGCCCACCATACCTACTCTTCAATAAATCGATTGTAGTGTGTGCTGTGTGGCTTGTGGCACCATCCTGTTGAAACCACATGTCGTCCAAGTCCATATCTTCCAATTCGGGCCAAAAATAATCAGTGATCATGGCGCGATAACGCTGACCATTCACAGTAACGTTACGATCGTTATCGTCGACGAAAAAATATGGCCCAATAACGCCGCCGGCATGCAAACTGCACCAAACAGTTATTTTTTGTGGATGAAGTGGTGATTCATGAAGCACATGTGGGTTTTCACCCGACAAATAACGTATATTTTGCTTATTGACGAACCCATTGAGCCAAAAATGAGTTTCCTCACTGAAGATGATTTTGCGATGAAACTCATCATCTTGGCTTATCTTCTCCAGAACCCAATCGGTGAACGTACGTCGCTTCAAATGGTCCATCGGCTTCAATTCGTGAATCAGCTTGATCTTGTATGGGTGTGAACCAAGATCCTTACGCAAAATACCGCATAATGTGGTCTGAGCGAAGTCCAATTCTTGAGAACGCCGTAGAATTGACTGATTTAAATCGTTTGCTAGTGACGTCTGAACGGCAGGGATATTTTCGACACTTCGACCAACCCGTTGTCTCACTGACACGGCAACATCACACAACGAATATGTAGACTCAAATTTTTGCACTAAACTTGTTATTGCCTGTCTACGAGGGCGAGAATTACGACCGAAAATTGGAGTTAACACTCTTAAAGTTGCAGTCATCGACACCGAATATCTGTAGAAAATTTTTATAATTTGCAGACATTGCTCGTTAGTGTACTTTACCATGATGAAAATGTTGAGTTTACTGAATAAATTGACAGTGACAGTTTGATGATTGGTGAAAGAGTGCGTTCACAAATTAAATTCAAAGTTGTCAAGTCCCTATTGGAAAACCCTTTACATTGGTATCGTCCCAAATTCTATAATTTTGTTTGTTGACGTACCCATTCATCCAGAAATGGACCTCATCGCTGAAGATGATTTTTCGATGAAAATTAGGGTCAGTTTCCAACTACTCCAGAGCCCATTCAGCGAACACACGTCGTTGTCTATGGTCGTTTATCTTTAGCTCCAGGATCAGTTGAATTTTGTACGGGTGCAGGGGCAAGTCACGGCGCAAATTCGCCGAGTTGTGGTCTGCGAAAGGCCGAGTTCTTGTGAGCTACGCGAAATCGACTGCCTCGGATTCTCCTGCACACTCTCACGGACAGCGGCGATGTTTTCGGCAGATCTTGCGTCATTTTCACGTATTGTTGAATAAATGACAGCCAATTTGACAGATGGAGCTTCAACAATATGGCCGCTATCAACTGTCAAAGTGCGGAAGTCCGTATTGGAAGACCCTGTATATGCTGCATTTGGAAGCTGCCTGCAGATTTTATTATAAAAGTACTGCAGATGAAAGCAGGAAAAGTGCCGAGGATTGTCCTGAAGCATATAATCTCGATACGATAAGTACAATATTTAAACTAAAAAGAGAATAACAAATCTGCATTTCATGCCGCATCGGTCCGACCTTCCAATTTTATTTAACCTATGCAACTTTAAAGAGAGGGAGGATGTACTCGTATACCATTTCATCGGAAGATGTCCCGTTTTTAGAGAATTCCGTGTGATATACTTCGGGGGAATTTCGCGGGACTTCGATGAGGTTATCAACGTGTTGAATGGTAATCGTGGGTCACAGTTTGTACTTTATGATAGCCAAATTGACAATCTTGCATACGGCCTTAAGTCAAACCATAAATGAATAAAAATTATGTATGAAGTTAATAATAAATTCGTACTACTACTACTATTACTACTACAAGGTGGCGCAAAATTCGTCACCCGATGTTCTTTGATTCTAATTTTTTTTTATGAATGAAAAACTCGGGCCCTAATTTTGGATGTCTTACATTTTTTTCCATTAAGTTGAGAAAATGATATCAACAATGTGGCCACCGCCAGAGTTAATGACCATTCGGGCTCGATTTGTGGCATTTTCCATCACTCTTGCCAAAACTTCCGCCGGTAGGTCCTCGTATTCTTGACGGATATTCTCTTCGTGGGCCTCAAGTGTCTGAGGCTTCTGACTTCAAAAAACCACCCAAAATTTTGTCTGGAACGGTTAAATCTGGCGATGTTTGCCGGCCACTGCAAATCGCCAAAACGAGAGATTAGGCGACCCGGATATGTAGCCCTCAGAATTTCGGTTGTGGTTCGTGCAGTATGCGCCGTTGCTCCGTCCTGTTCGAACCACATGCTCTCCTGTCCCAATTTATCCGAATGAGGAAGGAGAAAGCCGTTGAGCATGGCTCTGTAGCGTTCGCCGGCCACAGTAGTCGTTTGGCTCGCGGTTTTTTCGAAACAATTAGGCGCGGTCACGCCTGAAGTGAAAACAGCACACCATGCAATAACTTTGAGCGCGTGTAATTTTTTTTTTTTTTATAAACTAGCGCCCGCTCAAGGGGTTAAGGTACCCTTAAAATGTTTGCACACAGCAAACAACAAACGGGCGACGGAATTTTAGGGAGGAAAGAAGGATAGGTACCGATGTACGTTGGTTTTATATGTCAGAATGTTATAATGACTAGGAAATAGAGAGCTCGGCAAGACATTCCATAAACGAGTTATTCGACTTAGGAACGAATCACGATATTTCAGAGTACGTCCGAAAGTGGTCTTGAGGGTATATATATCGCATTCATAGCGAGACGTGTGTTACGGTTAAAGGTTAGTTTAGTTTTAAATGCATTTTATTTTTTAAATCATTAATTCTTACATACTAACAAAAAATGCTTAAATGCTAGCTTAAAATTACTTAACAATCTTATACTAACTTACTGGCCCCACACAGGCACTCTAAGCTACTCTAAATTCTTATATCTATGTCTTTCGACTTTATTTACATTTTATTGAAATGTTTGTATACTTAAAGCTAAGAAAAAAATTGCTAACAAAAACTTAGCATATGGACTTAATTTTTTATAAAAACTTAATATCTAACTTAAAATAAACCTTAAGCTACCTAACCTACATACACAATACACACATATTATACATTCACAACTATACACATATATTAGTATATACAAAGGTATATACCAATATATGTATATATTTCTTAAATGCTAACCTAAACCTATGTAAGCTGGCCATCGCTATTCACAGAGCAAATAGATTGGTCAGCTCTGCCTCATTAGTGAGGCTGGTCCGTAATTGACGGAAACGACGACGAAGCATCTTCTCCATCATTCAACCACCAGAAATGCTGGTGCTGCCGAACGACATCCCTCTTATCGCGATTCCCCACCGCCCTACTGAACCTGAGACGATCCACACTGCCGTGTGCGACGTCTCTGCCGTAGTTGAGTCGCCTGTCCCCAGCTTTCCGAGCGACATGGAAGATTAACGGGACCGCTGATCTATCCTGGATCAACCCTATCTGATCTAGGTAGAGGAATGCTTCCGGTGGAACGAAGCCGTCAGAGCGCACACTCTCGTGGTAAAGGTAGTTGGGGTAGTAAGCCCCAGATATCAGGTTATTCGTCGAGGCCATTGCTCTTGCGATGTGTCTTCGAGTCAGCTTAATTACGAAGTTGTCCACTCGTATTAGGTTCGCTCTGTTGTAAAGGACCTCATTACGATAAAATTTTTTGTACTCCGACTCTGGTGTTCTGTACAAGCGAAGGCAAGCCCTAAGGCAAGCCCTCTCAAACACCCGAATCTTTTCCATTAAGCTTGCTCGTACATTGAACCACACGGGGCACCCGAATACCAGCATGGGCCTGACAAGGGCCATGTAGCAGATTACCTTTACCCTCTCATCGAGTTGGCTGCTATAAAACAGTCTCTTTGTAAGGGCAAAAGCGCCTTTAGCTCTGGCCAGAGCAGCATCTACATTTTTATCAAAATACAGAAACCGATCTAGCCAGATCCCAAGGTATCTGACTACATTCCGACAGGCAAGAGGCTGTCCGTGTTGTCCAATGATCGAGAACTTACGCCAATTTTTCCTGGTATCCCTAGAGGCTCCAGACAACGGCGTCCTAAAGAGAATGGTTTCCGACTTCTGAAAGTTGATTTTCAACTTCCAGTCATCGCAAAATCGTCTTATCTTATCGAAGTCACGCTGCAAGAGAGTATTAATGACCTCGACTTTTGGACCTGCTCTGTACGCTATCAAATCGTCTGCGTACGCAATAGTATGGGGAAGTGAACCTATCAGATCGCTTGTATAAATGTTGAATAGGATCGGCGAATTGACCGCGCCTTGCTGAAGACCATTTTTAATTTGAAATATTCCAACAGAAGTCACATCGCCATTTTTCACGATGAACTGCCTGTTGGTTAGCATATTATAAAGAATGTACAAGAGTGGTTTACTGATCCCCAGCCTAGTCAGCTTATAGAAAAGACCCTCTAACCATACGGTGTCGAAGGCCTTCTCCAAGTCAACAAGGCAGGCACCAGTACATTGGTTTTTGCTTTTATTCCATTGGATATCGGACACCAGTTTAGACGCGGCATGTGAGATATCATGTCCCGCCTTAAAACCGAATTGATTATCCGGAACTATATGTTTGTCCTCAACCCACCTAGACAGAGCTCTATTGATTACTTTTTCAAACACCTTACTGATATTCGGAAGGAGACTTATCGACCGGAGATTCGCCGGATTGGATATATCCTTTCCCTTTTTAGGGATAGGTTGCACCACCGCCGTTTTCCAATGCGCTGGATAATGTGCATTATTCATTGCATTATTAAACAGTGTGGTGTAAATGTCCACCGCTTCTAGAGGAAGATGTCGAAGCACGATGTTTGGAATACCATCGGTCCCCACTGATTTCTTAGCCCTGATTGTGTCGAAGATCTCATGGAGCTCTTCCTTCGAAATGAACGGAGGTAGGTCACCCTCTCTGGTAATGACATTATTTGCCATATTTTCGTCGCTGAACCGGGTGAAACCAGAGCCCTCGGATCGCCAGTTCTCTATTTCATTTCGAATGTAGAAGTCGTGCACCAAGACGCGATTGTCCAGGTCATAATTAGGGCCAATGGTATCAGTGGCCTTGTATATTTCCTGGAAAGTCGCCCCTATGGCCTCAACCTTCTCCTGTGGATCCTCGATCACAAAGAAGTCGTCATCATCAGCGGCCTCATTTGGATCAATACCTGCTATTGTCAGTAAACGTTCGTTGTCTGTTGTCCGGGGTATTTTAAGACACTGAAGGTCGTTTTGATTTTTTCTCCGAAATATTTTATTTATTTGCGGGAACATATTCGGGTTGCTGGTGTTTACAGCCCGAACCCTGTTGTTCCAATACAAACTTACAGATATTCTGTAATTCTCTTTTATTAACGTTTGAATATTTTTAATCGACGCCTTCAGTGTCCTAATCTCCGGGTCTTGTCTGTCAGTAAATTGTCTGTACAAGTTTTTGAGTCTTGTCAGAAGTCTACTTTTCTGTCGGTGCAGTGCGTCAATAGTAGGATTGCGGAACAGGTCTTCGTTAGTCGTATGTCGATATCGCGGTATTGTAGTGTCCATAGTTTGTTTAATTGTCTCGTCCATTTGTTTTAGGTAATTGTCGATCTCCTCGTTTGACAAATTCCTATTGGACGGTGGGTGGAGCGTATTCGAGGAGAGTGCTCTTGTCAATGTTGCGGAGAAGCGTGTCCATCGAGTCTTACTGTAGTTGTAAGAATATCTTTGGACAAACTCCTCCAATTCCGCAATTTCGTTGGGAACTGTAATTTCGGTGCTAAAACCGCAATGGTCACTGTCATACACGAACGTGCGCAGACAGTTTAGCGTTTGTAAATTCGTACCTGTCAGTCGTATACGTTCGTCGTACAGCAGTAGATCCAAATAAGACCCGCCTCTGGGAAACGACGGGTTATCCGTCGCTTTAAGACCGAGTTTGTACATGACATCGTGCTGACCCCACCAATCGAGTAGTAGGTTCCCTCTAGTATTTGGCAAATTATTTCCCCAATCTCTGTGTTTAGCGTTGAAATCTCCGCCGATTATGAAATAATTCTCCCCCGATTCCAGTCTCAGAAGTCGAAAAAGGGTATCGAGCTCTGTAATGAATAAAGTGGAATGCGAAGCCTCAGGTGCATAAACAGGGGCCAAGTACAGCCGCTTTCCACTGCGGAGCGGGATGTAAATGACGACTGCCTCCAACACCCGGAACCTACGCAACACTCCCTTGTACACTCTGTGAAATTTTATACCTTGCTTAATGAAGATCGTGACACCGCCTCCACATTTGGATCGGGGCCGGTTTCTTCTTCTAACAATATAATTATTGTACTCCAGTTTGTGCTTATCGGTTAGCTTGGTTTCGCTAGCGAAAAGCACATCAGGAGTTTGGTCTTGCAGCAATTTAAACATCGCGGCTCTTCGTTCGATCCTAATCAGTGAATTAACATTCACCGCAAGGACCTTCAAACTTTGCTCCACCATGTGCGTACCCATTACGACATGTGTTGCGTTAGGCCCGGCAGCAGCGCGTAGATCTGGTCCACCCGCTTGACCTGTTCTTGCACCTGCTTTTGCAGCTGAGCCATCTGCCCTTGGATTGCGAGCAAGATGGCCAGCATGTTAGGTGCAGCTTCCGTTGTTCTCGGCATTGGCGCCGGAGAAGCAACAGTCGCTTGCTGTACCGTAGCCCCCCTACCTGCCGCCATTTGGGCGTAGGAAATTTGGGGCGTGACGGCTGGTGTTTGAAACCTAACAGGTGAACGTTTGACCTCCACCTTCTGCTGCCGAGCCAGTTTTGCTTTTTTAATGTCGGCGAACTTAGGACAACCCCGATAGTTTGCGGTGTGTCCCACGTTCCCACATAACACGCACGAGAGCTGAGTCCTATCGGACGCTCCGTCCCTACCCAGAGAACACTCCTCGGAACTGTGATTCTTTGCGCACTTCACGCATCGAGGCTGCATTTGGCAGTTCGACGCGGCGTGCCCGAACCTCTGGCAGCGAACGCATTGTATAACGCCTTCGCTCCTTTTTAATTTTTCCCAGTGAACCACCTGGTAGTCTAGGACATTTATACTCCTTAGACTATCCAGACGGCTTTCGGGACTGAGCTGCACCAGGAAGAACGGCAGACTCCGTTTCTCCCGCCTGGCTCTAGCTGTGGTAAATGGCTTTACCCCCACGAACTTGAGTCCTTCGCACTCCTTCACTTTGAGCAGTGGCAGGATCTCCTCAGGATCAGAAGACGGTTCCAACCCCTTCAGCAGCATCGATTGCCGCTTTTCACACTTCGGTGTGAATGAGTAGTGCTCCGTCGTCGTTTCCTTCAGGAGCTCTTTCACTTTCGCGTAGCCCTCCACTGTATTACAGTGGATGGCATGGCGATCGTTCCCCAATCTCTTAATATTAAAATTATTACCAATGACCAACTTACACAGGTCCTTGGTAGCATTTACCTCCAATTTATAAGTGTTGATGGGAGGCACCTTCTCCTTCTTCTTCTGCTGCTGCTGCTGCTGCTGCTGTTGTTGTTGTTGTTGTTGTTGTTGCTGCTGCTGCTGTTGTTGTTGTTGCTGCTGCGGCTGCTGTTTTTGCAGTTGCCGTTTTTGTGGCTGCTGCTGTTTTAGCCGATGCCGTTGTAGTGGCTGCACTTGTTGTTGCTGGTGTTTCTCAACATTTTGTTGTTGTAACACTTGTGCTACTTTATTTACTTGGTGTTGTTGTTGTTTCTGTTTTTGAGCAAGCTGCTGTTGTTTGGATTGCTCTTGCTCTTCCCTCTTCCTTCTTACCATTTGTTTTTCTTTTATGACCAGCACTCTTTGCTGTAGCATTTTAATGCTGCTACTTATGGCCTCCATTTCTTCTTCTTCATCTTCAGATTCGCTTGTTGCCAATGAAGCGAAGTTGTTCTTTTCCCCCAATCCGCCAAGCAGCTTTACAGTGGCCGTTGGTTGGGTGGGACGTTTTATTAAGTTAGAAGTTGGACTAAGCTTCCTCCTTCTCTTTATTTTTGGGGTTTGGCTCGAACTGCTCGAAGCCTCACCTGATATTTTAGCAGATCCCGCTATTAGCATAGCGGACCGCTCTTCACAATCCATCACGTGATGGACAACGCTTTACCACTTTATTGTTTCTGAATTTATTTTAAATATAAAAAAAAAAAAAAAAAAAAAAGATGTGTAGAGTACACACTGGGATTCGAACCCACGACCGCCAACTGGCGGCCGAGCACACTGGCACTTTGCTAGTTGGAGCCTATATGAACTTCCTCGAATGTCTCTTTGTCACTGATTTTACTAATCACTATTCACTCGCAAGCCGAAACACGTGTGTTCTCCACGGAGATATGTGAACGACTGACGGTTAAAGGTTTGAAGGGGCGGAATGTTACTGACGGTTTCTGGTGATGGAAATAGCGATAAAAAAAAGTGAGACACTAGGCATTTCGTCGGTGTTCGAGGCTGTCTATTGCCTGAGTGATGTTGGTATCAGCTATGAGTTTTACCGCACGGTTTTGAATCCTATCTAGCAGATGCAGAGATGTTTTAGGAGCATCTGACCAGATGTGAGCATTGTACACCAATTTTGGGCGGATGAATGCCTTATATGTTGAGGCCAGATAAGAACGGGAAAAGTATTTTTTACATCGTTTGAGAAAGCCTGGACATTTCGCAGCATTTTTGGCGACATCGAATATGTGGTCATTCCAATGTAAGTTGTCACTGACACACATACCGAGAATGGAAAGTTTATCGGTTTCGACGATGCAAGTGCCATTCATGGATAATGGCTGGGGATTTGAATTTCGCTTTAATGACAGCAGACAGCATAGAGTTTTGGAAGCATTAAATTCCACTCGGTTGATAGTTCCCCAATTGGTTATGCTGTTAATATCGGAATTTAATGAGTTTAACATACGCTGCCGTTCCCGTTCTACAGCCGAAGAGCAGAGACGTGAGTCCGGGAACGAATATGAACAGCAGAGAGTACTGTCATCAGCAAAGGAATACCTATATTGGATTAGAAGTAGAAGACAAGAGATCGTTAATGAAAATTAAAAACAGTGTCGGAGACAGAACGGAGCCCTGGGGCACACCAGCATGTATTTTGTGAATATCAGACTTGAAACCATCCAACATAACTTGAATAGAAGAAGGGGGGATATACCATCTGGACCAGCGAATTTATGTATGTTGAGATCTTTAAGTACTCTTGCTACTACACGAGTGCGAAAGTGGATTCGTTCCATTGAAAATTCGACGCACTCAAGTGTAGGCGGAGGCAGAGCACAATCCGTGAGTGTTGAGCTGGCCGCAAAGTGTGCAGCCTGCAGATTGGCCTTGTCCAAAGAGGTGACAGCTCTTCGTGGGTTATACGCGGGTTTTCCGTGCCCCAGAAGCGATAATTTTGCTTATTCACATTAATGGAAATGAGACTCGTCACTCATGATAATTTTCATTGAAAAGGTGTTTCCCTCCCTCAACAGCTTACAGCTGATGCACTGTCTGTACTTTGTAAGGGATCATCTTACAGTCTGTCACCAAAATTGTCTGTAAAAACCGACGATTGATACCCAATTGACGGCTACTCCGGGGCCAGCTAGACCTGGCAGCATCTCGTGTTGTCCCATACTCTTCTAAGCAAGCGGCTAAACGTCGCAGTGTTTGCCCCGTTGGTGTCGGACGACCGATAATCGTATCAAGTATTCCACGTTCTTTAGCAGTATAGCGATTCATGTCTTGTTGACGCGTATTTTGTATCTGTTTACTTCAGAAATGTCAAAGTAGAATTGACATTTGCCGCAATTTGCAAAAATTATAGCTTCTTCCGATAGGGTGATGACTTTAACGCCACCTAACACAGTACTACTACTCCTTCGATCGCCTCTCATTATTTATTTTTTCGTCCGACTGCACGCCCTCGGTTCATTCGAAGGTGTACCTTCGCTAACTTCGGCTTCCTGGAATATTATAGCGCGGGAATTCTTCTTCAAGTAAGGCGTTAAAGTACTATTTTCATGTTTTGCAAATCTCGATATCCTACGTTAGTAGGTTTCCTTCTCGTCTTTTATATATTTCGGCGTTAACCCCTACGTGAACGTTGCACTTCTTCAACTGCTTGTCGCCTGTTTATAGATTATGCAGGCACATCTTCTAATTCCTGTTGCAACGCCCATTTTGCATCGTTCGGGTCTAACTCAAGACGGATTTTATCGGTTTTCTTCCTCAATTCGACGCATTTTGGAGGCATTCTCGCAAATTTAGCGCCCAGACCTGCTATTTTTCCTAATTAAAATTTATTCTTTTCGACACCGGTTGTCGTTTGTTGTTGTTGTTGTCTGGTTTCTTCACAACAAATTGAATGATTCACTTAAACAGAAAAGGCCAGAATTGATCAATAGAAAAGGTGTAGTGTTCCACCAAGATAATGCGAGACCTCATATGTCTCAATGAAAAATAGAAACAACGCGTACATTAATCTGGCGAAAGCAAGATAGTTGCACTTGATATTTCTAAGCCATTTGACAAAGTTTGGCAGCGGGATCTTTTGTCGGAAATGCGTGCTTTTGGGATCGATGCCTCTCTCCTTCAATGAATTAGAAATTACCTTTCGGAACGTTAAATTCAAGTTGTGTTGGGTGGTTTCAAGTCTGATATTCACAAAATACATGCTGGTGTTCCCCAGGGCTCCGTTCTGTCTCCGATACTCTTTTTGATTTTCATCAACGATCTTTTGTCTGCTAACGGGAGACCAGATAGCAATGATAGTTTTTCCAACTGTTATGTTACAGCAGCTGTCAAAGTTACTAATGACATCCAGCTGTCAAAATATTCAGTAAGGTTTGCCATTTCATCATGCATCGTATTACGCTTGCCGAACATGCGGAAATTATTAAAAAATATTATCGAAAAAAAATGGATCTTAAGGCATCAACCATACAGAGATTGTTGCGATATGAAGGAAACATAGCCGCCATAACGGCCAGTATCAAACAAGACCCAGAAATGTTGATTCGGTGCCGATCATCTGAATTGTACATCGCCAACCCGGCTTATTTTGCGGTTGAATTTGGGTCTACATCCGTACAACATTGTGCAGACGCAAGATTTGAATCCGAACAACCTTAGACAAAGCCCTGAGTTGACTAATTGGGCACTGCAAATGTTTGTCGGAGATCCGGATTTTAGACGAAGACCATTATGTCAACAAGCAAAATTGCCATTATTGGAGCGAGCACAATCCACAAGTGTTCGGCCAACCATTCCACAAAGATTGACTTTTTGTGCGGTTTATGGCATGGCGGCATCATTGGACCTTATTTCTTTCGAAATGAGGAAGGAGACACCGTAACCGTCAATGGTTTCAGGTATAGAGCTATGTGAATCGACTTTCTGTAGTGAGAGCTTGACAACATCGATACATCGGAGCTATGGTTTCAACAAGACGGCGCTACAAGCCATACAAGTGACGCAACACTCGAAGTTGTAAAGAAGAAATTTGGCGACTTGGATATCTCATGGCGAGCGTTCGTCAATTGGCCGCCACGATCATGCGATTTGATACCACTCGATTATTTTCCTTAGTCCCCGCCATTGCCGGAATAACGGCGCATATATTGGACCGAGTGCTATTTGAATGATGTGCTATTCCACACATAATGGCATGAACGTAGCTTTAAAATAAAGCCAGAATCAATTTTATATCTCACATCGTTGTTGTTTTATTTAAATTTTTTTTTCTATCGTACTTATCTAGTCACATCTAATCCAATATACCATATTCCTTTGCTGACGACAGTACTCTGTGCTTTTCATATTATTTCCCGGGCTCTCTTTCATGCCCTTCGACTGTAGAACGCGAACGGCAGCGTATGTTAAGCTCACTAAATTCCGATATTAGCAGAACAACCAATTTGAGAACTATCAACAGAGTGGATTGTAATGGTTCTAAAACACAATGCTGTCTGCTGTCGTTAAAGCGAAATGTAAACACCCAGCCATTGTCCATGAATGGCACCTGCATCGTTGAAACCGAAAAAGTTTCCATTCTCGGTATGTGTGTCAATCTCCTAACTAGTTCGAGAAGGAAGACTAAATTCAATGAATTTTGGCTGGGTCCCAGGTCACAATGGGATCGCGGGAAATTAAATCGCCGATGAACTTGCCAGACAAAATTGAGAGGAGAGTTTTTCTGGACCCGAACCTAGTTTGGGTGAGCAACTGCCGGGATGCCGGCAGGCCAAACGAATGCTTCCCGACAGCGACCTTTCTGCTGTTCCTCAGCAGGAAAGCCTGCAAGTTGATTACAGGCGTCGTGACAGGGCATTACACCTTTGCAAAGCACTTAGATGTACTGGGCATAAGTGACACAACATCCTGCGATGCAATATTTCTGTGAATGTCCCGGCCTACGCTCGTATCAAGCTGCAGATACTCGGCGCTGGCGTGCTGGTATTGTAGGCACCTATGACTGAAGCGACTACTCATCTTTCTTCGTAAGACTGAAAGATTTAATTAAAAGGAACTTATTGTACAACGAGTACAATGGACTAGTTCTTTGTCTTATTGCTCTGTTCCGACTGAAAAAAACATGTGTGTCAATAATAACTTACGTTAGAATGACCACATATTCGGTGTAGTAAAAAATGCTGCAAAATGTCTAGGTTTCCTCAAGCGATGTAAGAAATACTTCACCCCCTCTGATCTGGTCTCAATATATAAGGCATTTATCTGCTTGAAATTGGAGTGCCCACATCCGGTAGGGTGCGCCCAAAACATCTCTGCACCTGCTAGATAGGATTCAAAACCACGCTATAGAACTCATAAGTGATACTGATATCACTCAGACAATGGACACCCTCGAACAGAGACGTAAAGTCTCGTGTCTCGTTTTATCGCAATTTCTACCACTAGTGCTCTGTAGAAATCGCCAGTAGCATTCCGCCCCTTCAAACTTTTAGCCGTAACACCCGTCTTGCTATGAATGCTCATCAATATATCCTCAAGCCCACTTTCGGACGTACTCTAAAATATCGTGATTCGTTCCTTATCCGTACAACTCGCGTATGGAATGCCTGCCTAGCTCTTTATTTTCTAGTCGTTATTAGCTCCAAACATATTACTATAAACCAACATTCATCGGCACCTCTCTTTCTTTCCTCCCTGATTTTCCTTCGCCGACGCGCAAATTATAAAAAACAAAACAAAAAGTACAAGTTTGAGAGCTCGCCGGAAGCTTTTACAGCTTAGATGGAATCTGCTGTCACACCCACCATATTCCCAAGATCTGGCGCCTTCTGATTATTATTGTTTCCGGTCTCTACAAAATTGTTTAGAGGGTGAAGCCTTTACTTCAAATGAGGAGGTCTAAAATCATCTCGATCAGTTTTTGGCCAGCAGAACAAAAATTTTAGGAGCTTGGAATCATACTACTGCCAGCAAGATGGCAAAATGTATTGGACCAGAATGGACAATATATTGCAATTCAATAAAATACTCGTATTACAATTCTTTCCGAACAACCCGGCATAAAACACACAGAAGTTGAGCAATTGACCCAAGGTTTTTTTATTCGGTAGATGATGTTGTGGCATTAATGATGAAAGATGATTTCGGTCCATCACGTGATCGTCTCAGAAACTGCGTCATGGAGCTCCAGTTTTCGAGGAAGGCCATATCTTTGTAGGCTGGTATGGTGGTTGGTTGCGGGTCTACGCGGGTCTACCACGAAGTGCGAAACGAATAAACCTACGTTGGACGGCTTTGAGTTTTTGAATGTATATTTGTTTATAGGGTGACCAAACATAGCTGGAATATTCGCGGAGAGGCCTAGAGACGAATTCAATTAGGTTTGGTTAGGTGGTTGATTTACCTTTCTGAAACCGTTCAGGTCTTGATAGACTATGCTTTCGAAAAGTTTGGGTAAGCAAGAGAGATTTGTTATGGGCATGCAATGATCAACTTCGGTCTTTACTTTCTTTTTTATGGATAGGGATGATGTACGAAACAGGCCGGTTAAGTTAAATAGGACGGTGAGGGGAGGACCGAGATGGCTTATACACTGTTTTATTACAAGAGCCGAAGGGCCATCATCATCATCATCAGGGCCGGAAGAAAAATCATCTTTAAGTTAAGTAGTGTTTGCTGATACCATATATCGCTCATTAAAAAGAACACCGTCATAACTCAAAAATTGACAAATTTGACCTAGTGATACAGTTGAAATACACTTTTATTAAATTTTATTCTGGAAGAAAGTCATATCTGTAAGTTACAAATTGACTCCTAGAGGGTTCTTGTGTCATTATGGTGACTGTCACTTTTGATTTTTTTGTTTGTGGATGTACTGCATTATTTCAGTTGTGCTATGACTTTTCATGTGTGGAAATCTCATAAAATTATTTGAGCTCGACGTCTCTGCAATTTTTTAAATCAATATTGTTTTATTTTGACTTATGACGTTATTGATGAACTAGTTTTATTTATTTAAATTTAAAGACGATTATTTTGAATTGTGACGTTGTTGATAGAAAACTCTAAGCAATAAAGAAAAAATATTTTTGAGATAAGTCACAATAGGACATTAGCCGTTTCTCCCTATTCTGGGATGTGTTCGTGGATCAACTTATGTTTTAAAAGAGCAAGTCAATAATGAACGTTCTTTTGGGCTTTTTACACTTGGAAAAAGTAGTTATTTTTCTTCTACCCAAACAGGAACTTGCATCTTTTTTTAAAATTAGTGTGTGCGAAGATGCTTATTTGCTTTCAAAACTGCTTTCAAAATGACACCAAAGCTCCAGTTTATCGGAGAAAATATTAAGGAAAAAGCTACAAATGTTTGTGAAAAAGCAACTATCGTAAATGCTTTTTCTTTTACTTTCTATTGGGTTAACTGGAAAACTGAAGCCAACGCACTACATAAATGAAATTTAAAGTACGATTGAATTCGTCCAAAGGAAAGGCACTCAAAGCGACTTTGAAACCAACACTGTGAACGTAGCCGCGAGATTTTCTGAAACGTCTAAAGTGAGAATAAAAGTGAGTTGGAGCGTTTTTTGGAAAAGTGGCTAAGCACTTTTGAATAAAACATGCCGATTCTTGTAATAATTTCGGATACAAAATTCACTAATTCTTGGGAATTATTCTGATTTATGTCACTTTGATTGCCGCGGTAAGTACGTAGGCGGGTGACCACATGGGAACTCAGTACTCCGCGTGCTGTTGACAAAACGCGCCACATGGGCATAGTACCCCGGCGTTAAATCCCGGACCATACAAATTAATTTGTATCGTTCCCTTGATAATAATAATAATAATATTTCCACAAAGAGTATCAACGTTGTTTTTGAATAGTAAAAACGCAGTCTCGGGAAAGACAACTTTACAAGCTTCCAAAAGCACAGCAAAAACCCCTAGGATAATCTTTGAATCCAATGTTTCTTTTTCCATGCCTCTTCATTAAATTCTTTCATTAGAGAAAGAACTTCCGGTGCCCATAACATTATAAGATTGGATGAAAGCGAACTTGAAACTCTTGATATCGAAAATATACCATTACTTTTGAATGAACCTGGTATGTGAACTTTTCTGGATATTTTTGAATGTCTTCAACAAAATTTCGCATAATTTTATTTTTTGTTGAGAATTCAAATGAAAACCTTTCATCGACTAGTCATCATTTGCCCGCTTTTCAGACGCCACAATCTAGATATAGTTCTAGTTCTTCATCTTCCAGTTCTTCGTCCTCTACGAACAGTGGATCTTCAACAGAGGACAACGATGATATATTATATGACAAGCCGTACAACCCTAATGAGAGTGAAGAGAGTGATACATCGTTAGAAAGCAGTGCCAGCGGTCTTTGATCAAACATCAACCACACAAGTCTCAACGTGGGAAGCCCATCTACAGGTAATCAGTCAGCTGCTGCTATTTTAGTAAGCCCTCCCAAGAAAGGAGTGAAAAGAAGAAAAAATATTTAACGTTTTCGAGAGGAAAGACATTTTGGAGAGCAATATGAAACCAACTTAAAAAATACAAAAGTTAAGGATAAGAAAGAAGTAAAAGCTGCGTGCGGAGAAAAGTGTAAGCTGAAGTGCTCCTCTAAATTTAAAGAAGGGGAACGGCAGCACATATTTTCAGCTTTTTGGTCCTCGGGTGATTTAGAAAGGCAAAGACAATTTATTAATAATTGCATGACATTTATTGCTCCAAAGTATAGATACACTTGCGAAGGGGGAACACAGTCTCCACGAAGCAATAACAATGTCTATTTTCTTTCCAAGCTTGACGAAAAAGTTCGTGTTGGTAAAGTTTTTTTTAAAAATACTTTGGATATAAATGATCGAATAATCCGAACTGTTCAAGAGAAACAAACCAGATGGTTAGTATTCTTCTTGAACCGGACTTAAGGGGTAAGCATGGAAAGCGTAAAGCTTTAGATCCAGCCATCCGATATGGCATTCGGAGGCATATAAATTCCATACCGCGGATTGAGAGCCACGATACCAGGGCAAATTAATCCCGGCCTTTCGTTGACGGTAGTCGGTCTCTGGCCGAAATCCACAGAGACTATGTGGCAATTTCCAAAGAACATGTGTCTGTTTTCTATGTATTATAAATCGAAACTTAATGTCTTTAGTTTTAGCATCTATGATCTGCAAAGAAACAACTGTAAGTGCTACGTTTGGGATGAGTCGAACGCGAATTGAGGGGTAAACGAGCTAGGAACATGTGTCCTAAAATACCTGCAAAAAAAAGGCCATAATGACAGATGCAGAGATAATATTTTACTCTGACAATTGCATTGGACAGCAAAAGAATGAATTCGTGTTAGCCCTTTATTTGGATGCGGTTCGGTATCTTAATATAACAAAAATAACACATAAACACCTGACGCAGAATGAAGGTGACTCGGCTCATTCTCTCATTGAAAGACAAGTCAAGCAACAGCTGAAGAGTGGGCCAATTTATTCACCTGACGGTTTTATTGCAGCAACAAAATCAGCAAAAAAGGAGGGCCAACCTTTTGTTGTAAACAAGCTTTGCCACGAAGACTTTATTGATATAAAGGATCTTGTGGGTAAAATTGGTCCAATGAATATGGTAAATTTCAAATTATATTGGGTCTACAAGTAAGTTTCCAGCGTTTGTCAGAGATGGCGCCACCAGTGGATCCCGGGCAGAAATGTCAGACCCCATGTGTTTTATTTGTAGGTTTTGTATCTGTCAACAACTTTGCAGCGTTATATTTGAGCAGTTCTATCGGTGTCGTACATTTTATCGAACAAAATCATGGCAAGTTTCCAGCCAAATAAACGTGATTTGCGGGAAGCGCTGCTTTTATTCTTTAATATGAAGAAAAGTGCGGCTGAGGCCTATCGTTTGCTTTCGGAAACTTATGGGGCGGAATGTATTGGTGAATCGACGTGCGGCGAGTAGTTCAAACGCTTCAAAAGTGGTGATTTTGGAGTTGAAGACAAAGATCGCCCCGGAAAGCCGAAAAGTTTTGAAGACGAGGAATTGGACGCTTTACTGGATGAGGATCCGTGTCAGATTCAAGAAGAACTTTCTGCAGCATTGGGCGTCACGCAACAAGCCGTTTCCCTGCGCCTAAAAGCACTGGGATTCATTCAAAAGTTTGGAAACTGGGTGCCGTACGAATTGAAGCCAAGAGACGTCGAACGGCGATTTTGCATGTCCGAAATGTTACTGCAGCGGTATAAAAATAAATCATTTTTGCATCGTATTGTCACTGGTGATGAGAAATGGATTTATTATGATAATCCTAAACGCAGAAAATCGTATACAAAGCCCAGCGAGCCCGCCCAATCGACTCCGAAACGAAATATTCACGTGAATAAGGTCATGCTCTGCATATGGTGGGGTCAAAAGGGTGTCGTATACTACGAACTGCTTCCGAGTGGTGAAACCATCAAAGGACCATTATATCGAACAAAACTAATTCGTTTGAAGCGGGCATTAAAAGAAAAACGGCCAGAATATGAGACCAGGCATGAGTCCGTCATTTTTCATCACGACAACGCTCGGCCACATGTTGCGGTTTCGGTGAAAAACTATTTGGAAAATAGTGGATGGGAAATTCTGCCTCACCCGCCTTACAGTCCAGACTTGGCACCATCTGATTACCACTTGTTTCGTTCGATGCAGAACGCTCTAACGGGAATACGATTCAGCTCAGTAGAGGAAATCAAAAATTGGCTCGATACGTTCTTGGGCTCGAAAGACGAGAAATTTTTTTGGTCCGGAATTCATAAATTGCCAGAAAGATGGGGGAAAGTTGTAGCTTCCGATGGACGATACTTTGAATAAAGCATTGTAACTATGTTTTCATAATAAAACTTCAAATTTTGGAAAAAAAAACGCTGGAAACTTACTTGTAGACCCAATACAATGCGAAGGTTATTATGGCAGACAAGGAGCATCCTTATTTCATTTTTTACAAAAATTCCTACGGAGATGATTTCGAAGAAGTCCTGGTGATAAAAAAGAAAGAACCAGACACGCAAATTAATCTGCAAAGGGTTTACAGCAAGAGACCAGGAATTGTCGATAAGAAGAAAAATGATCTTTTAGACCTGGTAACAAAAAAAACTGCATTCCGAAGTATTACTGCGATTTCTATAATATAATAAATTGTAGTTTTATTTCATTTTATTATTAAATTAAGATTATAATTCCGGAAAAGAAAACTGAATCTTTTTTTACGATTCTTACCAACATTTCTAAGAAGGTAAACGTTTTTTTTTATGGGAAACTGCAACTTATGCCAATTTTCGAAGTCCGAAAAACGATTTTAAATTCTCAAAAATCTTTAAATTGTTAAATTGTAAAAAGTCACATCTCGACTTATGACACATTTTAAATCAAATTTAATGTCAATAACGTCGCAAGTAAAAATGTTAACTGGTTTGTTATTTTTGGTAAGCGTTACCGTCAAAAAAATAAAACTCAAATAACCTCAAAAATAACGACACTTGATGGTTCTACTAAGGGAAAAATACAAAATCTGCCATAAGATAAAATGGTTATAAAATTAAACAATGTTAATATTTAATAACGTTTTCTCCGGAATGACGTTTTTTGTGTTACGATGGTATTCTTTTTAATGAGCGATATACTTCTATAAGTCGTGTTTTATTCAAAAGTGCTTGAGGACTGAAACGAATAAAATTTGGAAACTTCGAAGTAAAAAAAAAAATATTTTCATAATTCATGTAAATTTTTTTAATTTGCTTTAAAACTCTGTTTTTATTAAATTCATTCACAATTACAAAAAATAAAAAAAATTATTTGGGTTCCCATTCTTTCCTCAACTTCTTTCGAATGTCCTTCATAGGGTTGGCGACAGTTACATCCGAGATCTTTTTGGACGCTCTTTTCCATTTAGCACTAAAATCTTTTACGTCCTTTGTACACTGCTCGCTTTTCCACAATTTAGCTTTGACCAAAGCATTCAATGGGACGGCACTGTAGAACATTGGGTGGATTCATGTCTTTTGGGACAAAGTCGACATTTTTAGAAACAAGAAAGCTCAACGCTTGAATCCTGGTGTTTGTTTAACCCTCTGCGACTGACGTGCGTTAGTTTTCACAAATCAACTGACGTGGTAGTACACCAGAAACCATTTGGACAGCTTGTATTTTCAAAATTCTTTTTATATTCTCACTTTTTGTTATTACAATATATTTTAAAGTTAAGAGTGTCCACTATTATATTAGTACATAAAATTAAAAATTCATATAAAGTTGCACAGCATTTATTGATATAACATAAATAATTTTTCCAAAACTTACACATATAGAAAAGGTTAAAACAGAAATCAAACATAAATATTTTCTTCATTTACTTACTTATTTTTTAAAGCTTACACTTATGGTAATCAGACTTAAAAAAAACATAATCCATTCAATGGTTGAATTAAAGGATTCTTAACCTCAAAATCACAAGTGGCTTAGAGCATTGAAGACAAATTGACTTCAAACAATCACAGCAACAATATCTCGTTAATCTTTTAAGTTTTGTTGGACAAATAGAGCATAGTTTTCTTCCACCTGGAGGAATCGATTGAGTTCTTGGAGGTGGAGGCGAACATCTTTACCCAAAACTCTACTGATCGTTATCCGCAGTTCTCTGGGCAATCTTTCATTGTATACGCGACCTTTCATGTGATCTAGCACTAATGGTCTTGCCGTATTCAAATTGAAAGTTCCTCTTCGCATTTTATCATTACTGTCTGCACACATTTGATACAATACAAAGCTGTTTATGCCTGCCGTATCTACTATTCTTTGAAGAATTACCATAGGCCAACGACGAGTTTTGCGGCTGCAAGAATATATTGAACACTTCTTGTCGACTTCGTCAACTCCTCCTTTAGTGTAATTGTACGAACTAAACCAATTGTCAGCTGTAATGTTGCGGTTTGAGTTTTCAACAACTTTCGCAAGTCTCAGAACAGATTGAGTTGGTATTGCCATTTTTCTTTCTTGTTCAGTCAAGCCTATGCCATCTGAATTTTTGCCATGGTAAATATAGGCATTATAAATGTAGTATGTGCGAGCATCTACGAATAACAATATTTTGATGCCATACTTTGCTGGTTTCTGGGGCATGTACGAGTAAATAATAAATTTGCAACGACCTCTAAATGGCAGCAACATTTCATCGATGCAAAGGTATGGTCCAGGGGTATATTGAGACTGGCTATTTGAGATGAACTTGTTGAACATGTCTGATATTGGGGCAAGTGGATCTTCTTTCAGACGTTCCTCTCTGGTAGTGGAATCATCAAATCGGAGGCAGTTGACCAAACAAGAAAAACGCCATTTGGACATTACACAGCGGAATATTTCGTGGCCAGTTCCGTCGTTGAACTGGACTCGGTAGTTCTAGAGTTTTTGATTCGTAAATATCACCAAATATTCCAACATTGAATGGTCAAAAAGCTTGGACCAAAGTTCAAAATAGCCTTCAAAATTAGAATTGTGCAAACGGCCAGATAATCTTATTATGTTGTGGGCTGCAGTTCGTGATGTCTTGGGACACTCTTGTCGATTCCAAATGAATCCTTTCTTAACTTTGTAATATTAAGATGGCTCTCTTGACGTTTCTTGATGCACATTTTCAGTGGCGGTTACATGTGGTATTTCTTCAATTGGTTCTTGATACTCTTCTTTGTCTGAAACTTCGTCGGCTTCCAAGAATTCGGTTTCTGGCTTAAAATTTGGGTCATCATCTTCAACGTTAAAATCGTTGAACTCGTGTTCATTTTCTTCGTTCAACCACTCTTCTATTAGCTGGTCGTGGCTTACAAAGGTTCCAGTCGACGTTCTTTTAGATCTATAAGACCCTTGGTTAGGATTTGAGTGAGCCCTCTAAGAAACAAACAACAAATTGCACTTAACAAAACAATTTTACTGACATGTTGCTTGGGGGACACTATGAAAATATAAATCTTACACTGAGGTGGTTGTTTATCAGACGCATACCTTAACACTGACGTGGTTGACTTGTAGACACTCTCCTTCGTACAACAAAGCATGCGCACACCACGACCGCTCGCATTACACTAACGCACGCTTGAGCATACGACAGAAAGGTATTGAGAGCGCGCGAGTCGACATTTGAAAAATAACGGCACAACACAAGTTCTTCCATTTTCTGGTGTCTGTCATACTACCACGTCAGTCGCAGAGGAAATGAGGAGGAAGAAATCAATCGTGTTTTTATGCACTCGTTAATGTACACTTCTCCGTTAATTGTTCCCGTTGTAATAAACGATGAGCTTCTGTGTCCACATTGGCAAATGGCCTGCCAAACGAGATATTTTGACCCGAATTTGTCCATCCCAATCGATGTTGTTGATTGCGGAAGAATCTCAGCTTCAGACGAGTTGTAAAACTGCGCACCTGGCAGAGTAATAAAGTCGGCTTTGACATAAGTTTCGTCATCCAAAACCAAGCACGCTTTCTTGTTGCCGATCAACTTTTTCAGTAACTTTTGGTATTTTTTGTTTTTTTTTTCGTGTTTTTAGACCGTTACGTTTTTTAGATCTTTGTGCCATTGTTTGGTTGGTATTACATTTTCGCGCAACATTTCTTGAAGACATAGTCCGGTTTTTTACGATGGTACCCACTATTTTCCTGTCCAAATTTGTATCATGTGCTCCACTTCTCTGTTTTCGCTTAACTATCAACGTCTCCAAATATCGTTTAATAACAGAATCCACTGTACTGCGTGCTATGTTTAAATTTTTTGCGATGAAATGGTTTAGAAGCGAAATATTTTCGAGCCATTTGTCGATGATCTTTTTACGGCGTTCCTCTTGACTCATATTTTATAAATATTTTAAACTGCACCGAACTAAAATCAATAACAAGCTGAAACTAGAGAATAATTTGGGTACAAAATGGAATTGCAATTTTTACGCATTGGAAGTATAGCCCGTATTAAATTTTACCGATTTTATTCGTTTCAGTCCTTAGTCATTTTTCCACACGAAAAAAAAAAAAACAAAATTAAAAGTGGGAAAAAGTTAGTTCACTTTCAAAAGTGAGGATAGATTTACGAAAGATTTGAGTTATAGATGTCGCTACATACAATTAGAAGGCATTTATTCGTTACCTGATGCTTGGAAGCATCCCGTTTCTCCCTATTCTGGGATGTGTTCGTGGATCAACTTATGTTTTAAAAGAGCAAGTCAATAATGAATGTTCTTTTGGGCTTTTTACCCTTATAAAAAGTAGCTATTTTTCTTCTACCCAAACAGGAACTTGCATCTTTTTTTTAAATTAGTGTGTGCGAAGGTGCTTATTTGCTTTCAAAACTGCTTTCAAAATGACACCAAAGCTCCAGTTTATCGGAGAAAATATTAAGGAAAAAGCTACAAATGTTTGTGAAAAAGCAACTATCGTAAATGCTTTTTCTTTTACTTTCTATTGGGTTAACTGGATAACTGAAGCCAACGCACTACATAAATGAAATTTAAAGTACGATTGAATTCGTCCAAAGGAAAGGCACTCAAAGCGACTTTGAAACCAACACTGCGAACGTAGCCGCGAGATTTTCTGAAACGTCAAAAGTGAGTATAAAAGCGAGTTGGAGCGCATTTTGGAAAAGTGAATACGCACTTTTGAATAAAACACGCCTATAGTTAAAGGAATTAGGATCGGCTTCAGGTGTTTGCTTAGAAAAAGATTCGTTGAAAAGCAAAGGAATTTGCAATGGTTTTTGGGTCAGCAGAAGATTCGCTGAGAAATTTAAGAGTAGAAGGGTTGCCGTCTGACTGTTTTTTTTGGTATTAACAAATTGGTAGACACGTTTAGGGTCCGAGATTAGGTTAAATTACATGCGGTAGAGCTACTTAAGGTAAAGACACTCACAAAGTTGAGAAAAACGATTGTATACACATCGACAGTTACTGTAGTTGGAATCAGATCGAGTTCCTAAGAATTTTTGCCACAATTTGTTTCTGTAATTACGGAGAAAGCGCAACTCCTTGTTGTACCAGGGAGGAGCTGTCATGTCATTCTTTCGGACGGTATATGGAGCCGATTGGGCAAAGCTGGAGAATATTAATGAATAGAAAGTTAATAGGGCAAAATCAATGTTAGTTGTCTCAGCAATAAAGTCAAAGTTCAAGAATCGACAGAGCTGTCTACAGTTGAAAGAAGATGGCATTCCTATAAACGACACAATTCTCGGAATCAGATGTGAAAACAAGATCGAGTTGTCTGTTCATTGCATTGTATTAGGTATTCCACTAATCTTATATAGCCTTGAGTTAGTTAGGCAGCCCACCATCAGTATTTCTGTTTCAAAGGATGAATTAAGAGAGACGAAGTAAGACGAATCGTCGGAAGGCACCCATTTTAAGTGAAGGAGGTTGAAATCATCTACTAGAATAATTTTCGGGTAGCGTGCGTGAACTACAAGTCGATAAAACTCAATATGAGGAATGTCAACACCTCAATACACCTCGGCCATAGGGATTATCAGCTCTTTCAAATCCATCTTTTCAAAAAACGGTAAAATTTGGAGGAAAAACCTTATGGTTTTCAATGTCAGGAATTAGATTACGTCCTAGGGAAGCTTCTGAGAATTGAGATATACGGCGGAGATTTTAAAAGCGTAAACCTCCTACATTTTTGTAGTAGATAGACAGGCATTTTCGACGGTTGGTTAGGAACCATCACAGCTTTTAAAATGTATATGAGTTCTTTGGGAAAGACGATTGGAATTGACATGCGTAGAAGAGCGTTACGAACTTCGCTAGAAACAGCTCTCATGGTAGCGGACGAAAATTTGCATCAATTCATCTGGCTTACTAATACGAGAAGTAAGGCCTTCTCCTTGAATCGAAATCATAATACTGGTTTTGGTTATGCCATCTATGCGAACGGATTTGGGTTTGTCATGCAAATAGGCAAGGTAGAGCCGAACATTTTCATAAATGCGGCGGTCTTTCAAACGACACACTACATAACGACTGTCTGGGTTCATATCTTAGAACTGTTCAGTGAGTTTGACAGCGAGTGGAAGGAGTGGGTCGGAGTACATATTTGTGGTGAGTATAGGGTGCAGAGGAAATATGGGAACAAGCGGATAAAAACGGAGCAAGTTGGTCAAACACCTTGGATCTAGAATCTAGACTAGTGAGGGCTGTTGGATCAGGGGGATTAGATGTTGATGAGGAAGAGGTGGTGGGTTAAGCACATGTGAGCTAATAAAACGAGGATATTTGTCCAACGGGGTAACGTCAATTGGAACTTGGTTAGAAAGCTCAGGAACAAGGTTAAATGAAACTGTATTTTGAAGGGACTTTAAATATTTAGTGATAGGAAGGGAGAAGTTTTGGTCTCGGGGCACTGGTGTTCTTTGAAGGTGGAGTAAAAGAGGAAAGATGTGGGGAAAATCTTGGAAAAATTCAAGTCTTAAATGACCCATTTAGGTCGGGATGATGATCCTTCCGTTGGGTGATGATCATCTTTTCCGAGATGAATTTGCCGCCCGATGATTTAAACATTTAACCGTACTTAGTAAGTAAATGTACGTATTCCGAAGCACTGGGGGTTTTTGCTCTTAACGTTGCAACTAGTTTGCATACGACTTTCCTGCAAAGAACTTTAATCCAGGACGGGCTTGCATGTAGTGGTACAACTTTGAGGAACAATGTGGACAGTTCCGATTTGTTGGTGGTTTCAAGATTAATTTTATTTAATTTTTGTAATCTGTTGTTCCATTGAGGGAGAGTCCAGGATATCCCAAGAGCCCTTATTATCGGCAATATTCTTGGGACGGGATTGATGATCAAAGTTGGATATGGTTCGCACTCTACGCAGAAGAAGCAGACTATGCGTTTGTACTCATCTAGATGGGTTTTAGCATTTCTGCTCAGGGCAATGCAGATGGGATGGAAATTCTTTCCGCATATCCCATTGCATGTAATTATTTCAACTGAGTTAGTGGGTGGAGGGTATTCAGCAGGTCTACAGGAAAACGTGATGAGTGCGGTATGAGGTTTTTATTAGGTTTTTGAAGTAGGCCACTTTAATGAGGGCAAGGCGACAAAGATCCCGTCACCTTGATCACTATAAAATAAGAAACATATTGCGAAGTAAGTTATATCTTACAAAAGTCACTGTGATGACACTGAAAAATTGACGCGTGAATTTTTGGGAAGAATATTGTTCGAATGGGGACAAACACAGGAAAAAAAATGGTCAAATGGAAAAAGAAATATTGACAAATTATCGCGGAGCGAAAATGTAACACGACCGAACTTAACGGTGAAGAACGGTAGACTGTAGACCAACAACTTCAAATACCCCTACAGAAATAGTTCAGGGGCGTCAAATCACACGATCTTGGAGATTAGGCCACAGATCTATTTCTGGCGATAATGTTGCCATCAAACACTTTATTCAATAAGTCGATGGTTTCGCTGGCTGTATGTCATAGGGCATCATCATATTGAAACCAAATCTTCTGTAGACCGTGTTCACGCACTTTTGGATACAAGAAACCTGACCGGATTGACGGTAACGTTTCATCTTTCTTAATTTTTGAAGAGGTACGGCCCGATGATGCCGTCATCCAAGAACTAACATCCAGCCCGGAGTGCATCGGTAGTTAATAGGACACTTTTAGATTTCCCTCGCTCCAAATTTGAAAATCGTGCTTATTAAAAAATTCACTGAGACACAAGGCAGTCTCGTCAGTGAACAAAATTTGGAAGTAAAAAAATTGATCAATTTCCAACTGTTTAAGCGCCCAATTAGCGATGTCAGGACGCAAACGATGATTGCCTGACTTCTATTCTTGTAACAAACATGTAAACCAAGATCATTGAGCAAAATCTGCCACAAGCTCGATGGACACTGGCCAAGTTCTTGTGCACGGCGACGAATCGATGATTGCACGATGATTGGCCAAACAGTGCTGAGTAAAAAGTGCCAGCTGTCGGATTAACTATCAGCTGCCTGAGTGCTATATTGAAAAATAAAACTTCCTAAAAAAAAACTCGGCTTACGTTGCCTTAATACGTTAGCTTGTTCGAAATTTTCGCCCGTCATTGTACCGACGGTCTAGCTTGCAATACCTTCACTACCATGATGCCGTACTTTCTTACTTTCTTACTATTCTCCTTTCATCCATTTGGCGTTGGTATGTGTGAATTTATGAATATATTCATATTCGGTCACGCAAGTAGGTTTCGAGTAGTGTCATCAGATAGTAATGCAACTCAGTCTCATCTAATGTTAAGTGTTAAAGTGCTCGAATATGATTTTTTGGCATTAGGTCGGACAAAGATCTGCGGGAGTATTCTAAGGGGTGTCCCAAAATTCACGCAAAACTTGAATTTTGCGCCGTTTGTGCGGTAAAGTGTTGCAACCGAAAGAAAAATAGACAGCGTGATGACAGTGGACAGTTCAGTGTTATTAAAAATGGAGTGTTACGCGAAAAACCAACGCGATATGATCGATATAGTGATTTAGCTTCATAAACTCTGAAGACATTAATTCAAAAATTCAGGGAGGCTGGATCATTTAGTGGTCTTAGACGCTCTAGCCGTCATTCAACACCAAAGTTAGAAGCAGTTCGTGAGAATGTTGCTGAGAGGCCGTGGTCAAGAATTGGACATTTCGAGCAGAAAAGTGCAATTGAATCAAGAACTGAGGCCTACTGACCACGCAGGTCAAAAAATCCACGAGTGATTGTTGAGAAACAGATGCATCCACAACGTGTCACTGTTTTAGTGCGAATTTTGGGCTAGTGGCAACATCCGACCGTTTTTCTATGAAAATGCACCTGGTCAACCAACAGCAGTTAATTGTGCTCACTATCGCGACATGATAATCCAGTTGTTTGTGCCTAAAGTGCAAGATATGGATGTGGGCGCCATATGGTTTCAACAAGACATGAGTCTCTTCCTGGTCGTGTAATTTCTCGTTTTGGTGATCAGAATTGGCCGCCCAATTATGCGATTTTTCCTTTGGGGTTTTTTTTGAGTCTACGGTTTATGCCAAGAAGCCCACGACCACCCATGCCTTGATGGCGCAATTAAGCGCTGTGTGAACAAAATTCAGCCACATTTATGCGAAACTGTTATGGCAAATTTCGACAAAACAGTGCGTATGTGTCAGGAACGCCGTCGGAGCCATTTACCCGATATGCAATTCCAATGTACTGTATACTTTATGAATCAATAAAAAGTCTACAATTTGTAATTAAAAACTCGACGACAATTACTTATTTTACTTATTGCGTAGCCGCACTGCATTGTCAGACATTAGCCCGCCTCAGACTTATTAGAGCTGGTATCCTGAAGAAGCCCTATTGATTTTAATTACAAATGCACTAAACTTGCGTATATAGGCTATCCGCGGTGCTGGCTATCGACGCCACCGTTGATATAATTGCGTACATTTGCCCACCGAACGTCCACCTTGTGAAGAACAGGTGATGCCGACAGTGGTGCCATCACTGACGGGTACGTCGGCCCTACAATTCCCTGAAATGTCTCTGTGCCCCAGCACCCAACATAGGTGAAAGTTGAACTGCTCTGCCATCTCCCTAAGAGATGATCGGCAATCAAAGGTTGTTTTAGAATTTTGTGAGACTGGATCCAGGAGCTTGATTTCGGCGTGACTATTCGCAAAGTTGCGGATATCCCTTGCAGATATCACGTTTTTCTTCATCCAGGACAGGACTTCTTTATTCGCCAAAAATTTCCGCCTGGAACGCGCTGCAGTGATTTGGAAGGCGTAATGAGAGGCTTAGATTAAGCCTATGTGACAAAACACTTGACTTGTCATCCGTAAAAACATCTCCCTGCCAGAAGTTTACGTGAAAGTCTTTGTCAAACTAATATTGGGGCATGGTGCAATCGATGTTTTCTAGAAGGATGCCGGATACATAGTGTACTCGTATTAAGAATATTAGCGTGGCCAAATAATTTATTTCACATGCCTGCTGAAAATGTCGAGCGGTGTCAAGTGAAACAGAATATTGGACTTTGATTGGTTTGCTCCAGTTGACTGCATTGTTTAAGGTCGTCCACCAGACAACAAGCCCGTAGATGAATATCCGTCTTACGACCAAGATGTATAGCCGGTGGGTTATGCCAGGTTAAAGGTTCCAATTTTTCCCAATCGCTTTTTTGCAAGAGAATAAAATTGCTGTAGCTTTTTGGACTCTTTTTTGAATATTAGGGTTCCAGTTTTATTTTCCGTCAAAAATAGGACCCATATATTTCGCTGTATCGGAAAAAATTAAACTGGTATCGTTGATTGAGGGAGGGTCTACGATTCGAATTTTGTATTTCCAGAAAAAGAGTGCTTGGGGGTTTACTCCCAATCGACAGCGATCCGCCCAACGGGTGTCCTTTAATGGTATTAAGACGTTTACCTGAGGCGGCTAAAATAACGTCATCTGCAGAAACTATCACCCCGCTACCACCCACTTTCAGATATATCAACAGTTTGTTGGCCACTAAGTTCAAGAGAATAGGTAAAATGACACCGCCCTGTGGCGTACCTCTACTGATATATCTTTTAGCAGAAACCCCACCTAGTTTGGGGTTGATTATCCTGCTATTTAGCATAAGACCGATCAACTCCCCAACTGAATCATCTACCTTCAGAGTTGACAGAGCAGTCGTCATTGCGGATATGTTGACGTTGTTAAAGACACCTTCTACAAGTATGTCAAGGAAAACGACAATTGTATATTCGTACTCTCTATATCGTTCGATGTAAGTCAGGGAATCTAGAGCCGTTTCCACTGGCTTTTCTTTACAGTAGTTATTGTATATTGAGCCGTTGTCAAAAGTCGTGGATCAATTTTAGACCGTATATGGATATCAATCAGTCGTTCTAGATTTTTCAGAAGGAAAGATGATAGATTTATAGGTCTTAGGTCCTTTGGGACAACAGGAGAGTATTTTCCGACTTTGGGAATGAAAACTAAATCTTCTCTACATGACAGTGGACATGTGGATAATTTCTACGCAGCTTTTCATGATGTTCTGTAGCGTAAGCGGGATAATATCTGAGGAGCTTTCTAGCTCGCAGCGCCCAAAGTAGCTTGTTTCTTGTAATCAGATCATAAATTTTAGTCGCGGCAGCGGTAGTCCTTCTAAGTTCTGTTGCTGACCGTGAATATGGACCTACCTGGAAAGTGGGTGTCCAATAGCAGGTTGAGTGATTCATCACTTGAGGTTGCCCAAGAGCCATCGGTTTTCTGCAAACAGCTAGGCATCATAAGAATTGTTGAGAGGATTTTTCTTAGCCGCGATGCCTTCGAGGTTTCTGTTATTTTGTCACAGAATGATCTCCAGCATTGTCGCTTTGCCTTTCTCAGTTTCTTTTTTTTTTTGTATATTTTGAGGGATTCCAGTCCTAGTTTTCTTGTGGTTTTTACTTTGTTGAGAAATTTTCTGCAGACGTTTCTAAGTGGTCCCAGTGCTGATGTCCCCTAGTGCGGTTTTTTCTTGCCTCTAGGTTGAATGGGAAAGAGCCATAGTTTGATTGAAAGCCTTAACTTTCATGCCAAACTCATTGGTGTTACGCGGGGAACTTAAGAGTTCAGAGGAGAGTATTTTTAAAAGTGTTCGTCTGTATTTTGGGCAGTCAGTTTTGCAATAATTCCGGAATGCTAGTTGGCGGTAAGGAGAATGAAAAAGAGTGTTCAGATGATACCGTCCCAGACAAGAGTGATGTTTAGCACTTCTTTTCGGGTTTTAGTTATGAAGAAACCGTAGCCAGAGAAGCCTCTGTCACGGTGTTGTTTGAGTCCTCCGATTCTGAACATGTTCGTAACAGCTCATCTTCATCACCTGATCGTAAAGGATCCCTTTTTAATTCGTCGTCGGTTTCGATTTCTGCCAGGGTGTCAGTTGTGGAGACCGTCGACTTAGGATAGATCGGAGTCGTCGCTATCCAGTTCAGGAAACGATATTGACGCTCTAGGATCTGAGGCTGAATTTGCAATTTCAGTTAAAGGATGAGGAGGTTACTTATCAACATCCAGCTCATCCTTTTTGTAAACCTTTAGGTTTATTGACCCGAAAGGGAATCGAATCATGCCTTTTGTCTACACTAGATGGTTAAGGGATTCCTTATTGATCCCGATTAGCGCGTATCTATATGGTCCCTTAGTTCCTCCAGTTCCGCGACCTTCCAGTCATTGGTCGGAAGAATCGGGTTACTGAGCCTAATCTCGAGATTGTTTTCTGGGTAGGAGGTTCGAGTTCTAGGTCGACTTTTGCACCCGGCCAGACCTCTCCTAATCCACCTATGGCTTTTTTGTAAAGATCGAGATATCTTTTGCCGGCACAAGCGATAAGCTTGACACGGATGATGGCCAAGAAGTTGCCCAAAAGCTTTACCTTAACCAGCTGCCACCTTTCAGGTGCTATTGATTCATGGGCGTCGTTTTTATCGATCACTGTTATCGATATAGCGTCTTTTAGGACTTCGCTAAAAGACCTCAGAGATGTGGCATTGGAAGGCACAATTTTGGGCCTTTTGAGAACCGGTACGGTTTCCTCCAACGATCTCTGGCGGTTGGAGGAGTCTTTTAGCATTTTGGGAGCAGTGGGAAATCCCTTTTTAAGAATGTTGTAGGCCCACTCTATTTTGCTCTTCATGTCCATAGTTCTCTAAACCTCCGGAGTGGAACCCAGGGCTTTGACCGTTGGCTACAAAGTGGATGTTAAATATACCTAGCCTTGCCATAAAACTTCTTGCGGAAATAGAACCGTTAACTTTTTTTTCAGAACACATGCACTGGTCAATGAAGAATACTACATAGCTAGTTTGATTTCAGTTTGCAAACTATTAACGTGGAGTGGGGCGCTAAAGAGAATTAAGTCGTGGTAATAGCGTTACATAAGTGCAGAAAGAGTGCTGGCCAAATTTTCGATTTGCTAAAACCACTCGGAATATCGAGAATATTCGTTTATCAGACTATTGCTCGCTTCGGCGAATTGTCTGGAGTAGAGGACAGGCCAAGAAGGCAGTGCGTGAACGAATTGGAAGAAATCCCCTTGGGAAGCAGAAGATGATGTCCAAGGAATTGGATATATCAACCAGATCCATGTCTAGGCTGATTCGGGATGACCTGCATATGAAAGCCTATCGTCGGTCTACGAGTCATCCTCAACAAAAAAAAAAATTAGGCTGGAAAGATGCAAGCGACTTTTGCAGTGCCGCGCGGACAATGGCCATGAAAACATTCTGTTTACGGATGAGAAAATTTTTAGAAAGAAGTTTTCAACAAACAAAATAACAAAACTTATGCCACTGCATCTAAGGAAGCGAAAAAAGTTGTACCAAGGGTTCAACGTGGACATCATCCCGCTTCCATAATGGTTTTGTGGGGGGTCTCGTACCATAGTGTCATATCCCTCCATTTCTGTGAAAAACGCGTAAAAACTGGTGCAAAGGCTGTGAAGGGTTTAACCAATACACTTTTCAATGGATACAGATGGATCTTCCAACAGGACTCTGCTCCATCGCACAAAGACAAAACCACTCAGGAATGGCTCAAAGTCAATATTCCTGCCTTTATAGCAGCAGAAGATTGGCCGTCGGGGAGTCCAGATCTGAATCCACTGGACTATGGTTTGTGGTCAGAATTGGAGAATTGGAGAAAACCTTAAAACAGCATTAACCAGAGCAGCGTTCACGATCTCCATGGAAACCGTACGTGCCGCTATAGGCGAATGGCCACACCGTTTGGAAGCTTGTTAAAGCAAAAGGCAGTCATTTCGAGTGAATCCAATTTTTTTTAATAATCAATATTGTGGTCTGATAAATGAAACAATTTGAAACAATACAATATGTTTACTGTTTTTTTTTTATAGCGTTGTAATAGTACTTATACCAGGACTAGGTATTATTGATGTGTAGTCAAAGTTGCAGGACTGGACATCTATCCTCCCAAGTCACAGCAGGTCGCTTCTCATTATCTTTCGCTCTCATTTTATCTTTCCTCTATAGGCAAAATATGCTAACACATCAAACAACTAAATTCTTACTTTTAACACAGACTGTAAAATCGATTAAGGAATGCAATACCGAGTTAGTCGCCGATGATTGATATACAACTTCTCAAATGGTTAGCTCACTATGATTCAATTATAAATAGAAAAAATTATTTCCATCTTTTATTGCGCGTCCCTGAGCGTCTCAAGTGTTGTCCGACTCATCAGAGCGCACCACAAAACAAAAAAAAAAAACAAAAAAAACAATTGCCCTGCACTATAAGCAACAAATTGTGTTAGTGCTCCGTATTCTGAGCACTCTGTACAATTAGGAGGAAATTAAATTTGTCTCTTGAAGAATTGTATTTTGTTCTTTTTTTTTTTTTTGTAGTCAGTATCTATAAGTCTATTCTTTGTTTTGATGGAAAAATTCACCCTCAGATTGGTTGATGGTCTCCATCTCTGCGGGTGAATCTGAATAGTGGAACGTACGAGTACGGGTACGAGTACGAGTATGAATATGAGTTCTTGACTGCAATGTGAATATCGTATGTTTTTCTATCTAGTAAACACGCACGTTAAACTATCAGACAGTGTACTCGTATCTCGAACGATAATTTGTCGTGAATTTCATTGCGTCGAAGAATGCCATTTACTCGAAAGCGTTGCCTTTTTTAGAGGACTACTTTTGCAGCGAGATATGGTACTTTCCAATGGGAGAGATACTCGTAATACATAGTTGTAGTGCTAAAGAAGGCCAAATGTTAATTTGAGGGCACTTGTATTCAATTCGGCATTCACCCACAGTAAAATAGATACATAGTCCTCTTTGATGGCTTCACTCTATCCAATATGGGTCTGGGGTATGGGTAATGTGCTTTGGATAAAATTAGAAGGCACTTCGGCAATCTATCTCCCGACATAGACAAACGGACAGGCAATAAGCATCGTTCGAAAATAATAACATAATAGAGGGAACGTCACTCAACTTAATAACCTATTATTAGACAGGGTAATTGAAAACGAGTACATCACGACGAGAGTGGTTCCTTTGGTTTGGGATCAATAAATGCGACCCTCTTTGCTTGGCGATGTGATTCAGTTGTCTATTTTTTGCTCAGAATTTTTTATTTGGATTTTTTATGGAACTCGAATCGAGTGGTAGCAAGTATCGTTCGACTTGGAAAAATAAGAAAATATTTTAAGGTTCATGCGCTCACCTGAATATTTTATGGGGTGGTTCTCTTATATTTGGTTAGGGGGCAGAGATATTTAAAATAGATTTTTTTTAGTTTAGACTTTAGATTTGATTTAGAATATAGAAAAACAAAAATCGAAATAAAAGAAGTCTTCTGTCGATTGACACTATTATTATTATTATGCTATTGGGTCATCCAACAAGAGGTGTCATTTTAAATTTCGCCCCATTGTTGAAGTGTCCACATTCAACTATCATTGCTATGACTTTTGATAAGTAAGAACTAGGAGGTTATTAAATATGAATCGCACAGAGTATTGAAATGGTAAAAATTCACTATAAAAACGGTGAAAATCTAGTGGAAACCTTTCGCAAACTTCAAAATGTTGTTGATCATCAGCAGGCGCCTACTCACACAGCTATAGTGAATTTAATCGATAAATTTGAACATCTCGGACAGGTTAGAAATGTGAGGACTCCAACTCGTGTTCGTCCGGCGAGGTCAGCTGAATATGTCGCCGCCATAGCTGAGAATGTGACTTAAAGGAGCTAAACAAAATAATATCAGTAACTACAGACCTACTCGTATGTCTAGTCTATACACAATGAATGACTCGAACTGCAACCAACTTCAGACTGCTATAATTTCCAAACCGTCCATGACAGTGAGCTCAAATTTTGACACATGACAGATAATTTTATTATTTACAAGCCTTTCAAACGATTTGCGTCTCAGTTGTGTTGAAAAATTTTTATCCGCGATGGAATTCAAACTTTGCTTTATATTTGGCTGGAAAACCACAAGTAGCTATCGTTAGAGCCCTCCAGCACCTCAATGTGAATAAATCATTTGTGTCTCGAACCATAGCTCGTTACCGTGATACTAGCAACGTTGCAAAACGCCATGGAGGTGGTCATAAAAAAACAGCAACATCGGCAGAAATGGTTCGGAAAGTGGAGGCTCGAATTGAGCGAAATCCGCGTCGAAGTGGAAGAAAAATGGCTCGTGAGCTCAACATATCGTTGGAACGGCTGCAACACATACTGAAAAATGAGCTTGGGCTTAAGCCATTAAAGTTCCAAAAAGTACACCATCTTACACCGCAACAGAAAAAAGTTTGAGTCGAAAGAGCGAAGGAGTTGCTACGCTTGCACGAAATTAGTGAGTTGCTTGCCGAATTTGGTTTTTTCCGATGAGTCGCCATTTGTTATTGAGCAATATGTCAACAAACAAAATGACCGAGTTTACTTGCCAGAGAGGTCCTTCGAAAATTTACACCTTCGGATGGCCACCAGAAAGCAGGCAGCACCGATGATAATGGTTTGAGCCGCCATAACCGCCGATGGTCGCTGTCCGCTAGTATTTTTGGACCGTGGAGTCAAAATTAATGCGATCGTATACCGTGAAACTGTCTTAGAGGCAGTATTGCCCAAGCAAGCAATCATTTCGGTCGGAGACCGTGGACATTTCAACAAGACTCGTCACCGTCTCACAAAGCGCGCATTAACCAAGATCGGTTAAAAAGCAATGTCCCACACTTCATTTCTTCGACACCATGGATTGCAAATTCTCCGGAAGCAAATCCGTTGGATTTCTCTTTCTGGGATATTTTGAAGGCGAAGGTTGGCATTAAAAAATACCAAAGTTTGGACCACTTCAAACAAGCACTTCGCCAGGAATGGGCCAAAATACCGCAGAGCCACTTACGTGCAGCGTGCGATGCTTTCTTCGGCCGTCTCAAGGCCATTATTCGCGCTAAGGGTGGACATATTGAGAACTACTGATACAATTTGAAAATTGATGTATTTTCCAACATTTTTTGCTTTGGCACAATAAAATTTATCAAAAAATAAAAAAATTATAGCATTTTAAAAAGTTGGAGTTCGAATAAGTCACCCTGTATTACCAGTTATAGAAAAATATATGGAAGATATTTTTTTTTTATTATTGGTTATCATAACTGAGATAAAATTCCATCTAGCGATTTATATTTCATAGTACATAGATTGGTTGAAAAGAGGGTAAACCCCAGTGGTTTTACGCTTGATTGTTAAATAATATAGTATACCTACGGATATGTATGCGCATACATGTATTGCTGTCTTCATGTACGAACCGCGAGGTCCACTGGTAATGTACTCTGGAGCAGAGTTGTAAAGTAACGAAGTACATTTGTACTGCAGTACTGTGTAAGTATCCAGTACTTTGTAAATGTACTTGTACTTGAAAAAATAAGTACAATGTACTTGGTACTTGAAAATCGCCAAGTACAAGTACTTTCTTCTGAGCATATTTACTAGGTACTGCAATACTGCATAGTAGATTTTCAAGTACTTCTCAATTACAAGTCCATTTTAAGTACTCGTATTTGAGTCACAAATCAAATTTTTATTTATTTATTTATTATTATTTATTAACATATAATGAATTACACGTTAACTTAAAGTATCAATAGCTCTAGCTACCAGGGCCTTCAGCTAGTTTTTAAAGAAAACGAAATAAAAAAAGGTTAATATTAAATACGTATCTTAAGAATATTGTGCCAAAATTTCAAGTCGATTGGAGCAAAATTGACAAAGTTAATTAAAAAAAAATAAAAGTGACAGTTGAAGATCAAGTTACGGAGGATCTTGAAAAACATTATAGGATAATTGATTTCTCACTCACTTATCAAAGCACTTGAGTGGAACCTCTGTCATCGTTGAAATTGCAGCTTATGTGGTAACCAGTGTCTTCACTGGTTCTTTTGCTTTACTAACCTTCATGCAAGACATGGGAATCAGTAGTGGATCAAGTGCTTATGACTGGGCGTGATCAATTGACTCCATACGTATAAGCCGAGCAGAGCAGGATGCTGAAAGACAAACTAAAGAAGGTAGGATTCGTCGTAGACAGGAGCAAAAAGGTACTTTAGACATCATGGATGATAGAAATATCCTATATGGACCTGGCATTGATGATTCAATGTGAGGTAAGCCGATAAAATTAGCTTATGAGCGTTTTATACCAGATTTTTTAGTGTTGAAAACTTTAAAGCGTTTTCCCCACAACTCACGTTTTCAAAGTCGGTGCCCCTCATAACTTCAAAACTACTGCACCGATCCTTTTTTTTTTTTTTTTTTTTTTTTTTTTTATAATTTACGCGCGCCAAAGGGGTTATGAATACCCTTACACTGTTGCCATGGCACGGGCGGAAAGGTAGAAGGAGGAGAAAGGAAAGTTTGTGATGTAGTGGCTTGAAACTCAGGTGTGTTTGGTTTCGATATTGACTCTCCAGGGGTGGGAGTCCGAATAGGACGGAGAGATTTTCTTCACTCGGAATGGTGAGGTTGTGAATTTTAACGGTTGTTTTTTGTGCTTGAAAACCCAACAACAGCCAAATCTACATGTCAGTGTTATGCCTTCACACGCAGATTTTTCTGACTGAATTCCAATTGCACAAATGAAAACTTGCCGTGGCTAGGATTCGAACCTTGACCTTCCGAGTGAGAAGCGATTGCTAGTACCACTACACCACGCACCGATCCTTTTAACATTTTGAACACTATTTCTGTTCATAATTTACGAGGTAACGCTGGAGAGTTTTTTTTTTCAAATAAGTTAATAATTTTTATTTTACAATAACAAATTAGCCATTTTTTCGTAAAAAATCGCGTTTTTCCTTTCAAAGTGTTCCAAAAAAGTGAACAATTGAAATTTTGAAAAACCCTGCCAGCGTTACCTGGGGAAAACTATTATCTAACGAATGAACTTTGATTTTTTGATTTCAGATGATCTAGCACCAAGTTATGAGGGGCACCGCAATTCTACTTTATTCCGTGACACGTCCGAATAATTGCTGCCATTGGCGTGTTTTCTTAATATTTCTTCGTGAAAATTTTATGCAATATTCTTCGAATGTCATACTTTAATGTACTATTGGTTTTAGTAAAGAGATTTTAACTGTGTCGTCACAAAAAATTCACAAAACATGCCTTTTTTTTGTATGAATTATCCTTAGCCCCCACTTAAAATGGTTCAGGGTACGCTAAAGTAAACCTTTTCTTAAATCCTCGATGAATTATGTCAACATTGGAGATAGACCCTTACTGTAGAACTATATATGCCCAGGAATCATTTCCCAAATTATCGTTGACGAATTAGTGGACACCCTGTATATACACTTGCGGTCATAAAAACCGCACCATATCAAAATGATTGAAAAATTGTTAATAACTACGATAATAATTTTTATAATGAAATGAAATTTTTGTTGATTACTCCGCAGTAGTTTATAAGTATTTCTATCTAATTTCCATCTGTTTATTGAATGTTTGAAAAAAGATATTAACAAAGAAAGAAAAACCAGTTAATTTTCTTATTTTAATACAATCATTGGTTAACAAAATCAAACGATACATTTTTTATGTATGTGTATATAAGATCTTTAGATATGCCACTTTTACCAAAAAATTATCAATACCGAGTTGCTCCTTCTTTGGCGGTTATAACCGCTTTTATTCTAGAAGGCATCGAGTTTACTAGAAGTTCAGTAATATCCCTTGAAATTTCAGTATGCCATACATGTTCCAGAACTTCATTTAGCTTTTTTTTACTCTCTGGTTTATGTTCAGCCACTTTAGGTTTCATTACATGCCACAAGTGTTCGATTGGGTTTAAATCGGGCGAATTAGCTGGCCAGTCTGGTCTGGTAATTCCGAGGTCATCAAACGTTGTCTTGAGCTGAAAATTATTGAAAGACTCTAGTTACTCGTACTATTTTGTAACTTGTTAGAGGTTAGAAGGTTAAAAACTTGTCTTCTATTTGTTTCAGAAGGAAACGAAAGAACTTTGCTTAGTTCTTTATTATTAAAAAATAAGTTAGATAGTTCTTTTATTTTTGGGCAATCATATATTAAGTGTTTTAGTGTTAGTTGAATACTTTTTTGACAGCTATGGCATTCTGGAGCGCTGGTTTTGTTTATTATGTGGCTATGTGTGATGAATGTGTGTCCGAGACTAAGTCTTAAAAAGCATTTTATCATTTTATTTGATGAAGAAGTTGATCGGTATTCTTTTAGGATTGATTGTGGAATAGTGATGAATGTACATACTCCACTCCTCTTCGCAGTTTTGCCGTCAGATAGATTTAATTTTTCTTTCAATGTCTTCTTTGTTGTTAATGAAGAAAGTTATGAGAGACTCGTTCAAGGCCCTTTTTGCTGCAGTATCGGCCAGTTCAGTTCTCGGAATACCTGCATGTATAAGCTTATTACGGATATCTGTAATTATCGGGTTTTTATTGTTTATATTTAGCAGTCCTTCGATGGCAGATAGGCTGTCTGTGTAGATAAGGGTTTTTATGGCAAGACAATATTCGGTGGCCCTTAGAATTGCGATGAGACAAAGTTTGGCAACAAACCTTTGGTTTCTATCTGTCCCTTATCATTCACAACAGCAAACGCTGTGCCTGTTTGCGTTTTAGAGCCATCTGTGAAGACGGTGATCCAATCGGGATGGACATTTTTGATTTGTTCGAAAAGTTGTCTATATACCGAGTTGCTGGTTGAGATTTTCAGAAGTGCTGCAAGCTCTGTATTTACTGAATCAATTGGTAAGAACCATGGTGGAAAATTAGTAGGACGCGATTTTTGTTTTTTGAGTACTACTTCCATTGTTTTGGATCTAGCTATTGCATTTTCTATTGCTGAAGGTTATCTGGATATTTTTTTCTGTTTTATTATTTTTTTAAGGTCTAACTCGATTCGGGAATTGTTTGTTAAGGCAATTTTCGCAACAAGAAGTGAGCTAAGATACTGGAATCGATCTTGAATTGAAGGCAGACCGCTCTCTGCGAGGATATTTTTGATAGGAGTAGTTCTAAATGCTTTGAGACTTGTTCTTACTGAGGCATGGTATGCTCATGAGATCGCTTGTATGTTTGATTTGGAACATTTACCATAAACCAGTAATCCATAGTCAATCTTCGATAACATAATTGATTTTGTTACATTAATAAGTAAGTTGACATGAGAACAGCTATTCTTAGATCCTAATATCTTTATAATATTTAACCTGGCAGCTAGGCTTTTCTTAAGTTCTAAACAATGGTTCTTAAAACTATACTTATTATCAAAGTATATACCTAAGATTTTAAGACAATTGGTGTTAGTTATGTTAGTATTATTAAAATTGATAGTGATATGTTTATTACAACTAGTTTTCTTGAAAATGTGCAAAATTGCGCTTTTTTGTGCTGAAATCTTGGAGCCAGAAATTTGACACCAGGATTCGAGGTCTTTTAAAATTCTTAAAAATAATGATGATGTCATGTCAAGTTCCTTATACTTAGTAAGTATAACAAGGTCGTCAGCATATAGACAGTATTGAAACAAATCAAATTTTTACGATGTGGTGTTGCTATGACAACATAGAACACTCAAACAATTGTACTTGAAAAGTTCTTAAAAATCTACTGGACAGTACAGAGTAATACAAGTACACGTACAGATACAGGTCTGCCTGGATCTCGGTAAGTTCACTTGGCTTTGGATTTTACGGTTTTCATGTTGGTGTAGTCGTTGATGATGTTTTTTTGCAAACATGATTACTTCCTCGGACACTTGTTTAACATTTAGGCCCCTGGGGATGTTTTCGTTACGTATGTCCATGGTACATGCATTTACGATGGATCTTAGTACCTTATTTTGAAGCCTTTGTATAACTTTTAAGTTCGTTTGCTTGGTATAGCCCCAGAGCTGCTTATTTCGTATTTATAGCTCCAATTTGTTACTAATACGCCAGTACATGTTTCTGTATTTCATGTTAAGCTCTTCTCTTTTTTTCTTAATATGCTCCTTCCATGTTAATTTAGCATCTAGCGGCATCCCTATATATTTAGCTGTATTTGCATATGGAATCTCATTTATGTGGAGTGGTGGATTATTAATTAATTTGTCAGTGAAGTTAATGTGAGTTGACTTAGCTTCGTTTAATTTTATGTGGCACTTCTTTGTCAACTCTACAACTTCGTTTGTGGCGTTTTGCAACTTTGAGGTGGACTCTGTGGAGTTCCTTCCGGTCGATAAAGTAGCCGTGTCGTCAGCAAATGTGGCTATTTTAGCATTTGTTGCAGTTGGGAGGTCGTTTGTGAACAATAGATATAAGACCAGGCCAAGCACACTACCCTGGGGGACTCCGGATCTTATTTTGCGTAGCTTAGAATATTTGGTAAAAATCTTTGGAGTTTGCTAAGAAGTCCTTGGTGTAAAACTCTATCGAAGGTTTGTTGCACATCTGGAAACACAGCCGAGCAGATTTTTTTATGCTCTAGTGCATTTTCTATTACATGTGTCAATCGATGTACTCGTTCAAGAGTTGTGTATTTATTTCTGAAACCAAATTGGTGAGATGGAATCAGATTTCTTTCAGTAATAATTGGTTGAAGGTGTCTCAGTAGAATTTTTTTTAAATAGTTTTAACATTGCAAGGAGAAGAGATATGGGTCGTTATGATATTTTATCAGTTAGTGGTTTTCCTGGTTTAGCAATCATAATGACTTCTGCTAACTAGCGTTGTCTTGGTACATATTATGGAAGATCTAATCGTGAACCGGCCTTAGAGTTTTTTTTTTTTTTAATAAATATTCACGTATCCATCAACAACAGTATGGTTTCCAGAATAAAAAGTGCACCGCATTCCTACTTGGAGAGTTTTCAAACTTTGTCAATGAATGTCTAAACAAAAGCCACCACATATTAGTACTATACATGAACTTCAGTAAAATGTTAGACACATCAAATCACTCAAAACGTCTTGAAGCCTTGGAGCGGTTTGGCTAAATGACTATCTAAACAGCATGTTTGTGTAAATATTAAGAATATGCAGAGTGCAAGAGCAAAGATGCATTACGGGGTCCCTCGAGGTTGAAAGCTAGGTCCCATCCTATTCATCCTGTACACTAATGAGTTCCTACCGATCTTAAACGGATGTACACCATGTGCATATTAGAAGTCCACATCACAAAGTAACTCTGTAGCAGATACGCTTTGAAAATAATGCCTGTGCTTCCATACCAAATCAGACAATTGAAGTCGTGGGTACCTATAAATATCTATTGGGTCTACAAGTAAGTTTCCAGAGTTTGTCAGAGATGGCGCCACCAGTGGATCCCGGGCAGAAATGTCAGACCCCATGTGTTTTATTTGTAGGTTTTGTATCTGTCAACAACTTTGCAGCGTTATATTTGAGCAGTTCTATCGGTGTCGTACATTTTATCGAGCAAAATCATGGCAAGTTTCCAGCCAAATAAACGTCATTTGCGGGAAGCGCTGCTTTTATTCTTTAATATGAAGAAAAGTGCGACTGAGGCCTATCGTTTGCTTTCGGAAACTTATGGGGGCGGAATGTATTGGTAAATCGACGTGCCGCGAGTGGTTCAAACGGTTCAAAAGTGGTGATTTTGGAGTAGAAGACAAAGATCGCCCCGGATAGTCGAAAAGTTTTGAAGACGAGGAATTGGGCGCTTTACTGGATGAGGATCCGTGTCAGATTCAAGAAGAACTTGCTGCAGCATTGGGCGTCACGTAACAAGCCGTTTCCCTGCGCCTAAAAGCACTGGGATTCATTCAAAAGTTTGGAAACTGGGTGCCGTACGAATTGAAGCCAAGAGACGTCGAACGGCGATTTTGCATGTCCGAAATGTTACTGCAGCGGTATAAAAATAAATCATTTTTGCATCGTATTGTCACTGGTGATGAGAAATGGATTTATTATGATAATCCTAAACGCAGAAAATCGAATACAAAGCCCGGCGAGCCCGCCCAATCGACGCCGAAACGAAATATTCACGTGAATAAGGTCATGCTCTGCATATGGTGGGGTCAAAAGGGTGTCGAACTGCTTCCGAGTGGTGAAACCATCAAAGGACCATTATATCGAACCCAACTAATTCGTTTGAAGCGGGCATTAAAAGAAAAACGGCCAGAATATGACATCATGCTACTGTCTTCCGATTATACGAATCACATATATCATATGCGAGTGATTGAACGGACTTTAGAAAGATTGTGCCTCTTGTGTTGGCGCGCGAGTTTTCCATTCTTGAAATCGCATGACGGCGCCTCGCCTTGTCTAAATCCTTTTTTGACATTAATGGCCACGGTGAGTTCTTTGCCGACCTTGATGGATCAGCATGCATTCTCCATTGTCATCCTGCGAGGAGTTTAGCCGGAATGCCAAAACTAGACATTGCTCTGTATAGCACGTCTGTACAGATGCTGTCAGACGCGGCCTTAAAATCGATGAATAGTTGGTGTTTGTCGATTTGGAGTTCATGAGTTTTTTTTTTCTCAAGATCTGCCGTGGTGTCAATATTTGATCGATGGTGGACTTTCCTGGCTTAAAGTCATCCGGACCAATCAGTTTGCTGACGAACGGCTTCAGGCGTTCAAACAATGCGGCCGATAGGATCTTGTAGGCGATGATTACATGATTGATGTCTAGTTGCCGCAATTGAGAGGGTCTCACACAAACAATGCTGGGGTTCCATTCGTCGGACATGATTTCGTCTGACCATATTTTACAGATAAGTCGTTGTGTGCTCCTTACTAAATCATCACCTGGTGCTTTGAAGAGCTCAGCAGTCAGGCCGTCCGCGGGTGCAGCTTTTTTATTTTTTTTCTGTCGGAACAGAGCACTCAGATAGAGAACTAGCCCATTGTGCTCATTGTAAGTTCGTTTTTTAATGAATCCTTTCAATCTTTCGAAGAAAGATGAGTAAGCGCTTCAGTGATAACGTGCCTACAGTACCTGCAGCCTGATACAAGCAGAAGCCGGATATTCACAGAGGTAATGGTCCGCAGTGTTGTCATCACTTTCACAGCAAGCATCGCAGGATGTTGTATATCTTATACACAGCACATTTAAGTGCTTAGCAAAAGTTTAGTGCTCAGTCACTACGCCAGTAAGTAAGCTGCAGTCTTTCCCGCAGAGGGACAGCTGACTTCCCAGAGATGTTGGGAAGCATTCGTTTGGTTGTGCTAATATGAGACCCAACTATCAATGGAAGCCTTAACCGAGGACGCAAGCGGACCCAACGTGGGTTCGGGTCCTGAAAAATTCTCCTTTGAACCTTGCCTGACAAATCGGCGATTTCCTTTGCCGATTTGAATTTAACCTTCCGTCTGCGTTTTTGCACTACCTTAGAAGTCGTAAGAGGGTTCAGCAAGTCTCTAAATGGAGCTTGGATGTCGATACAGACGCAAATACTTCATCATCTCTACCGGTTTCTTCATAATATATGTAGTTCGTTGCCATCAGGATTGCGTATATCTCCGCTTGGAAGACGAGAAAGTGAAATCTAACGTTGTCGTCCTCCAGAAATCCACCAGCGCCAAATTCTCTATCGGTGTTGGAGCCGTCCGTTAAGACCCGACTGCATTCCTTTGCTGGATCAAATTTTTGGCCGAAATCAGTTCTGGGCACAGCGAAATTCGATTTCGTATTTTTTCCGCAGCAGGAGCTATGGCGTCATTGCATCATTGCATCGGACGGCATGTCCATAAGGCAGTTGGCACGCAAGGTCATCAAAGCTCCAGTGCATATTGTACCAAAGACCAATTGAGAGTGCAGCCCATGATATGAATATCAAGGGGAGGGAAATTCATCAGTGCGTCTAGAGCGGAGCCAGGTGTGCTTGGGAAAACCCCCATGCAGTCAAGACAGACCGTTCTTTGGAGTTTGACGTATTTTCGTGAGAGCTTATTCCACCAGACAATCGACGCATAGAATATAATTGGCCCTATCATACCTGTGTAGACCCAAAGGTCCCTTCGCGGTGGCAGGCCCCATGTCTTACCGATAGGCCGACAGCGCTTTAAATGCTTTCGACGTAACATGTTTTATTCAGAATGGCACCCAAATACTTAGCTTCTTTGTAGAATTGGATGGTGATGCCTTTAAGGAATAGATGAGTGAGGCCTGACAAAGTCCAGAGAGCAACCTCAGTTTCGAGAGAATTGATTGGCCTATTACTAGTGCACCAATCGTCGATCACGTCTAGGACTGCTACATCTGCGGATGCTCTTGTCTGGACGTTAGAAATATTGAGCGCGTTAATCAGTGAGTCGACCAACATGCGCCATAGCAGTGGAGACAGAACGTCGCCTTGCGGGTAACCCCTGTATTGCGCAAGTTTAGATGGTGGGAGTGAGTTCGGCACATAAAGATAGTTCCCCGTCTTTCCAATCGCTCGTAAACCGAAACCACAGATGCGTTTATTCCACACTCATAGTTCCTGTATAAATATTATGTGAGGTTTTGTATTCAACATGGAAAGTATTCCTACATAGGGATGCAGTTGCAGACTTGGAATTTTGAAGGTTGATCTGAGTACTGGGGTGGTCGTTTCTTATCTGAGCTCATTTGGAAACAAAGTGGAAATTAACTCTTCAGGTTCAGATAAGGGAGTAAGTCATACCTAGCCTTACTGGCCTCGACAGAGCTCTGTCTAAGAGTCGTCATTGTTTTCCCAAGTGTTTTTCTCCCTGTTTGAGTAGATTTTCCACCTTTTAGTGTCGAGTTGAGGGTTCTGGATATAAAGACGCATCAGAACGTCCCCTGTTTCTCTAAGTCGCTCCAGGACCAAGAAAATGGCGGCTGTCTGGTTAAGTTGTTTGAAAAAATGGAAAGTCTCAGTTCGCAGGGGTGGGACTTTCGGCACAGACTGGTTTAACCATGTAGAAGTTTGCTCTAAAAGTTCCATTCTCCATATTATAGCCCACTGCTTGAATGCAAACATTCTCTGCTTTGGTTAGCTCCCACAGTTGATTCACACAGTGTTTGCACTCAGTGTCGTTCAGTCTGTTGTTATTGCTAGCCTTCCCAATTCGAAGCGCCAGAGAGGAGATAGCGGCACTTTATACGTGCGCCTATAAGTGCCGGAAAGATTCTTCCTCTTAGCCCTGTTCGGGACAGATGTCTCTAGTGTTCTACACGAGCTCCTGTATGCGAAAGACTTAATTTCACGGGATGCCCATACATCCATGGGAGCAAGCATTTGTCTAGGCATCGCCTGCTGCCTTCCTGAGTACCAATTCGGAACTGTATTGGAGGCACAAGTTTCAGCCTTGGTATGAGTCGAGGCCGATCGAAAACCTCTTGCTGATCTTAGGGTCTTAGCACCCAGTACTTATTGCAACTCTACATTGAGTCTAAACCTCCGCCACCATGATGCTCCCACAAGGGACCGTACTTAAACAAGTGAGGCCCGAACCGAGATCCGGGGGGCTCCTGATTTCCATGGTACCGTGATTTAAGTCCTGGTGATCCTTCCGCCAAGAGGACATATGGCCGGCAGCTTGCAACAGGTCAAATCGTAGCAGCCTTCAGAGACGTTAAGTTCAGAAAACCGTTACGATAAGATCGGTACTTTGCTCTGCCCCCGCTTTTTATTAGACAACGTCGTTGATAGAAGAAACCTTGATAATTCTGTGGGCGCAGTTTCAGATTCGAGGCCTACATTGTAGTTGGTTAGCGACTTAACTTCAAAGCATTTATCGCAGCCCTTTTGCGGCCGGTTTTCAGATGAGGAAGACGTGCCAGTTTGTACAATGACAATTGTACAACCTTTCACAAAGATGCCTGACTAAAACGGACAAATTGGTGATGTCTCGAGGACACAACGGGGTTGTGTCTACTTGTCCTTGTTCTTGAATGACATTTTACACCTCCTGACCCACATCAAATTTCATCTACGACGAATAATTGGAGGAACAGTCCTAACATTTGACGGGCTCACCACAGTGTTGGCGTATCTGACGATGGCCTTAACCCACTACACCGTCTCATTTCCGCCCACACTGTTAGAAGTACAAAACAACCAATTCTTCGGTTCAAAGGTTTTGGCAACGATGGCATAGGCATACAGACTACCTGACTATGCTTCAAGAGCACTTGTTGCGCTCAGCAACAAACTCAGCATCCAAACGTGAAGGTCAGCAAACTTGTAGTTCTCGCGGAACGTAATCTGATTTTTTTTTGTTTTTTTTTTAAACAGCGCACGCTGAAGAGGTTAAGGTTTCCTTAAAATGTTTGCACACGGCGCAGGCGAAGGGAAGAAAGAAATATAGGTGCCGATGTACGTTGGTTTTAAATGTCTGAATGTTATAATGACTAGGAAATAGAGAGCTCGGCAGGGCATTACACAAGCGAGTTGTTCGGCTTAAGAATGAATCGCGATATCTCAGAGTACGTTCGAAAGTGGGCTTGATGGTACACTGATGAGCATTCATAGCAAGACGGGTATTACGGTTAAAAGTTTGATGGAGCGGAATGCCACTGGCGATTTCTATGGAGCACTGATATCACTGTTTTATCACTGGAAATAGTGATAAAACAAAGTGAGACACGAGACATTTCGTCGGTGTTCAAGAGTGTCCATTGACTGGGTGATATTAGCAGGTACAGAGATGTTTTGGACGCACCCGACCAGATGTGGGCATGTTCTCCAATTTCGGGCGGATAAACGCCTTATTTCTTGAAGCCTGATCAGAGGGGGAGAAGTATTTCTTACATCGCTTGAGGAAACCTAGGCATTTCGCAGCATTTTTGGCGACATCGAATATGTGGTCATTCCAACGTAAGTTGTCATAGACACACATACCGAGAATGGAAAGTTTTTTTCAGTTTCAACGATGCTAGTGCCATTCGTGGACAATGTCTGGGTGTTTACAGTTCGCTTTAACGACAGCAGGCAGCATTGTGTTTTGGAAGCATTAAATTTCACTCTTTTGATAGTTCCCCAATTGTTTATGCTGCTAATATCGGAATTTTAACGAAAGCTGACGTTACCGCTCTACATCCGAAGAGCAGGGACGTGAACGAATATAAAAAGCAGAGAGTACTGTCAGCAGCAAAGGAATATATTGGATTAGAAGTAGCAGACATGAGGTCGTTGATGAAAATTAAAAAGAGTGTCGGAGACAGAACGGAGCCTTGGGGCACACCAACATTTATTTTGTGAATATCAGACTTGAAGCCGTCCAAGACAACTTGAATTGAACGTTCCGAAAAGTAATTTCTAATCCATTGAGGAAGAGAGTCATCGATCCCAAAAGCACGCATTTTCGACAAAAGAGCCTGATGCCAAACACTGTCAAATGCCTTAGAAATATCAAGTGCAACTATCTAGCTTTCGCCAAATTGAGGTACGCTTTGGTTCCACTTTTCGGTGAGACATGCCATCAAATCACCAGTGAATCTGATCATGAGCTGATGATTTATCAGCGCTTCCATGACCTTGGAAAGAAGGGACCTAAGTGCAATGGGTCTGTAGGAGGAGAGAGAAGAAGATCGTTTCCATGTGCTCGGAAAGAGTCCTAAAGAGTAGGATTGATGCAAAAGCTTACGCAGTGGTTTTGCCAGCGAGGAGGAACACTTCTTCAGAAGAAGGAGAGATATAGGATGTGGACCAGCGGTTTTATGTATGTTGAGATCTTTAAGTGCTCTTGCTACTACACGAGTGCGAAAGTGGATTCGTCCCATTGAAGATTCGACACACTCAAATGTAGACGGGGACAAGGCATAATCTGGAAGTTTTGAACTGGCCACAAAGTGTGCCGCAAGCAGACTGGCCTTGCCTGAAGAGCTGATAGCTGGAATGTCACTGTAAATGAGCGTTGGGATGGAGGATGAGGCAGAATTTCTGATGTTTTTGACAAACTACGTTTGGCACATTGTAGTAATTTTCCCCTCAAATTTTGGTCATATTTAAATTTCACACGCTTAAAAAGACGTTGCAGTCATTGCTGGTTCATTTAAACTTTTTTTTTGGGTTTTCCTCTGTCGGATTGGTCTTGAAGGACCGAAAAAAATATTTCTCTAACCCTGGCAGCCTTTTTATAGCACGAGTCTAGCTCTTGTCGAGAAGAGAATAGTGTCAGTGATCATATTAGCAGCTGCATCCACGTCTTTATCGAGGAACCATAACGGCCAGTTAAAATTCCTAAAGAAGTTGTTAAGTCCGCTCCAATTGGCTTTCTCGTATTGCCATACGGTTCTTTTAGGAATCTTTTCTCTAACTGTGTGGTCAGTATACGAGAAATTAGCTGATATAACACAATGGTCCGACAAGCATAGATGGGAGAGCACATCTACGGTGAGAAGTTAAAAACAAGTTTAGGGTGATGGCGGTATGACTATCAGCGTCTGGTATTCGTGTGGGCTCATTTACAAGTTGGGTCAAGTTATTTTCCGCAACGAAGATCTCAACACATCGTCCTTTGGGTGTTATCTGTCCAGAATTTCGAAGCCAACCAGAATTGTGTATATTGAGATCGTCCGTAATCTACCACCAACTAAGTGGATTTTTTGATGAGTGGAAGGGGTATTACCAGCGGATGACGTATTAGCTGTCGTCGCGAAATTCGTAAAGTAGCGATATTGCACATCACCTGAAGCTTTGTGCCAGAGGGGTCGGCATTTTCAATTAGACCATAATTCTGTTACTTACTATTGTTCATGTTATTTGTCTAATTCTGTTTTATATTTTGTTTTACGTTGCTCCTTCGTTATGCGGAAGTGCAAGCATAATATCGTTTGCTTGGATGAGAACCCTCAGCCTCTGCGGACATAGTAAGAAGACTTCACTTATTTGAATCTTTTGTATTTACTAATTTTTTTTTAAATTGATCTTGAGATCTGGTGCTATTCATCTTCTTGTCGTTAAAGTAGTAATCCTCTACAATCACTTTTTTAGTGGTCACAGCCCACTTAGACTCTGAATTTATATGCTGCTGTATTCATCCATTTCTGCGGTACTATGAGAATAACAGCTCTGATATTATATTTTCTTTTAGCGCATAAGTCGTTGGTGGAGCATTGGCATAGACCTTATCTTTAGCATAGTCCCAAAAGAAAAAGTAGGTCCTAAATCGCGCGATTTCGGTGACCAATTGAAGTCTCCATTTCGAGAAATCTCGCTTCCAGGAAATTTGGCACGCATTAGAGCCACCAGCTGTGTGACATGTGGCTCCAGGCTGCTGAAAACAAACGTCGTACACGTCCATTATCAGCATCAGTTTCTGGGAAAAAAAAAAACGTCAGTCAACATCATTCGGAAGCGCAATCCATTCAGTGAAATGGTCGCACTAGCATCTCGCACTGGCACTCGTTGTGGATGGAGAGTTGGTCCGCTAATTCTTTTGGGTTTTCGAAGTCCCAGATCTGACAGTCGGAAACAAGCCTCATCGTGTAAAAAATCATGATCTTGTTCAGTGATTTCCTGCACCCAATCAGCTAAAGTAGGGAATTGTGCGTGGTCTGCTGGCTTCAATTCGTATGTGAATTGGGCATTATACCGTAAGCATGTTGGCCAAGATCTTTATGCAAATGAGGCTCAATTCCTGTAATCGTATCGAAATAGGTTTTCAGTCACACTTTCAGCTACGGCGGCGATGTTTTGAGCTGACCTTCCCGGACGAGAACGAGTTGGAGTCTTCATATCGCTAACCTGTCTGAGACGTTTCACTTGATGATGGCCAAGAGCAGTACAAGCTTTACGAGACGTTTCCTGGTGAATTTTTTCAGCACCTTGTGCGAGTGTGCATCGATCCATATTTAATATTCTCCTAGCTTTTACTTATCAAAACTCATCGCAATGATAGTTGAATGTTGGTAGTTTAACAATGATGCGAGATGAAACCTCGTTTGAGTGTTTTTAATATTTGAGGGTAGGAGCTGTGATGTACTCCCCTATAGTCTGTGGCCTGTCATGTTTCTGGTGTAAATATACACAACTCTTCTGTAAAGCATAGAGCTGAACAGCTCACATCTTCCTACATCTTGACACCTTTTAATTTCAATATTTGGATGCACTCTACATACAGTTCACATCTTGTCCAGGCAATGTTCCTTTCATCATCCTCGTTTAACATTATTTTTAATGATCTAATTAATTAATAAACTTAAGCCATTACATCAAAACTAAAGGAAGTGGATACATACATGTGTATGCTTGTAAGTGTCGGCTTCGGCAGTGTTCCCCTTATCCCAACACTACCTGCCATCCAACCTGCTCGATGAAAGCAACCGTAAAATGTAATTTCACGAGTCAACTGAGTTGTAAAGGAAAACTTTAACCGCACAATCTTATCCGTATCTTGTCCGTATTTTGTGAAATCCTCAACTCCGGTGGTGTATGAGAAGATCACACTATTACGCAGACATATTTAAAAATAACGGAATTAATTAAAAATTATCATCGACAAGAATTATAGCACTGGTGGCTGCTCACCAGTCGTTTCATCGTCCATTACATAGCGCAGATATTTTTGTGCGGCGCGCGCGGACTTCATGGCCTGCGATTAATTGAAATCTCATAATTAAGCAATTAGCGCCGAAAGGTGATTTCCCCATCGATCAAATCTATAAACATCCCCGACATCATCATCGTCATCATCGTCATCATCTTCATCATCACTATCAGGCACTCGCGCTCGGAATGCTCAATCCCCATTCGGTCTATCGCATTTGGCGTTGGCACAAACATAAACTTCCTGTGCGAATGACACGTAGTACATCTCCTTCTTCACCGTCGTCGTCGCCGTCATCATCATCGTCGTCGCCCGTTCGTTCATCCATCGACTGTTGTATGTCGTCTTTATGGACTTTACTGCAACTACAATATTCACCGCAACTGTATTAACCTCCTCTGTTGGTTTGGGAGCCATGTCAAGTTTCTCAAGAAATCCAAATCGAAATGCCCTACCATCCATCCATCCATCCTATTTCATCGTCATCCCCCAGACCCCAGTTCCTTGGTGGGCATTCCTAAATAGATTTTCGACTTAATTGCCAAATGCCAAAAATGAAAACACACAAGTGTTAATTATTGAATTTTCCATTTTCCATTTTCCATTTTCCATTTTGACTTGAGAATGGATGCCCCTACTCATAGATACCAGTACTTGTACAGCCGCCCACAGAACCACAAACAGAAGGGACTGTATTTGGGCTGCTATTAGTACTGGTACTGGGGCCTGATGCTGCAGGAGGATGTGCCCCTAATCCGTCTATTTATCGTTTGCAACATCATAAAGGGCTCAGGATCAACTCATGCGTTATATTATTTGACACTAATTGCTGTGATAACATTGGAGCCATGTGATTTGATGTACTACTACTCTTGGGACGTTGGGATGGATATACATATATGTACGAGTACGAGTATCTGTAATGCTCGGGCACACTGCTGTCTACCACTTGGTTTGAATCAGATTTGAAGAGGAGCATTACATGCGTAGCTCTATCCATTCTCTTGATGGAATAACAAACCACAAAAATAGACAATCTTCATGGAGTACACTGAGTGATGTTGAAATAGATTCAGGTGGCTGTTAAATTTTTTTGCAAAGAAATATCTCGTAAATCCACATGGTTTTTTCACAATTCACATTTTTAGATACAAGATCGAGACTCACGTCTCTCAAAAGACATGGACACTTACTCGGATGGTAAAGTGCAACGTGCTTTCTATCCTCATTCTCAAAGAGTCCTATCTCTTGTAGGAGTATGTACTTGTATGTCTGGCAGGGGTGCTCTAAAATGTGGACTACTCTACAGCTGACTCTACAGCTGACTCAAGTAGAGAAGCAAACGCAGAGACGTTGACTTCACGGACTACGTCTTACTTACGCGGGTGGATTAATATTTAATTCCGTAACTTTTTGAATGAAAGATAATTTTTTTTGCTCGTAAAAGAAGATTTTTTAAGTTTTTTTCTCCAATTTTTTTTTATCTCTCCGAATGATAAGATTTGTTGAGATCCTCCAAATACGCGTTTATTTGAGCGATGGTTTCTTCATTGCAGACAAATATAGTATCTTTCCGCCGGGCCATTTATTCAGGTTTGCACACAGCTGTAAAAGGTCCAATTCTTACCTTGGTGGGCTGCCCGTATAAGTATAATATTAAAGATTTTCTTCTCTTCTCCGTTGGATCAGAGAATCCGACTGCTGGACCAGTCGTCCTTACGGACAGAGGAAGATCTTGGAGATAGTACCAAGCACATCCTCTCTAAACTTCAATCGAAAGATCTCAGTCAAATTCCGAACTAAAGAGGAATGGAAATATGGAAAAGTGATTAAAGATGACGAGACAACAATCTACAGGGTGAATGACTCGAACTACAACTTTTTAAAATGCTATAATTTTTTTATTTTTTGATAAATTTTATTGTGCCAAAGCAAAAAATGTTGGAAAATACATCAATTTTCAAATTGTATCAGTAGTTTTGAATATGTCCACCTTTGGCGCGAATAATGGCCTTGAGACGGCCGAAGAAAGCATCGCGCGCTGCACGCAAGTGGCTCTGCGGTATTTTGGCCCATTCCCGGCGAAGTGCTTGTTTGAGGTGGTCCAAACTTTGGTATTTTTTAGTGCCAACCTTCGCCTTCAAAATACCCCAGACAGAGAAATCCAACGGATTTGCATCCGGAGAATTTGCAATCCATTGTGTCGAAGAAATAAAGTGTGGAACATTGTTTTTTAACCAATCTTGGTTGACTCGCGCTTTGTGAGACGGTGCCGAGTCTTGTTGAAATTTCCACGGTATCCGACCGAAATGATGGCTTGCCCAAGGCTTCAATACTGCCTCTAAGACAGTTTCACGGTATACGATCGCATTAATTTTGACTCCACGCCACGGTCCAAAAATACGATCGGAGAGCGACCATCGGCGGTTATGGCGACCCAAACTATCACCATCGGTGCTGCCTGCTTTCTGGTGGCCGTCCGAAGGTGTAAATTTTCGAACGAGCTCTCTGGCAAGTAAACTCGGTCATTTTGTTTGTTGACATATAGCTCGATAACAATTGACAACTCATCGGAAAAAACCAAATTCGGCAACTCACCACTTTCGTGCAAGCGTAGCAAATCCTTCGGTCTTTCGACTCTAACTTTTTTCTGTTGCGGTGTAAGATCGTGTGCTTTTAGGAACTTCAATGGCTTGTTTTTCAGTATGTTTTACATCCGTTTCAACTATATGTTGAGCTCACGTGACATTTTACTTCTACTTCGACGTGAATTTCGCTCAATTCGAGCCTTCACTTTCCGAACCATTTCTGCCGATGTTGCTGTCTTTTTATGATCACCTCCATGGCGTTTTGCAAAGCTGCCAGTATCACGGTAACGAGCTATGATTCGAGACACAAATGATTTATTCACGTTGAGGTGCTAGAAGGCTCTAACCATAGCTACTTGTGGTTTTCCAGCCAAATATAAAGCAATCACTCTATCACGTTGGAATTCAATCGCGGATAAAAAATTTTCAACACAACTGAGACGCAAATCGTTTAAAAGGCTTGTAAATAATAAAATTATCTGTCATGTGTCAAAATTTGAGCTCACTGTCGTGAACGGTTTGGAAACTATAGCAGTCTGAAGTTGGTTGCAGTTCGAGTCATTCCTGGTGTATGCAAATAACTTAAAAATGAACTGCAGTGTAGGCACAGTCATTCTTTCGAAGAAATTGGGAATGACGTTGTCTTTTCATCCACCAGACTATGCAAGTGTCTTCTAGGTAGAGCTTTTCGTGATGAGAAACACTTGCCTTTTACTGAGAAATTCGCTACAACAGACCCAAAACACACAGTGCGGATTCAAATACTTTTCGGACCGGAGCATTGATGCCCATTCATTCTACATGATCCAGCCACCTCAGTCGTTGCATCTTCAATCTTCTGGCTAAATCGATGTCGCTGTACAGCCCGTGCAATTCATCGTTTTATCATCTCCTCCTCCATTGAAAATCACTCGAAGAACTTTCCTCTCAAAGCAGCCAAGATCACCCTCATCCGTTTTTAACATGACTGATTATTATTATGTCCTTATATAGGATATCTTTTGTTGTTCAAGAGCGGGCTTTGTAATCAATTACCTTCTTAGCCCAAAGAAGCAGCGTTTGGCAACAGTTATTTTTGTTTGACCTCAGCTCTATTTTCGTTGTCTGAATGAATAGCAGGGCATATCTAGTCCTTAACTACCTCAAAATTATATCTGTCGAGAATGACCCTCTCTCCGAGACGTCGGTCGGTTGTTGAGTGTCCTTTCTTGTTGACTGCATATAAATACGTGGTCTTGCCCTCATTGACAGCTAAACCCATTTTTACCGCTTCTACCACTATAATCACGAAAGCGCCACTGACATTACACTGCTTTCTTCCGATTATGTCAATGTCATCGACGTATGCGAGTAACTTTTGAAAGATTGCGCCTCTTGTGTTGGCGCGTGAATTTTGCACTAATCTTTCAAAAATGATGTTAAACAAATCGCATGACAGCACGTCGACTTGTCTAAATCCTTTTTGACATTAAAGTTCTCTGTGAGTTCTTTAAGGACTTTGATGGAGCAGCATGCGTTCTTCATAATCATCGTGCACAAACGGACGAGTTTGGTAGGGATGGCAAAAGTGGACATTGCTCTCCATGCCTCCTCTCTATAGATGCTGTCATACGTGGCCTTAAAATCGATGAATAGGTGGTGTGTATCGATTTGGAGATCATGGGTGTTTTTCTAAGGTCTGCCATAGTGTAAAGATTTGGTCGATTGTGGACTTTCCTGGTCTGAAACTACTGGACTGATAAGGACCAATTAGGTTGTTGACGAACAGCTTCAGGCGTACACACAATACGGCAGATAGGATCTTGTAGGCTGCGTTAATGTCTAGTTGGCGCATTTCGAGGATCGGACATACAATCTTGAGGTTCCATTCATCGGGCATACTTTCGTCCGACCATATTTTACAGATGAGTTGATGTATTCTCCTTATCAAATCATCGCCTGCTGCTTTGAAGAGCCCGGCAGCCAGGCCGTCTGCTCTAGCAGCTTTGTTGGACTCACTCATCCAGGTCGAGGGGATAGTCTACAGAATTGCTCTTTCCAAATCCTCAGCATCAACTGCGTCTCTGCTAACATGTTCCCTTGTTTGTCTCTATAGGCTTCGGTTCAGGGTTTGTGTTCATGGCAAGTTTTTTTTTTACATTTTGGTAAAACTCCCGAATCTCATTCCTAGAGTAGCATCTCTCAATTTCCTCTACCGCGCACTTCTCATTGTGTTTTTTTTTTTCTTCTGAAAAGCCGGTGTTCATCTCTCCTCTTCTGTTCATAGAGCTCGTGAGCAGGTCTAGTCTTTCTCTGCAGAGTTGTTTGTATGCCTCTTGTTTAGCGGCTTTTGCTTCCCGGCACTCGTCGTCAAACCGGGTGTTTCGTTGTGGTGGCCGAATGAGACCCAGTATATCGGAGGTGGCATCTCTGATGGTTTTTTGGCATTCAATACTTGATGCTGCCGGCATAGGACCTCTTAAGGGATTAAGATAGACTCGATCGGGAAAGGACTTGGCGATCGCAGTATTAGCCTGTCTTTGCGTTGTTCGGGAAATCCGCAACCGTATTTTGGCTACAACAAGGTAATGGTCCAAGTCGACGTTGGCCCCCTGGAACGTTCGGACATCCATAATACTGGTTGAGTGCCTTCCGCCGATCACAATGTGGTCAATCCAGCTGACGGTTCATTGATCAGGAGATCTACAGGTCCCCTTATGAATATCGAGATGTAAGAACCACGATGTTCGCCCCACCGCAAAGTCGATTAGCCTGAACCCGTTATCGAAGGTGGTGCCGCGAAGGCTATATCTTCCGACAGTACTACCACATATGAGCTCTCTCCCTAGCTTTGCATTAAGATCGCCAAGGAACATTTCAATGTCATAGCTAGGACACTGCGCTTAAATCTTGTCCAAGAGCTCTTAGAAGCTATCTTGTGAATATACGACTAATGTTGGAAAATGTAGCCTTAATTCGGATTGTTACGAAGCGCTCGTTCATATGCCGTAAAGTCAAGACTTCTTGCTTAAGTCTGCCTCTATCAACAAATCCGCATCCAAATAGGCGCTACTTTTGCCGTCGATAATAATCGCTGTAGTAAATGTCGCAGTTTTTCATGTTCTTTTTGTCCAGCTCATCCCATCGCATTTCTTAGATGGCGGTAATATCTGCTTTACAGCGGGGCCTCTGCTAGTTGTTCGGCTGTACGTCGCCTATTAAGGGACCTAACATTGTCCACATTGTCGACAGTCCGGTCCGTCCGTATCCGAGGCTTGTTGTTTCTTTGTAACTATAGATTTTTTTTCCCATGACCGGGCAGTTACCCCGGCGGAACAACCCCCAACTTGGAGCGCCAGTTCCATTATAGAGGTATCGGTTGGACCATAACCAGTTCGGTGATGCGAGCGCTGCCGTTGGTCCATCTCTTCCAATACCCTGACTTAGTCTCGGGAATCCTTACCGACCTGAACTCCAAATATGTCGGTACTTCACCGTTGATTCCATTTGGGGAATTCATTCTCTGATGCGTTTACAGTGCTACTGTTTTTGTCTACTGGCCAGCACTCGCGCTTATAACTTTGCCAAGTTGAGTCCGTGTGGACATCGACCAGTACTCTATGGTTACCACTTGGAAGTAAAATAAGAACAATTAATGTGTAGAAACAGTTACAATACTGGGCATCGCCAAGTTAACATCTCTCAGTGCCTACTCTATTTCTATATAACCCAAGCATCGTCCTATGTACTCAGTTTCCATTGAAATAGAAGACGATTTGAAAGTCGTTCCTGAAGCGTTGATCGTGTGTCAACCTCAGGACCTCGTAAAGGATATTTTCGGAGCTATTTCTTTGGTTCTTTCTTCTATGCCCTTCTCCTCACCCTCTTTCCCCAATAAAGCAATTATAAAATGCTCACTCCACTTCGTTAAGAAGGATCTTTTTAAAAGGGAGGGTATTTAGTTTGGACTTCTGTAATGCTATTAAATTGTCTTCCTCTAGTAGACGTCCTTGGTTCACCGTTTTCACAACCTATAGTACTTTCAAATTAATACTTTAAAGTCAGTCAATTGAAGGACAATGTGCTACGGACCAGGGTTACATAAGTATCGAGAAAGCATCTCTCAACGAATTGATATCATCCTTTCCGAAAAGTGGATGTTACAGTCTTTCTAAAACATAGCTGACCCAGGCGTTCGTTTTTATTTTGAACTGATATTTTTAACTCAAGCCTTCTTAAAAATCGCTACTATCTACTGGAACAATCAGGTAACACTCTCTCCACTAGCTTTCTTATTTTTTGTACAGAGAGCGTGACCTAGGTATTTTTTTTCAAACACCAAACAACGAGAGAATGAGAGACTTTATCATAAACAAAAAATTGAACTTTCGAAAGTTTGCCAAAATAATCGTGATGTCAGGGTATTAGCCGCCGAGTTACCACTATGCCACAACAATTGCCATAGATTCAGTGATGAAGAGCTCACATGAACGTCAGTCATTACATCGTCTTTATGCTATTTGGCAGATACAATTTTTATAAATATCATCCTCCTTTTCATAGACGTATTAGAATGGTTCAAATCTCCTCAAAGTAAACCAAAACCCAATCGAAGGTTAAAGGCGTTTCGGGTCCTAAAAAATTGTTCTCTGAATTTTCAGCTGATATCTCATATTTCCGGACTACGAATTAGAAAAAGCTTAATGAAATACATAAGTTTACCGGCCAAAAAATTAAACCGAACCATTTCTGGCGAATATGCAGGCTGGGCCATCGTTACAGTAATTCTACATCGTCGTTGACTCCTAAGCAACTTCCATTCTCCGATGGTTTTGCTCAAAGTTAAACAATTTTGGAACAAATTTTGCTGTCACGCGGTTCATACCCATTTTATGGCATGAGCCAATCAATATGCCAACGTCATCAGCGTCTTCTCTGATTGTGATTCGGCGATCGGTCATAACTACACATTTCTTTCACTTTTTCCACGTTTTCATCACTTGTTGATGTGCTGGGGCGTCCGGGGCGTTCGTCATCTTTGACGTTTCCACAGCCATCTTGGAAAGGCTTAAGCAGGCTCACCATAGGCCTTTGTTAACATTTCACACACTTTGTTACACTTTATTTCATATTTTACGCAAAATTTGACACAAATTCTTTGATCCATTTCAACACGTCTGACCTTATCGGCTGCCCCAGACAAAGTAAACTATGAATACAGCATACACAACATAGTAAAATTAAATTTTACCATTCGGACTCTCCAAGCCCCCGAAATTTAAAAATTCTCGTTATTTTCTGAACACACCTCGTAGACATCTTATCCATAAGATATCGGTGATATGACTACGAGCGAGTTTTGCTCAACACCACCGGGTCATAGCTTTAAGTGTGCATCTCATGTTCAAACTATCAAGATAGGGGAGAATTATCAAGGAAGAGCAACGCCAGACATGCAGAGGGTTTGCAAAGTCCTTCTTATTTTTTTCGGCGATAAGTCCCTCATCTTTCAAGGCGCACCTTTGCTTACGGCCAACATTTTCCCACTCGATTCTTTTAGTAGAGAGTTTTAGCATCCAGAATAACTCGCAATTATCATATTTAGTATGTTGAAGAATAGGATCTTGATACCTTTTGGTACTTACTTACTTAGATGGCGCTGCCATCCGAAGTTGACCTGGGTATCAGGTGAAGTTTAGCTAAGTGCCTTTAGCTACGCACGCCAAGGTGGTTGAGGTCCTTTTCCGCTTAATCGCACCACTAAGATAAGATCTTTCTCTACTGCGTTGTCCCTTCAAATAGGAATCGAAGACCCTTCAAGTCGGAACACTCTATACGTTCCAGCCATTTCAGAAGACTGATCAGTCCCCTACTATTTCTCCTCTAAAAATCAGTCGAACGATCTTGCGTTAAAACGCAACAAGGATGTCTTTATCCGGCTTCGGTGACATTCATGCTTCTGCGCTATAAAGAAGGACAGTGATGATTAGGGCCTTATGTAAAGTCTCCTAAGTTTTGATAAGGTCTTATTCCCCAGTTACCTTCTTAAGACGGATGAGGTGTCATTGTCAGAGTTAATTGCAGATAATATCAATGTCATAAGCGTATGCACGTATCGTACACAGCACAGACTTTTTGAAATCTGAGCCTTTTTTATTGGTTTGCCAATTTCCCACAAGTATGATATGATCAAAAAGGCTAATGGCAGTGAATCATATTGCCTTAACCCTTTGCTGGCATCCATTGTCGAAAACGCGTGCTTTTGGGATCCAGGGCTCTCTTCTTCAATGGATTAGAAATTACCTTTCGGAACGTTCAATTCTAGTTGTCTTGGACGGCTTCAAGTCCGATATTCACAAAATAAATGTTGGTGTGCCCCAAGGCTCCGTTCTGTCTCCTACACTCTTTTTAATTTTCATCAACGACCTCTTGTCTGCTACTTCTAATCCAAAATATTCCTTTGCTGACGACAGTACTCTCTGCTTTTCATATTCGTTCACGTCCCTGCACTTCGGCTGTAGAGCGGTAACGTTAAGCTCATAAAATTCCTATATTAGCAGCGTAACCAATTGGGGAACTATCAATAGAGTGAAATTTAATGCTTCCAAAACACAATGCTGCCTGCTGTCGTTAAAGCGAACTGTAAACACCCAGACATTGTCCACGAATGGCACTAGCATCGTTGAAACTGAAAAAAACTTTCCATTCTCGGTATGTGTCAATGACAACTTACGTTGGAATGACCACATTTCCTCAAACGATGTAAGAAATATTTCACCCCATCTGACATTTTGCACTGCCACTGTCCCTGAACCACCGAAGAGAGGGGGAGCTTAGCGTAATCGGTTTGTACCTTGCGCCTTGCCATTTCAGTTGTCGTCATGAATTGGACGGGCGAGCACCGTGCCGTCGTTATCGAAACATTTATGAAAAGTAGCAAATCTGTGATTACGACGCAAAGAACTTTTGCGTACTCACTTCGCGCTTGGTAGACATGCTCCAGTTCCAGATCGCAAAGCAATACTGTTGTGGGTTTCAAATTTTAGAGCTATAGGTTCAGCCTTAAACAGAAAATCAACTGGTAGACCCAGAAGTGTTCGGACACCTGAAAATGTTGCAGCTGTAAGAGAAGCAGTGAAACGATCTCCTAGCCGTTCAGCTGTTAAACAAGCCGCTGCTTTGCGTTTGTCAAATCGTTCTGTGCGAAGAATTTTACACGCCGATCTGAAGTTCCGCTCATATAAAGTGATGATCATGCAAGAACTTAGTGAATGGGAAATCGCAGAGCATGCTCCAACGATATTCTTCAAAACATCCCACAAAATGCTATTTTAATAAGTGAGTGACGCAGAGTGGAGCAGATCTTGCCCCATGCGACTTTTTCCTTTGGGGCTACCTGAAAGCGAAGGTTTTTCAACATTATCCCCGAACCATTGACGAATTGAAAGCAGCAATACGCCAAGAAATTACAGTAATATCGTCTCAAATTACTGCTCGAATGATGGAAACTTTCAGAAATCAACTTTTAATGTGTATCGAAAATTGGAGTACAATGCTAACATCTGGTCGGGTGCGCCCAAAACATCTCTGCACCTGCTAGATAGGATTCAACACCGTGCGATAAAAGTCATTCGTGATACCAATATCACTCAAACAATGGACACCCTCGAACACCGACGTGATGTCTCGTGTCTGACTCTGTTTTATCGCTGTTTCCATCACCAGTGCTCCATAGAAATCCCCAGCAGCATTCCGCCCCTTCAAAATTTTAACCGTAACACCTGTCTCGCTATGAATGCTCATCAGTATACCCTCAAGCCCACTTTCGGACGTACTCTAAAATATCGTGATTCGTTCCTAAGCCGTAGAACTCGCTTATGGAATGCATGGACTAGCTCTTTATTTCCTTGTCATTATAACCTTCAAACGTTTAAAACCAACGTTCACCGGTACCTCTCTTCCTATTCTCCCTGATTTTCCTTGTATAGATCGTTTGTATAGTACAATAGTTGCTGTCATATACAGCTTTAAAAATGATAAAGAGGTGATAAGTAAGGTAAGATCTGGACTTCTTGGGTTTTCAATAGGGTCTGCCGTAGTTATTCGAACCAACCAGATCGGAGGCAAATAGTTTGTTGATCGGACAAACGATCGGACCAAATCTTGAAATTAGGTGTGCTGTTGTATACAAATTTATCTCTTGCTGTCCTAAACAGTCCAACAGGTAGGTCGTTTGCTTGCTGATATTGCTATCTTGACTGCAATTTGGTCAGGTGGAGCGAAACCTTGGTTTTTATGTTTATTCTGTCTGCTAGTAGAAATTAGATCGTCTCCGCCCTTTGAAAGTCAGGGCAAAAAGAAAGAAAGTGGTTTTTCCAACTCAAGTGGTGATTGTGATACTAAATTTCCTTGCTCACCACTGAAGGGTTTGTTATCGTGTTTGGTTGGCTTGGACGTTGTTTCGATTTCACGATTCTCATGCTATGTTTTTTTTTTCTCCAGAGAAGCCGATGCTCTTACCTCCTCTTTTGCTCGTAGAGCACATGAGCAATTCTCTTCCTTCTATACGAGTACCTTGCCGCTTCAAAGACGAGCTGTTTTGCTGCATGCGCTTGGTTGCATTATTCATCGAAATGGCAGTTTCGGCCAAACCCAGAATCTCAGTTGCGGCCTTTTGGAGCTTGTTGGGTCGATCACACGTATGAGTCCCTACGTCTTTCAGCAAACAGAAAAAACAAGAAACATTAAAATACCTAAGCAGAGTCAACAGACTTGTAGAGGCACCGTGGAATTAAGCCTGTTACGGGATATTGACCAGAATCCATCTTGCTTTCCGAAACTCAACAAGGTGATGTTCCCAGATTCAGGAGACTTTTAAGGGATTACAGCAGCACTCATGCACCTATCTCCACCGATGGAATTATTTTTCAACGACCAAGACAGACTTGCTTCAACAAAGCATCTTCTTCACAATAGTAAAACAGTGTACCGTACAGCAAAGACGAAACAAATATCTCAGTGTATCTATGAAATCATCGTTGACGGTTGCAATAAACGAATACATAAACAAATGAATAATCTTCAAATTGGCCATAGAGGTCGGGTGGCCGGATTGTAGCTAAGAGCTTCCATTTTGGATTATGTATACTTAATGCGACTAAAATGTCACCGAGGAAAGGAAGTCAAGTGTTCGCCAAATGTGTTCGCCTTAATGAGTTGAAAGCATTTTCCAAGAAAGACACAGCTCGCGTGAACTATTTTCGTCGAGATAAGTCAAAGGAACCCAGGATGTCACTTGTTAGATATTTCTTTAGAGTAAATTCACTCTGATTGTATTGGAGTTGGAGGACAAGTATAAACACTAGATACATGGCTGACACTTGACAATAGGTTTTTTTTTTTTGCATGTTTTTGTAGTAATTAGCGGTAATGTTGGAACGTACTCATACGTTAAAAGAGCGGCAAGTAGCCTTATGTAGTTATGGCGAATTGAATTAATTTTCAATTACCCTGACAATTAATTGTCGTGCTTCGTATCTAATTAATTTATTCGCCATCATTATGCGCGGTGGGTGGGCGGTGGGGGAATGTCAGAGATACATATTTGTGCTGTGGTATTATGGACAGACTTGCAGTTTCCTGGGATGTGCATCACAAAATCCAGAATGCAAATTGATAGATCAAATCACTCAGATAAATATTGAACTGGTGCTGGATTAATGTGCGCAGATAATATGATAGATTGGCTGATTACTAATTAATGATTGAGTAGATTGTGGTTCTGTAATTTGTCGAAAATCGATTGGAAGACAGGGTGCGAGTATGAGTATGAGTATGAGTACGAGTACAATAATGACTGGGTATTTGTCGATATTTGAAATGACCTCGAATGTCGGCTGGGGGAATTACACATTGATAGCGTAGTCAGATAGAATAATTGGAAAATAGTTTAGCTAATTGACGTTATGGATGAGTTTGGCTTTGTAAGTGTTTTTCACTTTTTTTTTTCTTGTTTACTTAATGGGGCTATATCTTTCAATGA